>JAPFBL010000285.1:0-493891 GCA_026182355.1 Hermatobates lingyangjiaoensis | reverse complement strand
TAATTAAGAGAATTGCTGAAAAAAAAACTTTTAAAGAAAACACAGAAAATCTTGACTAAGCAACCGCATATATAAATACATCGAGATTAGAACGCCCCAAAATACGACTTTCTTATATTCGTAAAATTTATATAATTTACGCCTCGAAAGACGAAGATATACTTCGGAGATACGAATAGCTACTGTAGGGACAGCAGCGACCTCTTGGCCACCCACATCCAAACGAACATTCAGCCCTTAGCTTCAGCACAAAGTAATAGTGAGAAATTTTACGGTAATTAATAAATATATAAAGTATATAAAATTTACAAAAAAACACAAAAACAGCTCAGAATTTTACGTACTTCTCTACCGCCCTCCTCCTGTTAATACATATACGAATTTCTATTTAAGTTGTTATTTTAAGCTATATGCAACACAAATATCATGCATGCAATAAACATTGAATTCAGCTTATATTAAATCTATATTTGGTTGGTATTTAGTTCATGTTCATTATTTTTGTGGGTAAATTTGTATCACTGACACGAATTAATTCTAATTTTATTAATATCTATGGGAAACATTGATTTGATATAGGATGTTTTTTATATACAACTATCTTTAAGGAACAAATTAAATTTGCAGGTGGTGGTACCACTGTACGAGGTGTATAAATAAAGTAGTGAGACTGGCAACGTCGCTTTCGATCTGGCAACGCTGGAGACGCTTGGGCTTGAGTAGCGTCAGGTGCACGTGTGATGCGCCTCCAGTATGAATCTGAACTCGCCACAGTCATTTGTTTGTCCGTAGCGTTGGTTTTCGTGAAATGGTTTTTTCTTGAGCGTTTTAAAAATGAGTGACCTCAAAGTTGAGCAGCGGTGTGCAATCAAATTTTGCTTCAGACTTGGACATAATGCAATCGAAACTTTTGAAAAACTTCAGGAGGCCTATGGAGAACGTGTTTTATCAAGGGCACAGTTTTTCGGTGGTTTAAGGAATTTTCAGAAGGAAGAGAGTCGATTGAAGATGAACCACGAAGCGGAAGGCCTTCAAGTGCAAACACCGATGAAAATGTCAACAGAGTACGGAACCTTGTGCGTTCAGATCGACGCTTGACAGTCAGAATGATCGGGGAATGATCGGTCCTTGAAAGACTTCGAAAAAGAGTCCTTCGTGTGCGGCCAAACATCAAAGACAAGTGGGTGTTGCATCACGACAACGCGCCCTGTCACACTGCCATCTCAATAAACGAGTTTTTGGCCAGTAAAAACATTCCTGTTGCTCCTCAGCCTCCTTATTCACCAGACTTGAGTCCTTGTGACTTTCCTCTTCCCGAGATTGAAAAATCACCTCAAGGGAACTCATTTCGGGACACTACAAAACATACAAACTGCTGTAACCGACCAGCTGAAGGCCATTCCAGAATCAGAGTTCCAGCAATGCTACAATGATTGGAAGGACCGTCTCCAGCGCTGTGTGGCTTCCGAAGGGAACTATTTTGAAGGTGACAATATCACATTGTAATTATATTTGAATAGAAAATTTAAAAAAAATCAGTCTCACTACTTTATTTACACACCTCGTATATCCCATCAGTTTAAACTCTTAAGGTTTTCTGTTCACTGTAATAACTCCAGGTAAGAATTATTATGTTGCTTGATATCATTTTTATTTTAACTAGGCGGGTAAACCCAGAAAGCCCTCTAAAGATGGATTTTGGCCTGAAGGCGGTTAGTTGGAGCGCCGCGTTGGTAGCGCCAGCAAGTTGTGGACGTCACCGGTGATCACGACGTCCTCCCTGCTGCCTCACCGGATATTCCCTAGCCATCAAATCGTCCCCTCCATCACTCAAGCTTCCTTCCAGTCACCTGTCACTGCGGCCACGGCTCTTCAATGCAAATCACTCGCCTACATTCTCAACAGTTCGGTTCACTCTTGAACACCTTCAGTAATGTCCAATATCCTCTCAGCTTCGAGTCAGAATCTTTACACGTTAATAAAAGAAATGGCATTCTACCATTTTAAAACAAATCCATATTTGTTTTGTAAGCTAATAGAGTACTTATCGATCAACGGGAAGTTTTAACAAACCAAATAGCAAACTATAAATAGCGTATATATTTGTATAATATAAAAATATAAATACAAATAAAAAAGTAATATTTTATTATTTATAGATTGTAGGAGTATTGTTTTGTCCAGCAAAGTGATTTTATTTTTGTTTTGATTTCATAACAATCCTTAAATAAGTAGCCTCCAGTTGACAGATAAGTACGGCTAAAAACGTTTAGATGCATATTAATCCAAACCAAAATTGTAAATATCTTGATTAAAAAATATCAAAAAATATATCTGATGAAATTCGTTTAAACTAAAATTTAATCCAAAACATTTAATTTAATGCACATTAAATTCATATTTTATTAATTAAATTAGATAAACAAAACAGTTATGATTATTAGTTAGATCTTATTCCCTGTTGTATCATCAATTTCACGGGTTGCTTTTAAATATCAAAGTAAACATAAATTTAATAGGTAATAATTTAGGTAGTTAAATCAATTATTAAAAGCGTTATGAGAATGGACTAGACTGCTTCAAGTACACACTCGTTTGCAAAATATGCAGTATTCTTATGATTTAGCTCGAAAGAGCTGCGTTGATAACCTACTGCACAGTAAATCGGTTGAAGAAAGAGACAGAAAATGGTCACCGTCAAGAAATGAAAGTCACAAAAAAAAGGCCTTGTTTCAAACAATCATCCATAGAATCAGACTCTCTATTAAATTGAGCTAGAAAATAACTAAAATTCTATCAAAGCACAGAGGAAATAAGGTATACAGTGGTATATCGGTGTTCAAATGACTTGGGATTCAAACAGTGATATAGAGAAAATTTCTAATTTTTGGAACTCGTACAGTCATCCAAAGATTTAGCGGTTTATATACATGGTTTACATAAAGAAATCTGGAATATTTAAAAAAGAAATAACAACTGAATATGGTCTGAAAGGACGGATTATCTCATTTCCCATGCATATATCTTATGGGAAAATTAGATAGGTTTTCGAATAAATCGGCTGTCGACAATTACTCTGGAACCAATTATGTTCGAAAACTAAGATACTAGTGTATTTGAATTGTTTCAAACTGACACAAGACAAGCAATTTGCTTGATGCAAAGTAATTTCGCAATCCTGTTCACATATAGTATTGATGATCAAACCACAATAAGAAATGGGAAAACAAGAGTCAGTTGGGTTTTTGACTCTAACGAAGACCACTTGTTACGGTTGAAAGATTTAGTCTTGTTTTCCCATTTCTTATTGTGGTTTGATTATTGATTGTTATTTCACGTGTTTATATGAAATCTTTTTATCGATATAGTATTGAGTTCAGTGTGTAGAATAGATATAGAACATGCGCGTGGCTGCGTACACACACCACACGGACACACATGTAAACATACATAAAAAGATTTCACATAAACACGTGAAATAACAATCAATGATCAAACCACAATAAGAAATGGGAAAACAAGACTAAGATCTTTCAACCGTAACAAGCGGTCTTCGTCAGAGTCAAAAACCCAACTCAGAAATGGGAAAACAAGAGTCAGTTGGGTTTTTGACTCTGACGAAGACCGCTTGTTACGGTTGAAAGATCTTAGTCTTGTTTTTCCATTTCTTATTGTGGTTTGATCATTGTAAACATACATACACCAACAACATACATCACACACACACACACACACACACACACACACACACACACACACACACATACAGTACTTTATTAAGAAAATAGACTTAGACGTATTTTAAACCATTATAAGTGTTATTATATTTATGATATGTTTTGTTATTATGCTGTGGTATATTACGTTATGATAGGTTATGCTATATTAATTATTAGATTTAAGTCAATGTGTTAATATTTAAGTTAATAATTAAGTTAAGTAATTGAATAATCTAAAAATTGTTATAGTCAAGATAGTAGAATATTATAACATGTTATACTCAGCGTGACACATGTTTGTAAACTATTCAATAAACTCCCAACCAGCAGGGGTACTGCTGGGTGGAAAAGAAAAAAAAAAAAACACACATACAGTTTATATCCGTTAGTATCTTTAAATAATATTTTTTCACAATTCTGTAAAATCATATGACTATTATTGAAAATGCCATTAAACTTTATTTTGAAAAAAAAAACAATCAGATGTAATAATGAAGGTAACATAAAAAAAGACTGTTTGTTCGTTAGTAAATGAAGATAGTAGTTATTATTCGACTCTGACGTCAAGTGTAATGAAACACTGCTTTTGTATTGCCATAAAAAGCCTACAACAAAGCTCTGATGAATACAGCGTGCGCCAAGGTCACATGTCATTCTACACATCAAATCAAACTTACTCTTCACGACAATCATCAACTCGTCTTTAGAGATTTATCATTTACTGATTAAAATCAAGAAATATGTTTAAAAAGTAGAAGTAAAAGTAAAAAAAAAAAGAAAAGATTATACTAATGAAATAGGAAAAGAAAACCCCTGTGAATATTCTCACATACTTGTGATTATTCGCGAAACAAAGTAGCGTACTCGGAATAATTCAGTTTAATTTTGCGCGAAAGTCTCACTTTGTGAAGCAGAAATTATATTCATAACTGACAACTTAATTATGGAAGCTTCAAAAGTAATTTTTTTTAACCATCAATATTGAATAATGTTAATTAAAAGTTTGATGGCTTTAAGCATTGGTTGAGTTGGACATATTTATTAATTTTTTTTTAAAAATTTTTGCATCAATGAGATAGATTTTAGGGATAATCATAATAAAAATGGAAATAACTAAGTAAAATAATGAAAATTACGTAAAATGATGTTAATATGTAAAATGATAATTAGAAACGATAACCATTATTGCATAAAATGATGTTAATTACGTAACATAATGACATTAAATAAAATAGTTATTATTAAGAAAAATATTGATAGTTACGTAAAAAAGTAACAATAACAAAAAATAATGATAATTGAGTGAAATAAATATATAAAAGTTGAAATTAATTGAGTAAAAGAAAGATAAAGAGGTAAAATAACGGTTAATATGTAAAATGAAGTTAATTATATAAAAAAATTATAATTACGTTGCATAATGATAATAAGTAAAATAGTAAACACTATGATTAAGTAAAATAATGATAATTGGATATAATAAAGATAATTACATAACATGTCATTAATTAAGTAAAATACTGATAATTATGTAAAATAATCATTATTTTGTAAAGTGATGTTAATTACGTAACATGATTATATTAAGTAAAACAGTGATAATTAAGAAAAATGATGATAATCACATAAAACAGTTACAAGAACAGAAAATATGACAATTAAGTAAAACTGCGAGGTTGAATCAATAACTGTGTAATTAATATAGAGTTAATCTCCTTTGATTATTAGCATTTTTAGTTTATGCAAAGAAGTTGCATCTCTTTCTTTCTGACTCAGGAGATTTCAACAATATCAGCAGTATTAGGTTTATAGTTCGCCTCTGTTTGAAAACTAACCTACATTCTAATAGTGTTATAGAGTGTTAAGTATTTTACAGCTTGAAAATCATGTTTCTAAAAACTATTTTCAAGGAAACAGATAAACATAAGCGGACTAAAATTATTATATCTGTTGTATACACTAATGATGTTCATCTAATTTGAATGGAAATCAAAAAATATGATGATGTTAATAGGTAATTAATATATAGTTGACACGCAGTTTTCACACAAATAATACAGTAGCTATCTAATCGGTTGCACTGTGGTGTTTAATCATAATGCGAAAGTCCACATTAATTAATATCCATATTACACAAAGAGAGCAATATGGGTAATATTGTAATAATAATACAATACTGTCAGCATCTACTCGCTACTTTCTGTTTTTACGACTACCACTGTTCCATTAGTATTTACCCATCACCCTAAAGAGAATTGCTCATTAACCTGGGACGAGGCCTTGCCTGAGTGAGTACCAGTTTTCAAGTCCATTTGCCTACTTATAGACCTTATCACCACATGATAAGGGTCAAGCTCCCTCTTGCTGCTATGGAGGCAACATCCCGAGAAAATACTGCTTATTTCACAGTGACACCCTAGGAAGTCTACCCTTTCTGGGTGAGGAAACACAGTCATCACGAGTCCAATACCAAAGGCGGTGCATAGGGAAGCCTGAATGAATTCTGCTTTGGGCTTCCCCACCCCCGTGGTACCGACAAAAGAGTTGTAAGGTAGAACTTTAGACCTAAGTGATAGTGAACCCGCATTAGCTGCAGCTGAGCTATGTGGCCACAAAGCTTTACGCCTGTTAGCCGGTCTACACAATCAGCGGAATCTGTTATCCGCTCTCTCGGCGAGGATGCCGACGGATAGGCACATGAGAATCAGGGATCTGCTTCCACGCTGAATGAAAACACTCCCAGGGAAGAGGCTAGTGAGCCCTCAATAGAACTCTATATCATTAATGGGTGGTTAAAACATATGTTTAATTTGTTTACAAATAATTTTTATCTGAAAACGTTTAATAGTAACTTTCCCAAAATGATTAAATGCCACATACGTATTGATTGTACAACTTTTGAACGGGTTTCGTTGTTTATATCACAAATTAGTAGGCACATATTTACACTTTGTGGTTGATAACATCCGTCTTGAAAGAATCTTCTTTATTACTCATAACTGAGTGAGTTCACATACAGCCTGTGCTCCTCTCTTAACTACCCCAGTAGCACAAGCATTGAAGAAGAACACTAGGGATTTGAAAGGTGTTGTTTTTCTATAAATACCTAAATGTGTGGATGTTAATTTCTTTAACTTTCGTATTATAATAGAATAACATCAGAAAACTAATTATTCATGAATAGGTAAGGTTAGGCCGTAATGTCAGTCTCATATGAGAACACACATAGCTTGACGCATTGGTCCTTTGTGATAACACACAATGAACATTCTACATTGGGAGCCCTAAATTTTAAGAGTATTTAGAGTAGCGTCCTTTAACGAGTACCAGACATCGTACAAGCTCGTACGACGGTATAACGTTCTCTCCGAGAGATGAAGTTGTCAGACTTTTTTCACTTTCCTCATGAACAAATAGAGAGCTAGAGTAGGTACTGAATGCCACTGGGTTTCCCTGACCCCTTATTAATGAATAACAACTTATGAATAATTCTGAATTCTATTACGTATTACATGAATTATTATAAAGTTTATCAAGCGTGTCTAAAAGCTTAATCGTGACCTAGGATAATTATTTGTTCGTAGTTTCGTTTTGATGTTCGTTTCACTTCGATGCAGTAGGTCTATGAGATGATTGTAATCGAAAAGCATGTCGTTCTATATGTCATCTATAAGCTGGTTGTGCAAGTAATTTGTATGCAATTAGAAGAAAGTTACGGGAGCCAGTAATGCGAAAGGTGGCGAGGAGAAAGCCCTGGTGTTAGTCACAGTGCGTTGAGCGTGACACTCGTGTCGTCTCTAGGAGATGCTGCCTGCTCCCGCCCGACAGTACCGTGCCACCTCTACATTAGTCCCTTTCAATATATCTTGTCTCGCACCAATAGCCCTTATAAATCTTGAGCCTCACCCTTGTTAACACCACTAATGTCCACTATACATGCTTATTATTTCAACAACAGCAATAATCAAACAACTCTCTTTAATAATAATCTTTGTTTCCAAGACTTTCTTCATTACTGATAATCCACGAGTAGACAATATGACAAATTTGTATATTTTCACTATTGTATATCATCACTGTACCATTTTACTCCCTCCTAAACTGAAAGACTCATTTTGAAGCTGACCTTGGTATTATACCAAATTATCTATTTCAAATCACAAGTTGATGAACATTTTACAGTAATCCAATTATCAGTTTGAATTTACATCGTGAGTCCAAATTTTCGGACTCATCCATATAGACATTGTCTTTAGGTACATAAAATTACATATACTCACTTTAGGGATCATATTGACGGTAAGGCTAATTACTTGGACCATTCTTAATACACATATTGATGCATATTTTCATTATGGCAGGTACTAATTACGTGGATTTATCTTGAAACACATATTGATGCATACTTTCATTATGGCAGGGACTAATTACGTGGATTTATCTTGAAACACATATTGATGCATATTTTCATTATGGCAGGGACTAATTACGTGGATTTATCTTGAAACACATATTGATGCATATTTTCATTATGGCAGGTACTAATTACGTGGATTTATCTTGAAACACATATTGATGCCTACTTTCATTATGGCAGGGACTAATTACGTGGACTTATCTTGAAACAAATATTGATTCACATTTCAATTATGGTAAGGCTAAATTACTTGGACTTATTTTAAGATACATATTGAAATATGACCACTTAATTTTTATCATTTTACTTAATTGTCACTATTTTGCGGTAATTTTCATTATTATACTAAATTATCACAATTTTACTTCTTAATGGTCATCATTTTACTGAGTTATCATTATTGTGCTTAATTATCACTAATGTTTATAGGGGAAGAAACTAATAAAATATTCTCCACATACAAATTTTAATGAGTTAAACAACGCGTTTCAAGCACGTAGTTCTTTCTACAGGTTTAAATCTGTAAATATAACAACACCAGAGGGTTATAATTTAGTAGTATACTAAAATGATATGACAAAGAGATACATATATATCTAAGCTGTAAAATATTTGTATTAGTACACACCTGCCTTGAGAGATAGATGGAGAGAGGTCTGCAGGCCAGAGAGCACAAAGGATACACAATAAGGGTACAGAGATGGAAAGGTAAGGGGAAGGTTAATGGTGGGCAGGTTTGTTTACAACAAGGGAACAATGGTAATGAGAATATAAACCACATCGAGACTGTTGTTCTGTCTTGATGTATTTTATATTTCCGTTTCCTATTTCATGAAGTTCAGTTATTGTAGACAATCCTTTAGCCATAAACCTTGACACCCTTAAACCTTTCCCTTCCATATATGTATCCCTCTTCCATATTCTTCGTACTCTCTGGCTCACAGATTATTATGTAGTTAAAAGAATTGTAATTTTTGTTATCTAGGGAAATACTTTGTTATTTTTTTGTTTTTGCACTTAAGGTTAACGTAAAATTGAACAAAAAGTGTTTAAAACGCGTAGTTTTCTAAAAAAAACTCTTTTGAGTGGGGCTTAATGTCGTGTGCTATTCCAGTTATGCGAATGATAACTGCTATATGTATTTATGGGTTTGTTTTCTCTTTCTAAAGTAAGATTTTAAGAATGTCATGATAGATTTTTCTACAGAATTACATTCTTAATACATATTAAACACAACTGAAAACCTAATGGGGAATGAGGAAGTACGGCCTTCCTTGACTACAAGTCAATGGTTTGAAACAAGGCAGACTGCCAATTGAGAGCCTACTTTGGTCGGAGTCCAACAAAATAAGAATTGCCTACTGAGCTGAAGAAAGTTGAGAAAAAAAAAACAACATTAATGCCGGACATGCATTCAGCTTGGGAATCCTATTACAAACGATACGTAACTGTGCCAAGTATGTTGTGCTCATTAGAGTGCAGGCTAGGTGGCCTAAAGCAGTTCATGGGAACCAGTGAAAAGTCACCTCAGCGAAACTTCAACCTAAGACAAACACCAAACAAATCACCCAATATGGTGCTTACATTTAAATTTTAACAGCTTGATCTGGCTTTGCATGGGTGAACAAAAATAGTAGTTATTTTGACAAATTTTTTTGTTTAAAATAATGGTAAACTTGTTATATTATTTTTATATTATAAATTACTACCTACAGTTTCAGTTGATTTGAAAGTTATTAAAATTAAACCAACAAATAAAAAATAATCTAATTTATAGTCATAGCTACAACGCTATGCACGAATAGAATGTTATACATATAAATTTAGAAAGATAATTTTTAACAATTACATTTAATTAACTTATATCAAGTTTTTATATATTTATACCTATTTATATTTATCAAATAAAACATTATTTTTATGTTATTTATAAAATCGTAACATGAGTTTAATAGGAAAGAAAGGTACAGACCCTTGCAACTTTATAATATTAAATAAAGATTTTACTTTCTTTTTTTAATAAACTCGTAATGGTCGCATTGTTCAACTTGAGGAACTCCACATTCTGGATGAAGGTGACTAAACGACTTTGTTCAGTTAGGCAAATACACTTGAGTTAAGCAAAATTTAGGACCCCCCCCCCCCTAATATAGATTGTCCATTGTTTGATCACAAAGGGCCACAGAAAGGTTTTCACTAATGTTCAGGCAATGCATGTTCTCCAATCCACTACAATCTAACCTAACCTTGACATGCATATTGTTAATACCACTGAGGTTAGTATGATTTATATTAGAAATAGGTAAAACCGTCATACCTCGTAAGATGATCTTGGAGTTGTTGGAGCACTTTCGGACAGCTCAGTAGGTTTGTTGCGATCGAAGATGGACAACGTCCGAAAGCGCTCCAACGACTGCAAGATCATCTTACGAGGTATGAGGGTTTTACCTATTTCTAATATAAATAAAAACTAACCTTGACAATTCAGTCATTGAAATTATGTATTCTTATAATACATAATAGTTTAATTATTATGTATTATAATATATAATATAATTATTAATATTATTATATTATGTATTAATACATTATTATTAATACTATAATAAATATATATATTTCACAAATATAATTATTTTGTAAATATATATTATTAGAATTTTGTAATAATAAATTAATGTATAGTAAATTTTATATTTGTTTATATTTAAACACTAATATTAATTTATTTTACAATTATAATAAAAAAAGTTATTTGATGGTCCAACAGAATAATTTTAAGGTTTGAAATAACATTTATTATTATTAATTTATTTAAGTAATATTTTTCCAAAAAACCGGTAATATAAAAACAAGGCGCCAGCAATATTTAGGGATTCATTTGTATAATTTATTTACACATTTTAAAATAATTGTATTATTGCTAGTTAAATTTCTTATCAGTGAATAACAAATTTATTTTGTATTTATTAAAAAATAATAATGGTAAAAAAATTAAGTGAACCGGATTGAGAGGCAACTGCAGATTATATATAAAGGTGATTTTTCACAGAAATAATGATATTCTAAAGATGAATATCCCAGAACAGTATTCACCGTAGAACTTTAAAAAGAATATCGGATAATGAAAATGATAGAAACAATTCAAGGATGTAGCAGAAATTAATATGGATATGAAGAAGATGATAAGCATTTATGCGATTGGCTATTTATGATTAAGGCTTATCAGGAGGGCGTATCAGAAGATGAGAGGGGAGACTTTGATGGGAAGGTGAAAAACAGCAGCCAAGCCAGACCAGTGTCCTTGTGATGATCAGAGATGTTATATCAAACACTTCCTTCCCTTTTCAATCGACATCATCGCTTCAGATGAGTTTTCTGACGTTTTTATCTACTGGTAGAAAACCAAACTATAATTACTAGTTTACGGGAAGGACACAGGCCGGCAAGATGTGCACCCGGCACAAATGATTGCACTAAAATCCAAATTAATATCAATTAGCTTAATCTACGAATATAAAAAAATATATATCTGTCTGTAAGTTCCTTATAACTATGCAAACAACTAAATATCAAATTTAAATAAGATACAAGTATTGGAGTTAAGAAGAATCTGAAACAATTATTCTTAGGCAACTGGAAACATGGCGATTGTACAAGGAGTTATGTTTAGCAAATATTTTTTCATCAATTTAACGAACAACACTTCTGTTTGTTAAGGAACCCTAATAAACTAATTACTATCGATAACTAAGTCTTAGAACTGTATATAGATAGATTGATAGTTGTCAATGCCTAAATTAGTAAAAGTTATGTGTAAAAAGATACCAAAAAAATTATGATTAAAATATTGATTAAAATATTTCAAGAAATTACTTTAAATAAAATCTGGAAGCATAAAATTCATAATGAATATTATCGTTATGTTATGTTATGGTTAAGGTTATGGTTATGTTATGTTATAATGAGTATTATGAATAATGATTTATAATTTTCTATAATTTTTATTCAAAATATTTTTTCCTGTGATTTTAAATTTTATAAACTACAAAAGTGTAAAGTTGGTGTTCGTCATTTGTTTACATTTTGACACATAATCCAGAGTTTGCAGGTGTTTCTATCAAGTTAAGTTAGGTTGCAGTAGTAGTCTCTCAAGAGAATACACATAGGCCGAACATTGGCCCTTTGTGGTACCAATTTTGCCCAGTCCTAAATTTTGACTAACTCAAGTATATTTAGAGTAGGTATCTGTAACGAATACCTGATATCTTACAGGCTTGGGACCAATAGCTTAACGTTTTCTCCGTGAGATGACAGGTTCATATCTTCTTTCACCTCCCACGTGAGCAAATCGAAGGCCAGAATGGGTAATTTTGTTAACCAAATGTCTTAATTATATATATATTTTTGTGAGTTGATGAAAATAACTACCAGGAAGAATGAAACTCCCGGTGTTCAACTCACCTGTGTTAGTTCGTTTATAATAGCTAAAGTTGTTATACATAGCATCTTTACTTCTATCGTGTAGGAATATAATGGATAGAGAGACTATTAACTAAGAACTTATTTATAAATATTGTGTTCATTTATTCCTGTTGTTATTATTACTACACAGGTAGGTTAAGTTAGATTGTAGAGGCAGTAGCACAAGATAACACACATAGGCGAAACATTGGCCCTTTGTGATACCATACGATGAACATTCTACATTGGAGTCCTAAATTTTACCTAAATTAAGAGCATTTAGAATTGGGATCTTCAATAAATAGCTGACAGCCTAACATCCTCTCCGAGGGACGACTTGCTCAGATTTATTAACCTCTCTTGTAAATAATCGAGTGCCAGTGTGGGTAGGGTCTACCAGTCCAGAACTGAGCACACAGCCAATGGGTCACGCTGGCACCCATACAAATTGTGGTTACCTTCAGAATGAATATTGATTATTCAAAACTTTAACATTACAATAAAAATAACAAAATTTTTTCTTTCGACTGAAAATAAAATTCATAAATATTTTATTGCTTTTTTCACTATTAATATACTTTACTTATAGTTTTTAAAAAGAAATAGTTACTTTGTACTTAAATGGATATGAAATATAATAAATCTCAGAATTGAGAGCTGTAAAAGGTTTATTGCTGTAATATTGAATATGCAGATATTTCATTTATAAAATTTGTATTTCATGCTTCAGTTGGTTCACAACTTTAAAGTCATGTAACAAAAAATATTTTAGCTAATCCTAAAAAATTATAATTATCGAAATGTAAAATAAAAGTACAATTGCAATAAACTAAATTACCTTGTTTTATCAAAATTTTGGACAGAATTCCCTCTTTGTTTGAAAATTAAAATGAAATAATTCATTAAACTGGAAGAGGACCAACTAGATGATGTATCTGTAAGAACATAACAAAGGCTTGCTTTATGAAAAGCCTTTGTTTTCAATACACTGAGAAATTTTGTTGAAAACATAAAAGCCAATTTGGCTTTTTGAAACCTGTCCAGAAGGCCGGGTAGGGTGATTTAATTAATATGTTGCTTGCAAGGGAGTTGGCGAAAAGCACGTCATAGTCATAACGCACATTGGTCACGCATCTACTAATGACCAGAGCTAATTATCTCCACCCTAGCCTATGCTCATCATGTCTTATCATATTTTACCACTCTCTCAATTAATTAATATATTTTATTAAAAAAAATATAAAACAAAGAATAAATTAGTTTTTCCACATCCAGTTGACCCTGAATGCAAGCTAATTTAACCTACTTGAAAAATAAATTGACCCACTTAAAAACCAAGTTAAAAATTTTTACAAGTTAAATTCACGTGATGAGAAATTTACAGGTACATGTTACTAAGCGTACTGGTACTTGTTAGACATGAAATTAATTAGTGCGTTTAGATAAAGTATTTTATTCCAAAAAGTTATAATATAAAACATTTTTTACGAAAATGTATCGATTGAATAAAAATATTTAAATAAAAATGGAACAAAAGAATGTTGTTTTGCATGCATAGATTAAATATATATATATATACAACACGGCAATAAACAGTCAACAAACTGGCACTACGAGGACACTCCGACTACTCGGAGTCTAAACACCAACCTTAGACTAGAACCAGTGCCAATAAAACTCATATATATGTATATATATAAATTATCAAACCACAATATGAAATGGGAAAACAAGACTAAGATCTTTCAATCGTAACAAGTGGTCTTTGTCAGAGTCAAAAACCCAACTCTGACGAAAACCACTTGTTACGGTTGAAAGATCTTAGTCTTGTTTTCCCATTTCATATTATTGTTGGAACATTGATTGTTATTTCACGTTTTTATGTGAAACCTTTATATATATAAATATTTCATTGAAAAACTGACCGTATTTCACTGATGTCATTTTCTTCACCAGTTTCTCAAGGTTTCTAAATACCTTCTTCTTTCCTTCATCCAAACGTTGGAGAATGTTAATTAAGTGGGATCCGACATGTTTTGACTGGCTTCCAGTCATCTTCAGGGTAATTTAAAAAAGAAATAATATATATATATATATTATTTATTATTTACTCTTCTTATATAATCTAGGAGGTCTCAGAGCTTATTTTTTCTTCATTCTGATTCTTCCTACGACATTTTGTCTCATATACATATCTTAGGTGTTGCTGGTCTGAATACTGGGCGGTGACTGAGCTAATCGCCAAGCCGACACTCAGTCACCGCCCAGTATTCAGACCAGCAACACCTAAGATATGTATATGAGACAAAATGTCGTAGGAAGAATCAGAATGAAGAAAAAATAAGCTCTGAGACCTCCTAGATATATATATATATATATATATATATATATTAAAAAATAAATAGATATCTATAAATTTTTTTGTAATTATTTAATGCGTTGATAATATATTAATAATAATAAAAATTATAATAATAGCATTTTATTGTTTACAAAACAAATCAGCGTTGTTGTGGCAGCCTACTTATGCTTGGGTTTGACCGTTGACTTAACATCCTCTCCCAGAGACGACGTGCTGAGATTTTTTCACCTTCTGTGTTAAAATCGAGGGCCACAGTGAGAATTGAACCAGATCTACCAATCCAGAGACATGGGGGCAAGTTACTAGGACAATATGACCCCCACAGATAGTGATTTTATTAAGAAATAAAGATTTTTTTAATCAAATCTTTGTCATTACCCTAGAGTTGGCTTATTTGTCATGTGGGTGATGGAAAATCTAGTGTACACCATCATTGGGAGAGGATTTAAAGATGTCAATTCAGAGCTTGTTGAATAATCACAAACTTGTTAAAGATTTCCTCCTTAAATATAGTAAGGTAAAATTTTACCTCATAAAACTTCTGATATAAGATCAAAACTGAGAAATTAGTAGCTCCAATAACCAAAATGAATACCAAGTAAAAAATGAGACACAGTTCTCGCCCCTAAAACAGCCCTGAAGATGAAAAATATTAGTGGAGCATGGTAGAAAAAAGAAACGAATATTACAAGCGTAATTTTAAAGAAATATATGCACAAGAAAAGAATTTTATTCTTAGGGGAAAAAACTATGCTTATCCAAATGTTTTTTAAACATTTAAAAACAGCAGAAGGTAAATCATAAATAATCTGACAGGTGAATTATCGAATATTATATGGGTAATTAAAAGCATGTATCGTTTGAATTTTTAGTTGATATGTCAAGATAATTAATAAAAACAAAATACTAAAACGGTCATTTAATCATAATAATTTCTTCAAAACGGTAGGTATACGGGTTCATCCATTCTACTGCTCTTGAAATAGTTCAGTTTTTCTGTTTCCATAAATTATTAGGAACCATAAAAGTAAAATGAAGGAAAAATTCCAAACACGTAGTGTTGTTTTTCAAGTAAAACCTGTCTTAGCTGAAACATGAATCAATAACTTCCTTAATCCAGTAGCGTCACCTTTCCACTAGAGTAGATTTACCTGAAGAAGGACACGGCGAGTTTGAAACCCATTGTTTTATTATAAAACATTTATATGTGAATATTTCCTATATAATTGCCAAAGATGAGTAAATACTACATATTAAATGACTGCAGAACTAATGAAATTTCATAAATTATTGTATGAAACAAATACATAAATTATATATATTCCATGTTTTGTTATTGAGGGCTAGGTTAAATAAAAGAAAATAAACTCCTTCCTAGGCCAACGTTTCGATGTATTTGTACATCATCTTCAGGGCTAAAATTAGAGTAAGAACTATAATATATTTACCAAAACAATCTATGTGAGTTGTAGATTGTTTTGGTAAATGTATTATAGTTCTTACTCTAATTTTAGCCCTGAAGATGATGTACAAATACATCGAAACGTTGGCCTAGGAAGGAGTTTATTTTCTTTTATTTGACCTAGCCTCAATAACAAAACATAGAATAGAATAGAAGAGGTCAATAACAATTTTTGGAGATTATATATATATAAGCATATTAAATATGTAAATTGTATACAATTTACATGAATAATTCTCATTATTTGTTAATAAACTTTTAACTACAGAACCATTAATAAATAAACTTTTTATTACAGAAAATTGCAGGAACTCTTATTTGATGATTTATTACTTAATTATTTCTTGAATTGATATTTACCAAATATATGTTTACTGATATAGTTTTGGAATAGTCGGTCATTTCAATCTGAGAAATCTAGACATCTGTTATTTTAATATATAAAATAGAAGCACAAAAAACAAGCTTTAAAGATAGTAACTTGATGGAGTAGATCCGCATTATGATAAGTTAATGTTTCTAGAATCTTTCTTGAGTATGATTTGTTCTCAGTTTGATGTGATGCCTTTCAGAAGTAGATTGTCATTGCTTTAAGTTATTTCAGAAATTGCCGTTATCCGTAATGATTATGAGAGGTCCAGGGACGGTGGAATTTTTTCCCAATTGGATTCGCTCAATGAACTCTTTAAGGTGTTTGTCTGTGAAGTACTTAACATTTTCTGATCATTATTTTGTAGCTGTTCATTTCTCTTTTCACTATTTTAACAATACCAACATTTTCGTTTTTAGAAAAAAAAAGTGCTATATTCTTAAGGTCAACGAATAACATTTCAGTCAATCAACAATATACATTAGTAATGTGGTATTACTATTAAGTGGCGAGTATTAGTAATATTGCTCTCTTATTAGAGGAGAGCCATTCAGCGTATGTGCATAACTCTAGACTGGTAGATCATGGTATGTTTTATCCAAAGGAACCACGGTAACTCAGGGTAGATTGGGGTATATTTTATACAAAGAGACCAGAGTAGCTGAGCGGATGCGTGCTCGCCTCTAGACATTTAAGTTTGGGTATTTTTTTCCAAAGGGACAGTAATAGCTGAGTGGCTTTCGTGCTCCCCTCTAGACTAGTTGACCCTGGTATATTTTATCTAAAGGGACCAGAGTAGCTGAGCGGATGCGTGCTCGCCTCTAGACATTTAAGTTTGGGTATTTTTTTCCAAAGGGACAGTAATAGCTGAGTGGCTTTCGTGCTCGCCTCTAGACTAGTTGACCCTGGTATATTTTATCTAAAGGGACCAGAGTAGCTGAGCGGATGCGTGCTCGCCTCTAGACATTTAAGTTTGGGTATTTTTTTCCAAAGCGACAGTAATAGCTGAGTGGCTTTCGTGCTCACCTCTAGACTGGTAGATCCGGGTTTATACTCGTATTATCCAAAGGGGCCAAGGTAACTGAGTGGCTTATCTGAATGGTTCTTATATGGCTCTCGATTTCTTCACGCGGGAGGTGAAAAAAAATCTGAGCAGGTTGCCCCCGGAAGGGGACTTTAAAACTTTGCTCTTTACCCTGTATGCTGTCAGGTACATGTTAAAGATCACTTCTCTAAATCCTCAATTTAGACAAAATTTAGGACTCCCCCATATCATTGATCATTAGAGAGACACAACATTTCATTGATAAATCAGCGCCAGAGGTGTAGTTTTCAGTAGCCCTCAGACCCTCAGATAAAAAAAGATTTATCCTTCTGTAGCTAGCCTCAATCTATTGCTTAAACATTCAAAAATATATTTAAATTACTATTACTAAACATATCTTAATTAATAACACTGCTAAATCTCAGGGTAAGTCTTAACATATCATAATGAAATAACACCACTTAACTTCAGGTTAAGTAATCATATAACACCATGGAATAGCAGTAGTAAACTTAAGATTAAGAGTTGACATCACATCATGTCGTAACACTACCAATTTAGTTTCAATCTTAACATAAGTTTAATGTTAAACTAATAAACTATTAAACCAATAAATTAATTATTTAGTTTAATGAATTAAATAATATTAATTAACCTAAATTTAAGAGGTTAACACGCAACAATGAATAATACTATTTAATATTATGTTAATTGTGTTAACATACCACAATATATATAGACTACTATGTTAAATATTAACATGTATAATGTATAACTACTCAAACTTATGCCAAGTATTATCATACATAATATGTAACACACAACACTATCTTAGTTCGTGTTAACACACAATTTATAAGATGCAACTCAATCTTAAGTTAAGTGTTAACACAACAATGTACAACACACTACATAAACATATGTGAAGTTTGAATTATTGAAACACTATTCGGCGAATCTGAAGAGGTTCATTATCGTCTAAAAAGCCTTACAGTAACTTAGTGAAAATATTGATTTTGAATTGTCTTTTTAGAGATGTATAGATGAATATCTTTTTGGGACACAGTGATTGTAATTACTGGGCAATAAGTCTACTTATTGTACTTGAAGCCCTCCCCCGAAAATAAGCCCTAGCACACATTTTAAAACTAAAGAGAGAGTAAGACAGTGTCTTATTTTCGGAAAAAGATGGAATTATATGACTGCTTTATTAGATAATAGATTGGGTTTAAAGTTCCAATTGATCCCGAGCCATGAAATGGCCGACCATCTGGTAAAACAAGTGACCTGTCTTTCTCAATCGGTCTTCTTAGCACGACTAAAAGGGCATCAACTTACCAATCTACCCAATGGATGAAAGAGCGGCTTGATACACTGGCTGCTCACTCGTATTGTCACTCTTCCATTACTAAAATGGGTGTCAAATGGTAAATGAGCCACACTTCAACAAATAAGTCTCTAGAACAGCACTAAATGTGAAAGCTTATTTTGTGTGTGCTTATAAATGGAACTCATTTATTGGAAAATAAAAAAGAACGCTTACAAGCTTGGGTATCAGGATTTTCTATTAATGTACTGTTTCTATTAATGTATTTTCTATTAAATTACATTCTATTAAGTAATGTAATATTTCTATTAATTTACGGGAATCTATGCTGTAAAAGCCTCATGATTAGAATAAGGGGAAGAAATACTTAGTCTCCACACAAAGGGACTTAGGTTGAGACTTAGTAAATACCTATCATCAGTAAATACCACTTGCATAGCTTGTGATAGTAAAAACCGTGAAATAACTTTGTATTTACCATGTAATAACATTTGGAAAGAGTTTGTCCAAATCTCCCGTCATCTTTCAACTCTTGAGTTGTGTACAGATATCTCTTCTGTCAATTCGAGAGCTTTGATTTACTTTTTTAGCTAATTAATTAAATATTATTTGAGAAATATTGGTTGATTATAATATAAGCAGTAAGTAGGTCAATCAATTAGATAAACTATGGGAAAAGTTTCAAACACTTAAAGGATTGAGGAATGAGACAGTTGTTGTTGAGCTGCAAAGAACTGCCCAGCTGGCTAAATGGTCAATGCCTTTCAAGTGACAGTAAGCAGGTCATTTAGCCGTTCAAGTTGGCACCCCACTTGAGAGTTTGCTCGACTGTAACGTTGTGACATACTAATGACCTGAGTCAGTTGAGACCCCGTTCTGTCGGCTGATTCCCACGTCCTCTGTCCTGGGAGACCGGAACTCACGTCTACTTGTAGTAGAACTCTTAGCCTTTATTTCTGACATCTTCATTCCTCATTCAATATTATTTATTATTGTCTACAAACTTCAGTTAAAACGCCTCATACGATGTTTTTAAAAGACGAAATTTGTTTCCTTGAAATTACTGTCTTGTGATAATTTCATTTCGAACTATTTATTTTAATGAATTGTTCGAGGAAGTTAAATCATTAGAATAAAACATAGTTCACTTCTTCCTTCAGAATTAGAAGTATGACATCGGTTTCGAGTGCAAAATATAATAATCTATTTATGATATTTTATAAATGTTGTAAAATATAAATATGATATCATATGAACGAGAACATGCACTCCACCCAGTTCATTCGACATAAACTACTACTGAAACATTTCAAAAAAATAATAACCCGACAATTATGTTGAAACCCATTACCCATAGTACAACTCACAACTATTTTATTTTTATTTTCTTTCTTTCTATGTATGATATAAAAAGCATCATATTGTTTAAGTTTGCATATACAATATGCATCATAATTTTTCATATTTAACATTTTTATAATCTGTGAAGCATGACTCAGGCAAACAGAGCGTTTGAGGAAGCTATTTCATGAAACATTTATCTCATGCCTAATAAGTATAAATGCTCAGATTTAAAGCAGTTTAGAAGTTATCTTCATAATTTTATACTTTGAGGATATAAATAATTCGTTTTAAAGAAGAAGCAGACAATAATTTGACTAGGCCGTGAAAGAGCCTGTTATGTGTATTGAAGGAGTGTAATTACAGAACAATTAGCAATGGTGTCATTATGGAGTGTGGTGATTATGGTGCGGACAGGCAAGGACACCTGCAAGCTAGCCCCCATCCGATACGCAACGCTGAGATAAACAACTGGATTGAGAAGACTGAAAGAAGCAGATAAGACCGCAAAACAGCTATATGAGACCGCAAACTTAGTTCACCTAACTGCTTGTAATTGATAACAAGCTGTGTTTTAAGCAGCTAAATTGCTCTAACTGTACAGTACATGTTATGCCATCTGAATACTTTGACATTTATGTTTCCTAATGTCCTTGGCAATATTGCGTCTCATCCATCGTGTAAAGTTTAAAATCATTTATCAATAATTCAATTCAATTTCAAACCTCCTGAACAACATAATGATTAAAATATGTTTTCATGTTAATTGTAATCAATAACTATTAAATACAGGAGTCTGTCTGTGTATCTGTTCGACTATAGAAATGAGCCTAAAACATCTACTTTGAAGGTTAACGGTTATTATCTTCAAAAAAATTTTGCAGAAATTTCAGTACAAAAACAATAGAAAAAGTTATTTGACATGTAATATAAACAAATGTGTTATTTATACAAGACGACATTTTTTATCCTTTTTGCAACCAATTTAACGGACATGTATACAAAACAGGTATTTTTGAAAGTTTTGGCGATAAATTTAACGAGGCTGTGAAGGAACTAATGAATTATACCGACATTTTCCATGCTTTTTGCGATCAATTTAGTGTATCTATTATGCTATATATATATATATATATATATATATATATATATATATATATATATATAAGCGAATAAGTTATATATAACTTATAGGTGTGTTCTCTAATCGGGGTTCGGTCAATTTTCCAGGATAAAAAATCAAACTCTCGTTGCCAACGTTTCGGTTTTATTTAAAACCTTTTTCATAGGCAGAAGTAAGAATTTTTTAACTAAGAAAATGAAATTTACATTATTTAAAGGAACAACAATGTTAGCCGGACAAAACCTTCGACTAGACTTTGTCTAAAGGAAACCTTGTTGTTCCTTTAAATAATGTAAATTTCATTTTCTTAGTTAAAAAATTCTTACTTCTGCCTATGAAAAAGGTTTTAAATAAAACCGAAACGTTGGCAACGAGAGTTTGATTTTTTATCCTGGAAAATTGACCGAACCCCGATTAGAGAACACACCTATTCTATCAAACGGTCGATATATTATTGAATCTGTTATATAACTTATATATAAGTTCATACGCTACTTATGAACTTTAAAGGCATTCTTGATAGTTTTTGTGTTTATCCTCTACCTCTAATCACCTCTATAAAATTAAGAAAACGGAGAGTGGTAGCAGTAAAAATAAAAATCCCTAGAGATTCATGTATCCAAGATGAAACAGTGTCATCTTTCCAAAGTCTGAGATAGCTTATATAAAAATATTAAAGTTTTCAATATTTTTTTCATTATTATTATTATTATGTCTGAAAGAATACATTATTTTTCTTTACGCGTCATTATCCCAAAATTATCCCATAAAGTTAAGTATTTTTTCCCCATAATACTGGTTTCAATCAAATTTCTTTCCTTATTTATGAATTTGAAATACATCATGGTCTTGTTGACACACAAGGTTTGCTTGTGTGCCATGTAATGCTAAGAAGAGTGTTTTATTTCTGTTTAAAATATGATTCCTACCGTTTTTTTTCTTGCTCACTATTTCTCTGCCAAAAAGACAGACTTTTATTTCCTATGATAGATATAATTATCAAATTAAAAATTTTTCCAATACACATTTTTTGTTTATTTTTTAGCCAAGAATTCTATAAGCAAATTGGTTGGTCGATCAGAGTACTTCCAAGTGTGGGGCTATGTATATTCATTTTACAACAAATTCTATAACGGAAACACCCAAAAAAAAGTTACCTCAATCCAGAACTAAAGAAATGAGAGAATAAAACAAATGGTGATTGAGAAAAATGAACTGAATTTATCATTCCGGAGTAATAGAACGGAAAATCGCATGATGATACGACGAACAATGGAAATGGATAGCTGGCTTTAAGCCTGAGAAGTAGAATTAGAGAAATATTTTCTTAGAACGATTTACTAAAATGAATAACATTGCCGTACAAATTACAGAGAGCACATGTGCTAAAGACCTCAGAAACAATCTGGTTATTACGTTTCATTTGAAGTAGTTGGAGAGGACCCGCCGGAAGTGTTATTTGCATAATAAGGCGCACTAAGTACTCACGGCAGCCATTTCAAACATTGAGTAAGAGGCATATGTTTTACATTTATTATATTATAAAAGCAAAACTTTATAATTCTATTTAGAATAGTGACTATAATTCTAAATAAAATTAGAATTTTATTAGAATTATAAACGTTATTTCAAGTTATTTCAACTGCTTCTATAATTATAATAGAAAGCAGTTTAAGGTTAGAAATCTAAGTCAAACAGTTTGTATATGAAACACCGTTCCGCGGAGAAGATTTCCCAAACTAGCATCATTTCATGTATTCTTTAAAAAATTTTAATTTAATCTATATCTACAAAGGAAAATATAGGAATCTCTATTAAAGAACCAAACAAAAAACTAAATCACCAATAAGAAACAGGAGTCGATTATTTGAGATAGAACCCAGGTCAGTTCTAAGGTAGCGCAATCAGTTATTATATGGTATTTACTCATTGTGGGGTAAAAATTTAATGAAATAGTCTCCAAATACAGAAGTTTATAATATAAACAACGCGATTTGAACACGTAGTGTTCTTCTTCATGCGTAAAACCATGGATGATGTCTGTGGTACAACTCATCTTTGGTTTTGTGCCAGAAGAAGAACACTAAGTGTTCGAAACGCGTTGTTTATATTACTAAACTTGCATATCAGAAGATCATTTCATTAACTCCTTTACTCCACAAGAGTATTAACTGGTTTTTGTTTTAAAAACTCTCTCAAACAGTGACCTTACCAAATCAAGAAATAATTAACTATACAAACTTTATCGCACATAATTGGGAACTCATTAAATAATGCAAAGGTGGTACAATCAGTAGTTATGTGGTGTTTGCTTATTGTAGGATAAAAAGCTGGTAAAATAGCCTTCACATAGAGATGTTTAATGAGTTTGAACGCGTTTCAAACTCGCAGTGGTCTTTTTCAGGTTTGAATCTATGCTGTGAAGTCTGGCATATAAGTGCTGTTATCTTAGGTGTATCCCAGACTTGATGGAGCCTGGGTAGCCCAATGACTTACACACTTGCCTTTGGTAGATCTGGGGTTTGATACTCAATCTGGCTCTTGATTTATTTACGTGAGAGGTGAAACCAAATGTGAGACCGTCATCGCTTTGGAATGGATGCTAAACCTTCAGTCCCAAGCCTTTACATTGCCAGGTACTTGATAAAGATCTCTACTCAAAATACGCTTAAGTTAGGCAAAATGTAAAACTGTCAATGCAGAATGTTCATTGTTTCCTATCACAACGGGCCAAAGTTTGACCTATGTGAGTTCTCCAGCAGGATGGACACTACAACCTAACCTAACCTATATCAGACTTCTCAGCTTTGATTTTTAGATTCAAAACTCTAGAAGAACATTACGTTTTTAAAATGCGTTCATTAAGTCATCAGACATCTATATATGAAAACTATTTTATAGATTTTTACTCTAAAATCATCAAATTAAATCGCTTACGATTGTCATTTATTGATTCGTTTAAATCTATTATAATGCGGGTCACAAATCTAGCATTTAGTTGTCGTTATTAATCCGATTTTATAACTAGCAATTTTATTTTTCTAAAATATATAATATAAGTGAATTCAATTTATTTTTTTAATGAATAAGAATCCTTGAAAAAATCTCAGCCAAGCATTCTGCATTAGTTCAACTGAAACATTAAATTTATGTTGTTAGTTTAATTAGCAAAATGTAGAAGTTAACATTTTAATTTGTTTCTGATCGGATGACACACAGTAAAGTCGGGTGTTGGAAGACTAGACTCCCTACAAACATGCAGACCTATTCTAAGCCATTCTAGAGAGTTTGTGGCTTATTGCCCTTTGTGATTAAGTTTATTAATTGATGGTATCAGTAAATAAGTAAAATCTATTTCTTCTCTTGTATATAAAATCAGTTATAAAACTAGTTAAAGTATAAAAACCAAATAAACGGAGGGTATTTATAAATATTGCATGATGAAAGAGTTGAACTGCTTGTCGAAGAATCCAAGCATTAAACGAAGTAGAATGATTTAAACACCTCATTACTAACGAAATCAATACTGGCACTGTTCAACGTGCATTAGTGAAATTAAATGTCTGTTTATAAATCAATGATTGTGTCTAAATCAAAGACTCAACAATACAACTTCAGTTGATCAACTACTACAATAAAACATACTGTTAGTACAATAGAGACGATTGCATGTTGAAATCAAATGCATGAATTTCTTAATCAATGATTTAGCCATTATAACTTCAGTTGATCAACTACTACAATAAATACATACTGTTAGTCTCACAGAAGTAAGTGCAAGTTGAAATCGTATCCCTGTGTTTCTCAATCAAAGATTTAACAATCACGACTTCAGTTCATCAACTAATACTAGAAATACATATTGTTAGAATCATTGAGGACAGTTGAAGTTTAAATTGAAAGCCTTTGTCTCTACATCAAAGATTCAACATTTACTACTTCAATCCATGAATTACTAGAAGAAATGCGCAGGATCGACTACCTAAAGGATACTGGGTCATTTGCCATGTCAGGTTGGAGGACTGCTCTTCAATTGTATCCAATCACCGCAATGTTTTAAGAAAAGAGCTAATCTACCGATTACCAAAGAGAGGGTCAACATCAATAACCTTCGGGTCTCGTAACAATAAGGCATATGTTTAAGAAAAGGTTGAAACAGGATGAAGGAACAAAGCGCCAGGAAGTGTGTGATGCTAACCACAACCCAATTCTCTTCTATTTTTCCCTTAGAAACTTCACTGTTAATTACATTGGCACGAATTTCTGCCATCTCAACATCCATTGAAGTCTGTCCACTGTAAGCAGAGGCACCATCATTAATGCCGCTCCTCTGCCTCCCTCATTTCAGATCTTTTTCACCAAGATCTGAATCTTCATAACAATCCACATAAAGAAGGTTTTTCCTGTAAGATGGACAAACCGATTGAAGGAAACAAAAAATTAAAGGGAAATAAAAAATAAAGTCAACACTTTTTTATTTCCATAGAGCGTGAGTTATTGCAGTTCTGTTTCCATTTACGTACAACAATTATTCTTTATAATGAGTTTTCTTTATAAAGTATTCATAATAATTCTTTTAGATCATGTATGTAAAATAAAAAGTAGAATGTGAGAGTCGTCTATAACGTAATTGACATAGATATTTAAGCTGTAATAGCATGTCATAGTCCAGATGTCTCGGAAAATGACTCAATTTCATCCAATATAACAGACGTAACGGAGACAGTAATGGGCCGTCCAACCAAAGTAAACAGTCAAGTCGATTGACGCAGGTGAGTTTTGTAAGTTCCTCATTACCTTCAATAGTCAATTACATAGGGAGTCAAATTAAAGCTAGAGAGTCTGTGATTTAAGAGAGTCCTTGATGGAATTGGCATAATCAAAAGTTTTCTTCTTTAATTACTATCTTATTGAATAATATATCAACCGTTTGATAGAATACGAATAGTTATGCAATCAGGATTCGGTCAATTTTCTAGGCTCAAAATCAAACTTTCAATGCTAACATTTTGGTTTTATTTTAAAACCTTTTTTATAGGCAGACAGTAAGAATTCTTTTAATTTTAAATGAAATTTACATTTTATAAAGGAACTAACAATATTGACTGGTCAAAGCTTTCAATGAGTATACATTGTTAGATCCTTCAAAAAATGTAACTTTCATTTCCTAATTCAACAAATTCTTATTTCTACGTATGAAAAAAAGGTTTTAAAATAATACCAAAAAATCAACATTGAGAGTTTGATTTTGAACGTAGAAAATTGACCCAGGCCGATAGCATAATACACCTATATATATAAAAAGATTTCACATAAACATGTGAAATAACAATCAATGATCAAACCACAATAAGAAAATGGGAAAACAAGACTAAGATTTTTCAACCGCAACAAGCGGTCCTCGCGGGTTTTTGACTCTGACAAGGACTGCTTGTTGCGGTTGAAAGATCTTAACCTATATATATATATATATATATATAACGATAAAAAGATTTCACATAAACACGTGAAACAACAATCAATGATCAAACCACAATAAGAAATGGGAAAACAAGACTAAGATCTTTCAACCGTAACAAGCGGTCTTCGTCAGAGTTTTTTTTGACTCTGAGTTTAGCAAATTAGCAAATTAGCAGTTGGGTTTTTGACTCTGACGAAGACCGCTTGTTACGGTTGAAAGATCTTAGTCTTGTTTTCCCATTTCTTATTGTGGTTTGATCATTGATATATATATATATACACTTTAACACATAGAAAAGAACACAGAAAGACACTACAGAACTCACTTCGATATTTCGACATCCGTCGTCATCGGGAAGAAGTGCGAAGTACTCGCGTTGAGAAGCAAACTACTACTGGCCTCCAGAGTAACTCGTGGAACCACCGCAATGCTGCTCCCCAGCGGAGGAGAGGAAAAATAGAAATCCTTCCAATATTTATTTAGAAAACAAGATAAAAAATATATAAAATACGAAATAATAATAATAAAAAATAAATAATAATAATAATAAAATAATAATAATAATAATAAAATAATAATAATAAAAATAAAAATAATAATAATAATAATAATAAAATAAAATATAAATATATATATATATATATATATAATATATATATATATGGTCTGAGTTATAGCACTAGTATTTTAACAAAAAAAGTTATCAAATAATTAAGATATCTACATCAAAAATTCTAATTTGATGTAGTAAAAATAATTTATAACTATGTTTGTTTGTACTTACTAGAAAACATAGTAGCAAAAAATAGATTTGTGATTAATTTAATTACTTCATAATAATCACATAATTACGTCATGTGATCAATTTATATTATTTCTTAGTTCTTTTAGTTACTATTAATAACAGTAGTTTTCACAGTATGAGCGTGTGCTTTCTCGATTTCTAATACGAAAAGAAGGCTGATGATGAGATGAGTTGAGAAGGTACTTGATTTGGAAATTGATTTGCCTCTTAAAAATCTTTATTAGATAATTTATAGTCGTCTTCACAGGAACCTAAATGAGATCATCTAAAGCTTTGAGTTATTAGATGGGAAGTGAGAGTTTCAAACGTTTTTTTTTCATTGGTCCCATTGCACAGGTTTTAATGTATTTATAATGTTTCATTACTTTTTTTTTATTTTTAATGTTCAAATTAAACACATTAATCTTATATAAAAAATAAAATGATAAATCCATCCACAAAAAGGTAATTTACCAATTTATATTAGATTAGGTTAAGTTGCAGCGGCCAACCCATGTGAGGTTATATATCAGCCAAAAATTGGTCCTTTTTGATAGCAAACAATAATCATTCTACATTAGGAGTCTTAAATTTTGTCCTGCTTAAAATTAGTTTGACGTTAGAGTAGGGATCTTTAACCAGTGCCTGATATTGTTCAAGCTCGAGACAGACGACTTAACGTCCTCTCCTAGTGACGACATGCTAGAATTTATTCACTTCTAGCATGAAAAATAAAGTGACTATCCAACCTGGGATCAACTAGTCTAGAGGCGAGCAGGGAAAAACTGGGTCCTAAATTAATATTAAAAATAAAAGATATTTAACAGAATGATTCATGAAAAAAAACTAAGTATTTAACATTATACCTCAGGCAACATGAGTGATACACTTGGGACTTCATTAGCATAGAAGAGTAATCCAGTATCTCAAACTAAGCAATTATTTACAGCATTATTAAGTGTATAAATTAATTACTAAAAGAATTATAAGTAAATAAAATGATCTTACAAAAAAATGATGCAATATATCATGTACATGGACATGCAATGGTACATATATGACAAATAATTTAGAAAAGTATAGCAGAATTCCTGGGTTCTTATCTTTTCTGATGAACGTTACCGTTGGGGCACAAATGTTAAACTCACACTTTTCGCGAATAATGATGACCGAGACTCTTCATGAATGCCGAAATGCTTATAATAACAAATAAAATCAAAATCTTGATTTCGAATTCATCAAAATGGTGATGAAATATAAATAAAATCAAAGAGCCCTTCATTAGCTAGCCCTATTTACAGCGAAGGGGTGGACTTCTTCAGGAGTGAAAGCCACGTAGTGGTGGACAACGTAAGTCAGAGATTTTTCAAATTAGTTTACTGTTTCATTCATTCCCTTCAGAGAATAATGAACATAGAAGTGCTATATACCTTCCAATAAATTTTTAAACTAAACTGTTTCCTTTAGTGGATGTCAGAGATGAAACCCTCGATCGTTGAGGGTATGCAAAGACCTTTGAACGCTCGTATTACTCCCGCTCTGTGAACACTCGTATTACTCCCGCTCTGTGAACACTCGTATTACTCCCGCTCTGTGAACGCTCGTATTACTCCCGCTCTGTGAACGCTCGTATTACTCCCCCTCTGTGAACACTCGTATTACTCCCGCTCTGTGAACGCTCGTATTACTCCCGCTCTGTGAACGCTCGTATTACTCCCACTCTGTGAACGCTCTATGAGGGGTGTCATGTTGAGGGGTAAAAACGCAAAGTGAACCAACCTCATCATAACGGAAGTCCGTTGTATGTTCTCCTCCACAGATCAACAAGAGAAGAAAATTAAAGGGAAGCATTTTCTTCGACAGACAGAGTTTCAACCTATACTATAGAGCAATTCAAAAAACCAGTCCAATATCCTAAATTTTTCTCAACTCATCAGCTAGGAAGATTTCAGAGCTATGCTAAACCAAGTCAGACTCGAACCCGACGGCTTAACGTCCATTCCAAGGGACGCTTTGATCAAATTTATCACATCCAGCATGAAAAAATCCAGGACTATAGTGAGAATCGAACCCAGGATCTACCAGTTCAGAGGCGAGCAAGCAAGTCACTAGGCTACCCTGTACCCTCTTCAGCCCGTGTTATTTGAGTTTGTCTAGGCCCCAATCAAACTACTGATTCAGTTTAACCAAGCGTTTTCTTATATTGTTTGTTTTATTTCTTGTGATCTTACGTTTAATTTTAATGTTACTTTTAATTTTCTTATTATGCCAGTTTCAAGTTTTTTACTCTCTTGTGAACTGTTTTGTACCAGCTTCTTATTGTTGATTAAGTTTTTTGTTTAATTATATGTATACTTTTTAAATAAAGAAAATGCATCAAAAACTGGTTAAAAATGTTTCAACTGATGAGACACAACAATAGAATGACTCACATGATAAAATATATCTGAAAGTCTCTACTTTTGGGGACAACAACGATCAGGTGAAAGAATTTGGGGAAGACACAGCTCTCTGGAAGCACAATGATTGTGTTGAAGTCGTTATATATATAACAAAATTCATAGTAAACACGAGAAACAGAAATCATCGTCTAAACTATAGCAAGAAGAGAGCCAGGTTAGCTAAGTGGTTAACGCACTCGCCTCTGAACTGTTAGGTCCAGGGTTCGATACCCCCCTGGCTTTTGATTTATTCGCGTGGAAAGTGAATAAATCTGAGGACGTCGTCCCTCGGAGAGGAGTTTAAGCCGTCGGTCCCGAGTCTGTACGATGGCAGGTACCCTTTAAAGATCCCTACTCTAAATACACTTGGACTCCCAATGTAGAATCAATCTTCATTGAGTGATATCACAAAGGACCCAATGTTTGGCCTATGTGTGTTCCCTTGTGGGACAGCCACTACAACCTAAAGGGTTAACTACTACTACTACTACTACTACTACTACTACAGCAAGCAATTCAGAAATGAGTCTAAGATTTTTCAACCAAAAAGCTGGTTTTTGTCAGTCTTAGCAGTCAGTCAGTTTGGCTATCTACCACTTGATACTTGGTACTAGTATCAAAGTCGATCCATATTATTTATTTGGATTTATGTGGATGTACTAATATTACGGTTTGTAAATACTATTTTAAAACTATAGAGCTATTCACAACCTTATGCGGGGTGACTTGGATATATATCAGATTACCAGTACAACTCAAGAGATATTCTTTTTGCAGCCTTCGCATTTCGGTTTTATAAATACAACCTTAACAAAAGGAAGAAAATGATTTATATATTTGATATATATCTTCACTGGGAGCAGTTCAAGGAAGTAATATTTCACAGCTCTGTCGTAATGAACAACTGATTCCTGAGATATAAATTTCAAAATGGTAACAACCATCCAACCATAAAAGTTGGATGACCACAACTGACCAATGGTTTCATAAAAGAAAACCACCGAAACAATTCAACTGGTGGAGATTTTAAAGTTGAAATATTGGAGTAAATTTTTGTTGGTCTTCTGTATTTTTCACTCCGAAAATAGTTCCTTCGTACACTTCCAACTGTGTCAATTATATGATAATTCACAAAGAGAAAAACATATTTCGACACATCATCGCCATCAGGAGAAGAGAAATAATCATTTGGTCAGAAAAACGCTAAAATGAACCTAGTTTACAAAGAACTGTGTTATTATTATTCGCAAGGAGAATACAATAAAAATGAAAAGTCATAAATAAGTATAAACAAATAAATAAATACAAATAAAATAAATATGACCGTAAAATAATAAAAATAAATAAAAAAATGATCAAGGGATCATAAAATAAAAACTTTTAAATGTTAGGTTAATAGATTGTACAGAAAGACAGTTTACATTTTTAAATGTTATAGAAATTTTACTAAATCTGAATTTTATACCTAGTTTAACTTTTTTTGTTATTGTAAATTTTGAATATTTTAGCATTCAGGAAAAATTGATTTATTATATTGAAATAATGATGCGTTGTAAAGACAGTGTAGTCTATAACAATGGGTAAAATGACGAGTCTATTGAAAGAGGATGTACTCTACAGAAGGAAGTAAGGGGATAAAGCCTGGGAAAGGAAGTGAGAAAGACGAGGCCCTTCACACGTGGCCCTTTAGGCGCCCAGGCTTTTGAGTTTACCTCTTAAAAGCCCTCAACCACACCAGTATCGCTATTAAGGCAATGTGCATTATTTATGATCCAATTTCACAACTAAACAACAACTTTAAAACAAAGAAATTCCTTTTTTTATAGCATACTGCTTCAATTCAAAATCTTTTTATCAATAGAAGTACGTAATGGAAAAAAATCTGGTGTAAGACACTACAGGACATTCATTTAGTTTGTTATAAGTAATAAAAATTTTAAGAAATTAAATTAAATTCCTAAAAAAAAATGAGTTGCCTAGTATATAAATTTCATCAAAAATAATCAATTGGAATAATACATATAAATAATAATAATCGACACTTTAAAAAATATATGTTTCACTTCAGTGACTTCAACAATAAAATATTCTGATTTATTCCGTGTATATGAAAGTCAAAGATTCCTTGAATTCACACTAGGAGTGCTAATAGAAATATAGTACTCATGATACTTTGTTAATTATATTTTTACCAAAAGGTAGAACACTTTAAATTCTGTCTATCGTCTTAATAATTTAAAACACATTTAATATTTATTACTCTACTTCTTTTTGTTTAATGTCCTTCCTTATTAATCAAGTCAGAGAGCTTTATAGTTCGTTAGTCGACTTTACTAAACAATTTTTTCAACTTTATAACCTAAAAAACAATTTCAACGAAAAGTGAGTCCTATCCATATTAAATGCTTACTAAATAGTGGTAATCAGAGTTATTTGTAAATAAAATTGAAGGATAGATTTCAGATAAATTGCAAAAAAATATCTGCGCCTAATGTAACATTAAAAAAAGTGTAACATTAGTGCGCGTAATATTGTAAACACTACTTAGAAGAATAGTTTGTGAAACCTATTTTATTTTGATGGAGGGGACATAAAAATATGTATTTCCGTTCAAAACTATATATTTTATTGAGAGTAAATTAAAACTCAGAATTCAAAATGTATATATAAGTAAATAAAATATAAAAGTCAATTACGTAAAATAAAATACATAAAATATTTATAAATATTTTATATTTATTATTTTTATAAAAAAATATATTATTATTTAGTAAAATATTATTATTTATTATTATAAAATATTTGCATGTTTGAATTTACAAATATAACATAGTCGAAAAGGGTGTTTTATTTTATTTGCTTAACTCTAAAATTTATAGGTGGTGAGATGGGATTCTTACGAAAGAAATCCCCTATAAAGGAGTTTATAAAACGTGATAGAATGCAATTGAGCAAAAAAAAAAAAGGGGTAAAAAGGATCAGAAAGTCATCCGTATGTGCGTTCGGAGTCTTGTTTAGGTGGTTTTTTTACTTCCACTATACGAAATTGCAATCGTTTTCTATTAGGATTGTTCTAAGAAAGTTGATGTTAATTGTAAACTGTGTAACTTTAGTTACAGGAAAGGTTCATTACTGGGTTGACACTACAATGGAGGACCTAATTTTAGTTATGGTGGAGGTGTTAAATAAGTGTCTGACTATACACAAGCACATCAGGCCAAGTGCGTCCCCTCCAAGGGAAGATGTTGGAGATTTCTCACATGAAACCTCTAGTATCAGAACAATTTAAGAATTCATAGTCTCCGTTATAACTGCTGCATACCTATGATGCTAAGAACTCTGGATTGGTTTCAACTTCTAGGAAAGTCGCTCAGTTGTCAATTGATACATAGTTTAGTCATGTGTGAAATACATTATTAGCCAAAATTGTCTCCATTTCCGAACTTTTTTTTTTAAATAAATGGCAAATTCTTATTGATGATTGACTATTGGGCAAAAATTTCCCCAAACAATTCTTAAACAACCATAACAATTAAACTCGTGCATAAAAATACTTCAAATAAAACAATATATTAGTTGGTTTATGATCATTCAAACTGAAATTTTAAAATACATTCATTATTGATACGTTTAATTAATTCATAGAATTTTAAATTGAAAGCATGCAGAATAGAAATAAATTGAAAAAAAAACTTACTGGACAATGAAAGAATAAAAACTACAAAGTGATCACCACAAACCTGCAAACAAAAATTTTTATAAATTAGCCACCAAAATAAAGAAAAACAACACTATTCATATTGATATTATTTAAATAAAATAAGAGTTACAGAGTAGAACAGTTATAGCTTAGAATGAATCAATATTATGAATGAATAGCATGAATTATATTCATATAGAATGAATAAGAATAGGAATAAGATAAACATTCTTTTCCCTCCTCTCTTAGTGTCAGCAGTGGCTGGTCTAACGGACTTTTCGTTGGTGACAGTTTTTCATTCTCTACCTGACCTGCAAGCGGGCTACTTCTTGTTCCAATGACAACAGTGGTCGAAAAATATTAACCACAGAAAGATACAGGAATGAAATCAATGCACTGTAACGTACTTTATTTTGGTCATTCTAATTGTTTTGTCAGGTACTGTAAGAAGATAAATGCCAGGCTATATATCATGAATGAAATGTATAATCTTGAAGATTGGACAAGATTATCATTTCATACATGAAAAACATAGGGTTATTTGTTAATGCTGACTTCTCGGGATTAGAGTTCAAGTATGAGTTTCGTTTTCGATTAGTATCTAAATATATTTTATTTCTTCACTTAAATAATATTCACTTTAAAATGATAAAGGTAGACAACAAAAAAGACTGGAGGATAAATTTTACCTCTCTAAATAATGAAGGCAGTAAGGAAGACTTAAGGTTATAAATCTAGCTCGTTAAATGATGAAGACAGTAAAGAAGACATTATGTTATAATTCTACCTCTTAAAAGATGAAGACAGTAAGGAAGACTTGAGGATATAACTCTACTTCTTAAAAGATGAAGACATAAGGAAGACTTGAGGATATAACTCTACGTCTTAAAAGATGAAGACATAAGGAAGACTTGAGGATATAACTCTACTTCTTAAAAGATGAAGACATAAGGAAGACTTGAGGATATAACTCTACGTCGTAAAAGATGAAGACAATAAGGAAGACTTAAGGATATAACTCTACGTCTTAAAAGATGAAGACAATAAGGAAGACTTAAGGATATAACTCTACGTCTTAAAAGATGAAGACAATAAGGAAGACTTGAGGATATAACTCTACGTCTTAAAAGATGAAGACAGTAAGGAAGACTTGAGGATATAACTCTACCTCTTAAAAGATGAAGACAATAAGGAAGACTTGAGGATATAACTCTACGTCTTAAAAGATGAAGACATAAGGAAGACTTGAGGATATAACTCTACTTCTTAAAAGATGAAGACATAAGGAAGGTTTGAGGATATAACTCTACTTCTTAAAACATGAAGACATAAGGAAGACTTGAGGATATAACTCTACTTCTTAAAACATGAAGACATAAGGAAGACTTGAGGATATAACTCTACTTCTTAAAAGATGAAGACAATAAGGAAGACTTGAGGATATAACTCTATGTCTTAAAAGATGAAGACAATAAGGAAGATTTGAGGATATAACTCTACTTCTTAAAACATGAAGACATAAGGAAGACTTGAGGATATAACTCTACTTCTTAAAACATGAAGACATAAGGAAGACTTGAGGATATAACTCTACGTCTTAAAAGATGAAGACAATAAGGAAGATTTGAGGATATAACTCTACTTCTTAAAACATGAAGACAATAAGGAAGACTTGAGGATATAACTCTACTTCTTAAAACATGAAGACACTAGGAAGACTTGAGGATATAACTCTACGTCTTAAAAGATGAAGACAATAAGGAAGATTTGAGGAAATAACTCTACTTCTTAAAACATGAAGACAATAAGGAAGATTTGAGGATATAACTCTACTTCTTAAAACATGAAGACATAAGGAAGACTTGAGGATATAACTCTACTTCTTAAAAGATGAAGACATAAGGAAGACTTGAGGATATAACTCTACTTCTTAAAACATGAAGACATAAGGAAGACTTGAGGATATAACTCTACGTCTTAAAAGATGAAGACATAAGGAAGACTTGAGGATATAACTCTACCTCTTAAAAGATGAAGACAATAAGGAAGACTTGAGGATATAACTCTACTTCTTAAAAGATGAAGACATAAGGAAGGCTTGAGGATATAACTCTACTTCTTAAAACATGAAGACAATAAGGAAGACTTGAAGATATAACTCTACTTCTTAAAAGATGAAGACAATAAGGAAGACTTGAGGATATAACTCTACTTCTTAAAAGATGAAGACAATAAGGAACACTTGAGGATATAACTCTACTTCTTAAAAGATGAAGACAATAAGGAAGACTTGAGGATATAACTCTACTTCTTAAAAGATGAAGACAATAAGGAAGACTTGAGGATATAACTCTACTTCTTAAAAGATGAAGACAATAAGGAAGACTTGAGGTTATAATTGTTCGGCTGACACAAGCTATGTTTAGATATACTGACAGTAATTCTATTATAGTATATTAATAGTGTAAAGTTTTATTTTTAAGTATGAATGTCTCCCCGGTCTAAAAGAAGCACTTATTCTAAGAATAAATGATGATTTTAATGTTCACACATATATTTCCCTTTATTACTTTGTACATAATGATAAAAATATAGTCTGTGATTCAAATCTCTGAGTAAAAATGTTGAAATAATTATAATTTTTATACTGTAATAGTTGATTGTTGTCATAGTCTTAGGATATTTTAAAAAGGAAAAATGACTCAAGAGAACCTGTGACTAGAGAGAAAAAAATAAACAAGGGTCTTGATTTAATCAGGTAATAGTTAGTAGAAAGTAAAAGAGAAAACAAAGAAGATTCTTTTGTGGTTTAGATCAGTTGGTGGAAGATAGTTCTGGAACTGTTGTTGCATTGGAAGTTACATCTATCTGAGCTATTTGCTAGGAAAGTAGCTGTTTCTGGAGAGTGAGTCCCTTGAAGAGTTCATCCATTGGAGCTTGAAGAATTGATTTCCAAGATCGATGACCGATCGATTGATTTTAATAAAGTTGCCTCTTTGCTACGTGAACAGGATCTTAACATTATTAAAATATCCGTGATTTTGTTTATTCTAGTGAATAACAGATATTATAGGCTGGTTATGGCTACTCTTAGATTAAAGAAAGTGAACTCTGAGGCAGAATTTGAGTAAAAATTGTAAATGGAGTAATAAAAACCCTGCTGTAGGTACCTTAGGTCATTTAGAATTGGAATAAATAGGAAAAATGCATTTTTTGGGGATTGATTCAAAACTGTTTATCTGTAAGTTTAAATTATACCTACTGCTGATTATTTGTTTTTTGAAAAAACTGATGTAAATATTTTTACTTGAAATATTTTGAATATTTACCATTTTGATATTTAAATTTTTATATAAATATTTATATTTGGTTAGAATGGTTGTTCCAAGAATAATAAAATACTTTGTTAATAAGGTCTTTTAAGTTACCTCTTAACTTCGTTGAATCTACCTAAAAGTACTTTTAACTTAGTAAATTTATTAAAGTAACGATCTGTAGTATCTCAGAGACTAAATATGATCAGGGCCGAAGTGAAGACTTGATTACTTCTGGAGGGAATGACATGGGCAAGATCTTCATTTACACATGAAAAACTGAGGATTATTTGCTAATTTTGACTTCTCGAATTAGGGTTCAATATGAGTCTCGTTTTTACTTAGTATCTAAGAATATTTTATTTCTCCAGTTGTATTATAATGCATTTAAGTTTTAATAGAAAATGTTTAGCACCAGATAGATTAATATGAAGTAACTTACAACAATTTGAATCAATATTTTGCCCAGCTGCTAGGGCTGTTTCAGGTTTCCTCACCTTAAAGAATAACTCTTAATCAGCGAGATTAACTTGGCAACACAAGACGTGCGAACAATTCAACAAGTAATAATTATAATTGCTTACTGTTCAGTATACGCAATCTACATTATGTATGAAGATATTTAAACAAAAATTATAATCACATAGATGAATGAAAAGTAAGAAATAAATTTTATATTTCATTTTATTTAACATATTAAATCAATACATTCTAAGGAAATATGTATTGGTTTTGTGAAATGTTAATGATTGGGAAGATCATACAACTTTCATTGCATTGCAGCTGAAGATATTTTGGTTTAAATTGTGTTAATTTCAATTTCTTTGAATATTGATTTCTAGCGATCAAAATAAACTGTTACTTGAATTTCAATGTATTACTTTGTTGTAGACTTCTTTTTTTTTTGGGGGGGGGGGGGGGGTATTAGAGTCTGTTAGAAATCTACCCTCTGATTGATTTCTTAGGATTGTCTCCTTAAGGATTCTAAGTTGGGATTTCTAATTTTTTAAAAAAGGGTTGTCATTTTTTAAATTATTAACGACTTGTAAGATAATGAGGTGAAATCGGAAATGTTTCTGGTAATAAGCCAGTCTGTCTTTGTGTCTGTTCGTACTATAGATACAACCAAATGAAATCCAATTAGAATGAGATGGTTCAAATCGCAGCTTATATTTGCAACATTTTTCTCAGTAATGTCATCTGATGTCAAAAAAACGGGGGAAACCTGCTAGTATGATATATATTATAATTCATACAAGAGTTAAAAGCTTAGTTTGAAAAAACTTGAGAAGACTAATATAGGTTAGGGTAGTTTGCAGTGGCAGTCCTTTAACAGAACCCAAATAGGACGAACATTGATTGGCCCTTTGTGGTACCACATAATGAACATTCTTTTTTTTTTTTTTGATTTACCATTGATCGCCTTCTTTGGCATTAGCACTGTCTGATTTTGTTTGTTGTTCATAATTCTTCATACCTCTTTGTATAACTTTATTTTGCTCTAGGTTTACTAGAGTATTTTTTTCTAGAGGCCAGTGTTATTGCCAATGTTGATGATAATCCAGCTATTCCGTTAATTGTGGTCATCTATTAAGTAAAAGGGCTACCGTCAACATGTATCTATATTTTGGACATGACGGTTTTTGTTCTTGATAACAAGTAACTCGCGTGTTTAGTAAGTGGTTTAAGATCACTTTGAGTCCTAATTTTGCCTAACTCAAGTGTATTTAGAGCAGGGATAGTAAACAAGTGCATGACATCGTGCAGGCTTATGTAGACAGCCTAACGATCGTGCTCAGATTATTTCATCTCCTGCCTGAATAAATCGTAGATCAAGCGATCTATTTTAGAATATTCACCGTCAATTGTACTCTTACCAAAGGATACCTAACTGTAGTCGGAATTAATCAGACTGACACCATCGTCCAGTAAAGTGGAACTCCACACCGACTTTTGCTCCATTATACCGGTCATACCTCCATCCTACTTTCACTGTAAGTGGGGTCCATATTTCATTCGAAACGGACCACACTCTGCCATTACTTCCGCCATCCATTCACAAAACCTCACCTTCTTTACCACTCCTCAAACTATCGTAGTTATCTAATTTCACTCTTTCTTTACCCATGTTAATTACCATCCTGAAAAATGAAATATTTATTCTATCAACTATTCGAAAGCCATCTAAATACGTTTTAACTTAACATATTTAAAATTTAATTATTTGCCATTAATTTAAATCTAATTTTATCATTTTAATTTCTTCAAATACAGCTATTATATATATTATATATATATATATATATTATATATATATATATATATATATATATATAAGTTTTCTATGGGTTGTCGAGGATATGTGAATAAAGTAGGCTAATGTTTTCTGCCAAACATCATTTAACAAGAGGGACTTGCAACCTTTACCTATTGGCAGAACGCAAAGGCTTTTTGCTGCAGCGGGCAACTGGGACTTACGCTTGGACCTGTAACTCTACTCCCATTGGTCAACATCGCATCGATTATACTATATATATATATTCAATGATTAAACGACAATAAGAATGGAAAACAAGACTAAGATCTTTCAACCGTAACAAGCGGTCTTCGTCAGAGTCAAAAACCCAGCCGTTGGGTTTTTGACTCTGACGAAGACCGCTTGTTACGGTTGAAAGATCTTAGCCTTGTTTTCCCATCTTATTGTGGTTTAATCATTGATTGTTGTTTCACGTGTTATGTAAATCTTTTATATACATTTAATATTTATTATTTATATTATATTATTTTATATTTTAAGTTTCTCTAATCGGGGTTCGGTCAATTTTCCAGGATAAAAAATCAAACTCTCGTTGCCAACGTTTCGGTTTTATTTAAACCTTTTTCATAGGCCTCCAAACAAAGGATCATAAGAAATCACATATTCTATAAATATGTGATTTCTTATGATCCTTTGTTTGGAGGCCTATGAAAAAGGTTTTAAATAAAACCGAAACGTTGGCAACGAGAGTTTGATTTTTTATCCTGGAAAATTGACCGAACCCCGATTAGAGAACACACCTATTCTATCAAACGGTCGATATATTATTGAATCTGTTATATATATGGTCTCCAACCGTCTCTGAACCAGTGCGCTTGGTTTCCCTCTCTTATCTCTCCTGAAGACGGTTCTGACCAAAACTTAGAGACTGTAAGTGTGTGCTTTTAATTTTTCTAGTTTTTTTTTCTACATAGAACTATAATTGTCCATTTCAGATCGTATTTCCAACTTTTAAATGTTATAATCTTAATGTTATATAATTGTTATAATAAAAAATATTATTTTTATATTTTTCATTATTATTGCACTATAATAAGAAATCAGTGAGACTCTGGCAAGGCGTGATTGTTTTGGTTGTTATATCTTGGTCATTTTCCTGATTTTCACACTGTAATTTAGACGTTGATACATCTCACAGATATATACATCTCACAGAGAATATACTACAAAAGATCAGTTTGATATTTCAACGATATTCGATTTAAACTATCCGTTTTGAACACTTTGTGTTTATCGTTAGGTAAACATACCATAGAAGGAGGAGTGGAGACCTACAACTGTCTGTTTTTATTTTGAATAAAAAAAAATCTTTTTTGTGTGGAGACTTTATATTATCCATTTACCCCAAAGTATGAATTTATCTTTTATATATCCTTTGTGAAGATCAGGAAATTATTCAGTGCAGGGAAATGGTAAGTAATCTCATCAACAATGGCCTATAGATCCCTGGCCACGCTGACGTCTATGGTAATGAGGAAGTGGATAAGCTGGAAAGAGAAGAGCTAGCATGCAACATCCCGAGAAACCAATGACTCTAAGCGACTATAATAGGCATACCAAGGATTCTACCGAGCGAAGTGCGGTAGCCCGCAGGATTGATGCAACCGGCAAATCATGGGGAAAACCTGTACAGGAAAAGAAAGACACCTAAAAAATAGGCAGTGACAGAATTCTGATTGACAACGGGTCGCGACAACCTAAAGAATCACTTCTGCTGTACACCAGTGGCGACAGATTCCCATAGCCAACTGCGAGAGAACAGAGAGGAAATGGACAGGAACCACCTAAGATATGCTCAATCCTTGCCGAACTGACTCTGACCATGAATTATACTGGGCTGAAGGCAAACTAAAAACAGAACTCTGATGTTGCTCACATTATAAAAACAACAAAACATTTTATATTTATAAAAGTTACATTAATTGTAATAATTTTAAAAATCTTAACTTTCATAAAACCTCTAATCATGTAACTTGTTAATCTGTTAATAGCAAATTCAGTGATCCTTTGTTACCTCGTGGCTTAACTTTCGCACATTCAGTACATCCCGGATTTTTACAAAAATATTTTTCAAAATTTAAAAATTGAGAAAAAATATTCAATAATTTAAAATTTCAGACGTGATTTATATCCAATCATAAGAATAAAAATGTACTCAAAAACATTTTCATGTACACTCCATTTACAACTGTGTATGTACATATTTACAATTACAAACCCACACACATATGCATACACACATATTATGAGAGAGAGTGAGTGAGTGAGTGAGTGAGTGAGTGAGTGAGTGAGTGAGTGAGTGATGAGTGAGTGAGTGAGTGAGTGAGTGAGTGAGTGAGTGAGTGAGTGAGTGAGAGAGAGAGAGAGAGAGAGAGAGAGAGAGAAGAGAATGTTCAGTACGTATATTTTATACTTTTTTTATGTATGTTATTTATATTATTATTATTATTTAGTTACATGTTTCAAACTATATATGCAATAAAAATTATGTTAGAAATTGGAGGACAATACTGTGCGGTTTTTCACTTCACGTGGTCGGTTCTGGTCCCAATTAGCCGTAATAATTGAGAGATCACTATATTTCTAAATATATTGGTATAAATATTTGCTACCAATATCAAAAATTTGGGACCAGATAACAATATGATAGGACTCTAAGATTCTGTTATCACAATGAGTTCGTTATCACTGTTGGTTTTAAGTAATGTTCCGCATTAGTTGTGAGAGTGATAATAATGGAAATTTAAATCAGTAGTTGTGATTTACTTGTCGAAAGATGTTTGGGTTTTACTATCACAAGCAGATACGTAATCAAATAAGAAAAAGTAGTACATTCCTTTAGTACTTATCACCACTAAAATAGTTCAGTTATAAAGATAAACTTTAATTATTTATAGAGTAGCTCAACGGAACAAAAAAACTCTTGTTGAAACAATTAACTTAACATGTATAACAAAAGTACATATTTTTGACTCTATGTACTTTTTAAAAACTACCAAATATTAACTCTACTTGTAATGCAGTTAATGATTAGTACTTATAGATTAGAGCTCCACGGTCTCCAACCGTCTCTGAACCAGTGCGCTTGGTTTCCCTCTCTAATCTCTCCTGAAGACGGTTCAAACCGAAAATTAGAGACTGTAAGTGTGTTATTTTGATTCCTCTATGTTTCTATTTCTATATTGAACTATATATATATATATATATATACACTTTTTTTCGTTGGAAATACGATCCAAAACGGACAAATATAGTTCAATATAAACAAAGAAACATAGAGAAATCAGAAGAACACACTTACAGTCTCTAATTTTCGGTTTGAACCGTCTTCAGGAGAGATAAGAGAGGGAAACCAAGCGCACTGGATCAGAGACGGTTGGAGACAACAGTGTTGCCGCATGCGCGCCCGTTCACAGAAAATAAGGTAGACAGGAATCAATTTATAATTAATTTATAATTTATAAAATAAAATAATGGAATATGAAAACAATAAATATATAAAAAAGAAAAAATTGAAAAAATAAGGGAAATTGATACAGAGAAATTGAATCTCTGTATCAATTTCAGTCAGCACTTAGTCAGCTAAGTCAGCTTAGTCATAGCTTAGTCAGCACTTTTGTTTATGTATCAATTTCTCTGTATCAATTTCCCTTATTTTTTCAATTTTTTCTTTTTTATATATTTATTGTTTTCATATTCCATTATTTTATTTTATAAATTATAAATTAATTATAAATTGATTCCTGTCTACCTTATTTTCTGTGAACGGGCGCGCATGCGGCAACACTGTTGTCTCCAACCGTCTCTGATCCAGTGCGCTTGGTTTCCCTCTCTTATCTCTCCTGAAGACGGTACAAACCGAAAATTAGAGACTGTAAGTGTGTTCTTCTGATTTCTCTATGTTTCTTTGTTTATATTGAACTATATATATATATATATATATATATATATATATATATATGTGTGTGTGTGTGTGTGTGTGTTTGTGAGTATATGTACATATATAATACATGCATTATGAATGTATTAACATGACATACATATATAAACTAGATTCACAGAAGGAGCATACATAAAACGATTCAGAGAAACTTACTTTTTCGTCATCAGGCAGAGTAAGATAAAGTAGTGAGTCGCTCCGAAGTATGTATGTGGAGTACTCTTGGATTTAAGAATGGAATACAGATTACACCTGAGGACAATTCCTGGCATAGAATAAGTATAAAATTTCTGTTTGAATGTTTACCTGGAGTCGAAAATGAGGTCTAAACATTTAACTTGGTTTTGATAGCGAATGACCTTGTCACTAGTAATAGCAGAAGGTGGATGGTGGGAAACACCTTTGAAAAAATTGCGGGAACACACAATGGTAATTTCTACATTGCAAACCATTGTGAAGTCTCATGAAGGAAAATGACAATGGTTGCAAGCTACTGCAGTGTCCTCAGTAATGAAACCCAGAAACGCCTCTATACGACTGTGTGAATTGAAAAGAACTATAGGAAAGGGTATTGAAAAGTCATAAATATACAGTACATTCTAGATGTAAGACAAAGCACACTACTCTGAGCAACTATGCATTTGTTCAGTCCATTATATCTGTTTTTAAATGCAATAAAAACGTATATTTAAAAACACAGTTGAAAGATTTAGTGGTGTCCAAAACCATACAGGCAAACCAAAAAATCAACATTTGTGGAAGTAATACTAGGGAGAACCTGATTCGTCAGATCTGTTAAAAGAACTAAGAGTAAACCAGTCTTGCAATATGTAGGATCCATGCTTGTTTTTCCCTTAACAGCTCCATAAAATTAAAAATAAATTAAAACATATTTGATAATTCAAAAATAAACCAAATCCAATCGCTAAAAAATCATCATTCCGTGTTAAAACCGTTTTACTGGTGAAAAAATATTCTAGTTTTGTAGATTTTTAAATAGATTTATAAATAAGTCAACACACCGACATTTAATCATCAGAAATTTATTCTTCAGGCAGTTATGTTAAACGTTATCACTCATTATACTTAAAAAACTAGTATAGATTAGACTTAAAAAAGACTTAGACATTAGACTTAAAAAATGTAAGTAATTTACCAAAACATGACCAAATAAACATATTGACGTTATAAGTTAATTAAAAAAAAAATACGACAAATAATTAAAGTGTTTTAGGTTAGGTTGCAGTGGTAGTAGCACAAAAGAACACACATGGACCGAACTTTGACCCCTGTGATGTCACACAATGAAGATTATACATTGGGACCCTTAAAATTTGGCTAACTCAAGTGTATTTAAAACAGGGATCTATAACGGTAGCTGACATCCTAAAGGCTCAAGACCGACGGCTTAACGTCCTCCTCGCGGGGCGACGTGCTTAGATTTATTCATCTTCCGCGTGAATAAATTGAGGGCCATAGTGGGTATTGAATCCCGGATCTACCAGTCTAGAGGTGAGCACGTCGCCGCTAAACTGCTCCCCTAGAATATGTAACATTTTACTTCTTAATCTCAGTTAAATTATATAAGACAAGTTCAAATTCACAAAAAAAAAGATTATAAATATATTAGCTTAGACTAATATGATTAGCTACATAGCAATTTAATCATGTGAAAGAAATATTACTGTAATTGGCTATTTGCATGATAAGGACAACCAAGCTAAATTGGATTAGAAGTCTGACAGCCAAGTAATTATTCACTACCATGCATTATAAATACATGTTTGTTTTGTTTTCCTACTCCCACACATTACCCATAGTTATATAAGTCTACATGAGTACAGGTTTAGCAGCTAAATCCATGAATTATTTTTTCTTTGTTTCCCAGAAGTACTACCCAGTTGATTTTGCATCATGAGTCCCTAAGTTTTATCATTCTTAAGTTTATTAGAGTGGCAATCACATCAATCAAATACTTGACCATGATAAAGGCTAGGGCCAAGGCAATCCACCTGCTAGAAGAATTGACTGTCAAAGACGATTTTACGTCTTTTAAAAAGAACAGTGACACCACATTCAAATCTGGATTAGATTTTCGATTTGGGACAAGGACATAGTTCGGGCGTTCATTGAAACTAGTTCATTCTATTGCACATGGTATGTCTTCATTAAAAGTTTATTTATACAAAATCACGCTAAGTCAAGACCATATTAGTATATATATATATATATATATATATATATATGAGTCGCTCTCTGCCGGTACAAGTGAACGCACGTACCTCTTCTTCTTCCCTTATACTCTCTCCCTGACGACGAACTTCAGTTCGAAATATCGATCCAGTAAGTTTTCTCGCTTCTTCTATGTGTTGTCTTTTTTCATGTATATATATCAATGACCAAACCACAATAAGAAATGGGAAAAAATGACGTGGTTTGGTCATTGATTGTTGTTTCACGTGTTTATGTGAAATCTTTATATTATATATATATATATATATATATATATAAACGAAAAAAGACAACAAATAGAAGAAGCGAGAAAACTTACTGGGTCGATATTTCGAACTGAAGTTCGTCGTCAGGGAGAAGAAGGGAAGAAGAAGGGAAGAGGAAGAGGCACGTGCGTCCACTCGTACAAGCAGAGGGCTACTCATGCTACTCATCATATATATATATATATATATATATATATATATATATATATATTCAATGTTCAATAGGTTTTAAGACCTTGTATATTTCTAAATAAGAGTAACTCACATTACGACGAAAGCTTAGATAAGCAAACGTGTTTGAGTTATACTTCAAAAACAATCCTTAACGACACTCAGTAGTTTATTAAAATTCTCGGTACAATTACCAGCAACTCTTAATAATTAATTATGTATTGAACATGATTTCAACAATTTTACAAGGCTTGAAATACCATGGTATTTATTGTGGAAGTAAAGATAAAAAAATGAAGCCCCTTAAATATCTTAAAAAGTAGGCAATGCTAAAGAAAGAAATATTACATCGTTCCAAATTATATCTTCAAAATAAGGTTATCAACCACCCTGGAAAGACTGGAATGTATGTTAATACCCTAAATCCCTGATGAATGTCAAACCATTCCGGGATTTCAGAGAAAGCTATTGGGCAATACGCCTAAGATTGTTAATTAGTTCTATCTATTCTACAAGGCATGTCCTCATTAAAAGTCCATTTCTATAATACAATGCTAAGCCAAATATATATATATAAAACAAAATTTCACATAAACATGTAAAATAACAATCAACGATCAAACCACAATATGAAATGGGAAAAAAGGACTAAGATCTTTCAACCGTAACAAGCGGTCTTTGTCAAAGTCAAAAACCCAACTCTGGGTTTAGACCGTTTGTTAGAGTTGAAAGATCTTAGTCTTTTTTCCCATTTCATATTGTGGTTTGATAGTTTATATATATGTACTTCTTCGATGAAAATACAATCCGAAAAGGACCAATAAAGTTCAATGCAGATAAAAAACATAGAGAAATAAAAAACACACACTCAGTTTCCAATTTTCGGTTTAAACAGTCTATATTATTTTAACTATCATTTTATTCCATTTTTTTATTACAGCTTCGTCCGTAACTTTTATTTATGTACCATTTCCTCTATTCATACCTCACTTTTTCTTTTATTTTTTTATTATTTTTTCAAATGTCCTAATTTAATTATAAATTGATTTTTTTCTACTTTATTCTTTGTGACAGGGAGCGTATGCGGCAACATTGTTGGTCTCCAACCGTCTCTCTATCAGGGCGCTTATTTTCTCTGTCTTATCTCTCCTAAAGACTGTTCAAACCAAACATTAGAGACTATAAATGTGTCTTTTTAATTTTTCTATGTTTCTTTATCTACATTAAATTGTCTATATAAATATCAACGTCTAAACCACAATAATAAATGGGAAAAAAATACTAAGATCTTGCAACCGTAACAAGTGGGTTAAATCAGTTGGGATTTGACTCTTGACGAAGACCGTTTGTTATGATTGAAAGATCTTAGTTTTTTTCTTATTTCTTATCACGGTTTGGACGTTGATGGTTATTTTACGTTTTTTTTTGTGAAATATTGTTTTATATGCATATATATCTTAGTGTATACAGCTACTAGATCTTTCTCAAGACATGTTTCATCTCAGATTCCGCATTCACAATTTTCTAACTAAAAGATTTTATGTACCGAAGTAATTACCTTCTAACAGGAGTTAATCGAAATAGAAGTTAGCCAAGTGATATGTTTCACAAGGATAAACAAGTTTTATATAGATTATACAGAAATAATATACATATAATTAAACAGAGTAAAGAGATCAAGGAAACGAGTAAAAGTAGAAGTTTGAAATTGAAAGAAGGAAGGAATTCAAAGAAGGAATAACTTTAGTGCAGCAGAAAAGAGCAAAAATATTAGAACTGAAATGTTAAATAGAGATTAACCCCATCGCATCATTGAACCTAGTTTAGGTTAGGTTGCAGAGGCAGCCCCACAAGGGAACACACGTAGGCCGACCATTGGCCCTTTGTTATACCACACAATGAAGATTGATTCTACAGTGGGGGTCCTAAATTTTGCCTAACCCAAGTGTATTTAGAGTAGGGAACTTTAACGAGTACCTGACATAGTACAGGCTCGGGACCGACGGTTTAACCTCCTTCTCCCAGGGACGACGTGCTCAGATTTATTCACTTCCTGCGTGAATAAATCGAGGGCCAGGTGAAAATCAAAAAAAGGGTCGAATCGAATCACTTCAAATTATATTGATTTATCTTTTTTTTCCTGATGTGACACATTATTAAAACAGTTTAATTTCAATTCTAGAATTACACATGGTTATCGATTTGCAAAAAAAATAGCAATACTACTTTAATTAATAATAATCCAAAAACAAAATGTTAGTGATTTAAATGTATGGACAAAAATGTTGGTATATTTTCATATTTTACGGTCCACAGAACTCAATTATGACATTTCTCATACCGGTTCACCTACGTAACCATTTCATCCTCCGAACGACGACGGAATTCAAAATATTGAAATGAACTCATTTCATGTCAGCTTTCATGAAATGAAAGCATGTCAGTGCTTGTTTTTTTTTTATCAAATATATAAATTGAATTTTATTTTTTTATTAAAAGTTTTTTAAGTTATTACTTTTTTTTCAGATGTTCTAAATATTTTTTTTCCTTTTCGTTATGGTACACCTGGATATATTCCGATTAAAAAGGATGTTTTACAGATACCTTAGCTAAGCTGTTTGTTTTGAATGTCGACTTGTCCATGATATTTGCCATGGAGTATTCGATTAATATTCTGCAGGAAGGAGCCGTGCAGATAGGTTCAAATCACCATGACCCCACACCTTGTGCTTATGTAATAGGCATGTCCTACTTTACAGTCCACCTGACTTCTCACAAATCACCTCTTATCTTTAAACGGCTCAGTTTTCTCTTTTTATCTTACTATATGTTAACTACAGAAATAATGAAAACAATTGTTTTGGATTTTTGACTTTATCCTCCTGATGATGACAAGATTGAAAATATTCAGGGGAGTTATACCAGTTTTTTCTCTATTTATTTCCATGCGTTTTTTTGTGTACCGCAGAAAGAAATAAGAAATAAGACTAAGATCTTAGTATTAATATGGTCTAGTCTTTTTTCTGATTTCTTGTCGTGGTTTGGACGTTGATTTTTATTACACATGTTTATTATTAAATTCACATATTTTATTATATTATTATCTTGTAAAATTATACATATATTATATATGTTACACATATACATATACATATATGAATTATACTTTTTTAAACTCATTTATTTTTCTTTTATTATCTTTCTCTCAGTTTATTTTCCTTTCAGTATTTTTAATGCTTTTCTAGTTCATCGTTGTAGTCAACCTGCATATATTCTGCAAGTGACCTTGCCATTGTGTCTACAGCGTGCTTTGTCTCTCTCTTGCTTTTCCCTTGAAGGCGGATTGGGCGAAAATTTGAGTTTGTAAGTGTGTTTCTTTACTCTATATGTTACTCTTCTTTGATTTTGACCTCGTATTGTGCTTAGATTGGATCGTATTTTCGATTCTATACTGAAATAACCATCATAACCTGACTATGACCAACGCAATTATGATCGAAAGCTTGTATCAACTGATGTCACTTGGACAATTAATGTGGAAACTCCAACCGCAAGATCGGAAAATTGGCCGCTAGATCGAGGTCACCAGCTTAAGAATCATGAGAGCAAAAGCTGTTGCTACTTTTAAAAATATCTGCTTACAAGAAGACTTGCCGCCCAATTCACTTTTTCTTCTGAGGAAGACCGCCATGACGGTCAAAATATTGAAAAGTGAGTCCTTTGTTACGTTTATTTCTACGTGTCACAGTTAATTTTAATATATATATATAAAACCATTTATTTACAAACTAATAGCAAATAGGATTTATCCCGTTGTATCATTCAACCGTGAAATGTTTCATAAAAATTCTAACAAGGGAAATAATTAACTATAGCTAGGTCAGTGCTCTCTGACAATCGGAAAAAAAAACATTGCTGATGAATTTGCATGAGATCAATTGACTGGTGCTCCATGCGCGCAGGCGGACATGTGGGTGTGCGAGCAGGCTTACTTGATAATGTAGGCGTCAAACCAATGCCAAACAGACATTGACTACTTTTGTAAAATATTAAAATTAAATGTAAACAATGACGATATGCATAGCCTCTTAGCATTTAACTGTGTTTGTAACTGAAATAAGTAAAGTTTATAATCCTATATAAAAAAGTTTAAAGATTTTTCTTTCAACAGGTTTCGATTCCTGTTTTATTTAATATTATTAGCATATACAGAACGACATAACTTTTACATTACTAAAGAAAATAAAAAAAATAATATAAAAGAAAATTATAGTACTACCAATACTTGTCAATACTTCAATACTCCTTGATTCACTAGGATGCCAAGAAATACTTCCGTCAGGGAAAGATAAAGACAATCTTTTTTATCTTTGACTCTGACGAAGACCGCTTGTTACAGTTGAACGTTGGGTTTTTGACTCTGACGAAGACCGCTTGTTACGGTTGAAAGATCTTAGTCTTGTTTCCCATTTCTTATTCTGGTTTGATCATATATATATATATATATATATATATCTTATCTTAAAATTAAACCCCTAAACATTTATTGTACGTAATGAAACTGAGAGAGGATAATGATTTTGAATTTAAAAAGATAACCTAGGGTTTTTGACACGGTCAGAGTTAAGATCTTTATTAAAATCTTAGTTAAAATGCTACAGTTTTGTTTATTTTTCAAGACTTAACTTAATTTGAAAACATAATTGCGGTATTCCAATATTAAGAGAGGTGTAAAAAGAAGAGTCAATGTAAAGAAATATAAAGGAGGTAGTAGAAAAGTGGAATGTGGCCATCGAAAAGGGAATGTGGTTAATGAAATAGCGATGTACAAGAGAGTGGACAATGGAAGAGCAAGCCTTGGCAACAATGGGCGAGGCCGGAGACCACAAAAGACCACTTCCTCAAGACAGTGGCCGTCTGGACAAAGAGCTCCCGATATTCAAGGTCTTCACGGTGGACTGTGCGCATGTTTACCTCTTCATTACTGGCTCCGGATATCTAAATAACAACCAACACTGAATGACCACACAAACCGATCCATTAATCCAACCTGTCATAAGGATATTAAGCTAACTGACGAAGCCATCCTACTTGAATAAATGAATGGCCTCAAGTAATTCAATGCCATTCATTTTACATTAATATAACTGCAATTTAGACAATCGTTTTAAAGTTCAAATATAATCATCCTCAAGGTCACTTTACACTAGTCATTCACGTCTATTCACTCTATACTGTTGGCAAATTTATACACATTCAGATATATCAATGTTATAGTTTATTCCTCTATTTTAATAATTGATCAAAGTATTAATAGCAAATATCAATACATCAGAAACTGATTTCCAACAATCCAAAAAAAAAATAATTCAATTAAAATCCCAGATCACTTAACTTACTAACAATACTGTTTATTCTAATATAGTGCAATCAGTTATTATGTGGTATTTACTCATTGTAGGGTAAAAATCTAATGAAATGGTCTCCACATATAAAAATTTTAATGATATAAACAACGCGTTTCGAACACGTAGTGTTCTTCCTCAGGCATTAACTAGGGATGAGTGCCTCTGAATAAGACTGCACTCTTATTCAGAGGCACTCATCCCTAGTTAATGCCTGAGGAAGAACACTACGTGTTCGAAACGCGTTGTTTATATCATTAAAATTTTTATATGTGGAGACCATTTCATTAGATTTTTACCCTACAATGAATACTGTTTATCAATGCGTAAGAAAAACAATAATTTAATAAATAACATAGCAAATTTATATACGAAATTTATTCTAGAAATTAACTTTTTTCCATTTTATTTGCAATATTGATCTTTTAAAAAAAAACATTATTTTTATAAATAACGCTCTACAGAACTTAGAGACTGCATTATTCTTTGAATGTATATAAAGAATAAATACAGAATGTATTTTTCTGTATATTTAAATACAGAAAAGCTTTAAACAATTCCAGATTTTTCAAGAAAATAGAGGTAAATGTGACTGAGTAACAAACGACATTTTATCACACGGTATAAAAGGAATCAATATATGTTGAAGATTTTCTATGAAACTAATTACTATCAAAAATTCTTCAATAAATATGAAATCAATGGTTCTAAAAATTTAATTCAGAATTAAATAAAAAATTAATATTTGCAATCGTTTATCTGAATAGTCTTTGTGTTTTCATTTTTTTGCAGAGTTTTGGTTTAACGATGACTTATCATTTCAGAATCAGTAAATTTTCGGTTATTGGCATATTAAACTCATTAAAATTTTAATTTATTAGAATGTGTTATTAAAACTTTTAAAAACTCGATTAATACAATGTATTTTCTTAAATATTAACAAATTTAAAGATCAAATATATTAATTAGACAAGATTTTAAGTATTTGAAGTAAGATAATTAAATTAAGTATACAATACAATTTAATACATATAAATTAGTTATATATTATAACATCTTCAATATTATATATATAAACTAGAATTTAAAAAGAACACATAGAAAGGAAATCACTGAACTCACTACTATATTTCGATGTCCTCGTCTTCAGGAAAAGAAGTGAATCGCTCCAAAGGCTGATAACGACTTTATGAGGCGTTATCAGTCTTTGGAGCGATTCACTTCTTTTCCTGAAGACGAGGACATCGAAATATAGTAGTGAGTTCAGTGATTTCCTTTCTATGTGTTCTTTTTAAATTTCTAGTTTATTCAGTTCGAAGAATCGTTTCATCTAATTGTATATATATATATATATATATATATATACAAAATGATATTTATTAGCTGTCGTCTTCGTCAGTTAGGTTCAAATTAAACTCTTATTGCCAACGTTTTGTTTTTATTTAAAACCTTTTTCATAGGAAGAAGTATAAAAGTCTGAAACAGAAAAACTTAAGTACTACATTAGAGATTTTTTTAAAAAAGAAAACAATTTGCGAATTCCAACAACTGTCTAGTTTAATAAATACGTGACACAAAGTCAAATATATATATATAAATTAAATGGAACAATTCCACGAACTAAATAAACTAAATTAACAGATACAAAAACACAAAAGAAATCACAGACATTCAGAACTATATTTCAACCGCGTCATCAGCAGGAACAAAGATAAAGAGTGATTCACTCTGAAGATAGGTCACCTAATAATATTATATTATAAGATATAATTAATATTATTAGATTTCACTAACTGAATTATATAATAATACGTCTCCACTCTTATGTTTCTTCTTCTTTCCTTTGTTTCTCCTCCTTTCGTGAAAAGACAGACGACAAGAAAACCAAAATTATCGAGGATCGTGAGTGTTCATCTCTCTTTATCTTTTTCGTGTTTCTTAGTTGTAGCTTTAATCATATATATGGTATATATATTAAGTAATTATATAAATTATATATATAATATATTATATATAATTTATATATAATATATAATACATAATATATATATTATATAAAAATATAATATATATATATATATAATATATATATATATAAACCATATTCTATGAAGCTGTCCAGTTGGCTTTCTCCTTCTCTCTGTTCAACTCCCTTTCCTGTGGGCAACCGTTTTATGGGTCCAATGTTGAATGTGAGTCCTAGTAGTTTTCTATTCGTGTTTCTTAAAGTTTTCAAAGTATATATATAGACCGTCTCTGAACCAGTGCGCTTGGTTGCCCTCACTTATCTCTGCTGAAGACGGTTCAAACCAAAAATTAGAGACTGTAACTGTGTTCTTTTGATTTCTCTATGTTTCTTTTTCTATATTGAACTATATTTGTCCGTTTTGGATCGTATTTCGAACGAAAAAATTGTATATATATATATATATATATATATATATAAATTATCGTTATCAGCCTTTGGAGCGATTCACTTCTTTTCCTGAAGACGAGGACATCGAAATATAGTAGTGAGTTCAGTGGTTTCCTTTCTATGTGTTCTTTTTTAAATTCTAGTTTATATATACATTTTGGTATAAATAGGCAGCAGATCCTCTTTAAAATAGGTATCATTAAAATTAACCGCAGTCTCGGCATTCACGATCTTAAGACTGAGAGATTCGATCCTACGAACTAACCTCCTGCTAACAGGGCATTCACGATCTTAAGACTGAGAGATTCGATCCTACGAACTAACCTCCTGCTAACAGGAGGTTAAACCCAACTGACTCAGTTGAGTTTTTGACTCTGGCGAAGACTGCTTGCTATGGTTAAAAAATCTTAATCTTTTTTCCTCATTCCTTATTGTCGTTTGATCATTAATTGTTATTTCACGTGTTTATGTGAAATCTTGTTATATATGTATATAAATAAATATGAAAAAAGAGACTAGCATTCAAGATTTTCTATCATTTTGGATGCACGTCGTCTTCAGAAGAAGATATGATGAAACGCGAGTTTCAACATTTATTTAGCTGTATTTATGATAACAAATAAATTTTGAATATTATTGAGGATATAAAGATCCTGAGAAGATGGTAAATTACGAATAGTCTATAAAACACCTTTGGGTATACAATTACTTGAAGGTTTATAAAAGTGTCCATACGGCAATATTTTTTCTAACTGACCTTGTGATGTATCCTAATATATCTTTTTCCTTAAACTACTAGCTTAGTTGCTTTTAAATTGATTCGTCCTTTGTAAAGAGGTTTTTAAATGTCAATTGAATGTTGCAAAATAACAGTTGTTCGAAATGATGGAAAGTAACAGGGTCAGTGCAAGAGCCGCTGACGTCTTGATTGTTCAAGTGATTCGTCAGACATTTCCACGATGGGTTGTCCAAGTGGGATATACAAATGGACACGTAAGAGCTAACAAATCTCTAGGCATCTATCTATAACAACTATTTGTATTTACATTACGTATAACGAAACCAAAGAAACATAATAAATGTGATGTACATAACACATCCATTCTTTTAACTTAATCTTAAAGAGAGTCTCATAGATAAACTTAAAATAAACTGTGACACATAGAAAGAAACATAGCAAAGACTCACTTTTCAATATTTTTACCGTAATGGTGGTCATCCTCAGGAGAAGAGGTGAATTCATGGAGCGACGACAGTCAACTAAACCAATATATATATATACACGAGTTCAAAATTCAAGAAAAGTAACACATAGAGTAAGGAAACACACTTACAGACTCAAATTTTTGAGTAATCCGTCTTCAGGAGAAAAGAGAAAGGGAGACCAAGGACGTTGTAGATGCAACGGCAAGTAAGGTTACTACTTTTCTCCTGAAGACGGATTATCCGAAAATTTCAGTCTGTAAGTGTGTTTCCTTACTCTGTGTGTTACTTTTCTTGAATTTTCAACTCGTTTTGTGTCCAGTTTGGATCGTGTTTCCTTTTATTAAGTGAAGATATATATATATATATATATATATATAAATCGGCTGCAGGTCTTCTCGTAAACATATATGTGATTTGAGAACTCAAGTGGCCACCAATATAAAAATCGTAAGAGCAGAAGGTACTGCTAATTTTAACAATATATGTATATACCAATACTTTACAGTAAACATGCGAAATGAAAATCAACATTTAAACTATAGAAAGAAAATCAAGAAAATAACTTAGATGTTTCAACCAAAGCAAGTTGTCATTATCATAATCAGGGAGACTGGGACGAAAACTACTTGTGGAAACTGCAATCATCGGATTCGTGTTAGGTTCTATACATTACATGAAGCATTCGTTTATGAGAAACAACTATGAAAACTGCAATCATCCGACACATGTCAGGTTCTATATGTACATTAGACAAAGCATTTCTTTATCAAACACAACTATGAAAACTTCAATAATCCGACACATGTCAGGTACTATATATACATTAGACGAAGCATTTCTTTATCAAACACAACTATGAAAACTTCAATAATTCGACACATGTCAGGTACTATATATACATTAGACGAAGTATTTCTTTATCAAACACAACTATGAAAACTTCAATAATCCGACACATGTCAGGTACTATATATACATTAGACGAAGCATTTCTTTATCAACCACAACTATGAAAACTTCAATAATCCGACACATGTCAGGTACTATATATACATTAGACGAAGTATTTCTTTATCAAACACAACTATGAAAACTTCAATAATCCGACACATGTCAGGTACTATATATACATTAGACGAAGTATTTCTTTATCAAACACAACTATGAAAACTTCAATAATCCGACACATGTCAGGTACTATATATACATTAGACGAAGCATTTCTTTATCAAACACAACTATGAAAACTGAAATAATCCGACACATGTCAGGTTCTATATATACATTAGACGAAGCATTTCTTTATCAAACACAACTATGAAAACTGAAATAATCCGACAGATGTCAGGTTCTATACATTAGACGAAACATTCCTTTATCAAACACATCTATGAAAACGGCAATAATCCGACAGATGTCAGGTTCTATACATTACATGTGGTACTACTCTGTTAAACATAACTATAGAAACAAATCACCCAACACGTGTCGTGTGTCTTATATGAAGGTTATATGATGTCTCTACCTTATATGAAGCATTCTTTTGTCAAACACAACTGTGGAAAAACATTATTTAAGGTATTCATTCCTCTGTCAATGCCACATCAATGCAATCATCTTATATGTGTCAGAAAAGGTACACAACTCTATGAGTATATAAAAAATTATAATATGCTCTATAGGCATATATAAGAATGATGCAAAATTTATCATGAATTTACCATTTATTATGAATTTACCATTTATTTTACCTCTTGATTGACTATTTAAATTTTCTTTCTTTATACAGGAAAAAAAAACGAATATACAAATGAAATATAAAATAGCCTGGTTTATAAAGCATAGAGGAAGAGGTTTTTTACTCTCTGGGCGGAAGCCAATAGATTAGTAAGCATTGGCACAGTTTCTGCTGGCTTATATTTTCTCGACATTAATTAGGCTTTGATAGTCAAACAGCTTTCCCTTGCAAAACCAATAGAAGAACATACATATTATCAAAAATTACATTTAAAAATAAAAAAACAAACAAATTGCATTGTATGTATAAGAAATTTACTGCTAACTTGTAAAATTTTGATTTAGTAATAAAAGAATATATACAACTTATAAACTCCTGAAAGGAAAATGAAAACAATTGAATAAAGTAAAAGCGAAAAATATTTGGAAAAATATTAATTTTATTTATTTGATAAATTCCTTTAATTCTTTAATTTATTCAATGGATTAATGATAATTCATGAATGAATGCCATTAGCGATCGATTTCTGTAAATTATTTTCTGGAAATACCATTTTAAATTTTTTTTTGACTGTACATTGCTTAGAACTGACTCATTTCAAGTTATCTTTACATTTTATACATTAGAGAAACCGAATTCACCTTTCGAAAAATTTCTGTTTGTTTATCCAAAAATTTTGTCACTAGTAAGCACAGCCAACATAAGTCATAGAGAGCTGAAACTTTGACAGTAGATTTTTCTATGTCAAAGTTAAAAGTTATATTTTGAATGGATTCAGCATAGAAGCGAAGTTATGGACTTTTAAGCTGTGTTTGGCTTGCTGGCACGCTGCTAGTTTTATATAGAGAGTAAATGAAAATAATAAAAATACAAAAAAGGAAAGATAAGTTTTTGTGTGATAACGATATGAGGAAATATAGGAAGAAATTATGAGGAAGGCAGTGTGTTTCAAACAGACTTGAAAACTAGTGCGGGAAACATGTAAATAAATCTAAAGATTTCATTGCTAGTGAAATTAGTTTCGCTAGGACTGATTATTATCTAGGATAAGAATCGTGGTTCACTAAACTGAGGATAAGTATAAAAGATTTTACAGATAGCGAAGAATTCTAAGAAGGTTGGAGGAATTACGTCATTGTAGTCAATTGTCTAAGGAAACTCTTATCTATAGCTTTAGCAGTGTCTCGAGGTCAAGAAGATTCGTATTTAGAACCATGTACTTTATGTTGGGCAGAAAATAGCATTCCAGGAATACTATATTTAACAAAAGGTTTATCCCCTTAAATGAGTGAAAGGTCAAAACCCATTATTAGATAGGGTCCTGAAATACTCAAAAAATAGTATACATTCTGAAACTAAATGACATAAATAAAGATCTTTACTGGCAATAAACTAAGAAAATTAACAAATCAAGTAATGATGCTCAATTGAAACGGTTAAACAGGAGAAAAGCCGAAGCTCTTATTCTATTTTCAGCCTTCAGCCATCAATGTCAGTCAAATAGTCTAAAATAAGAAAGCTAACTATCACAAAGTGGTATAAACAAAAGGAACGAGATTTCTACCAAGGGATACATAATTTAACAAATCTAGAATACTTAAGTTTAAATTCTTTTTTATAAAGAAACTGAATAACAATTTCAAGGATAGGTTATTAAATTAATATGTTGATTAGAACGTTAGCATAATTAATGAAGCAATTAAAATAGAATTATCAATTTCAGAGTCTAAAGCTACAGGATTTGGCAGTACATTTGTTAAAATTGTTGAGGTTACAGTAAAATACAGTATATGACTTCTACGCAAGGATATCACAAGTTGTTCACATGGCATTTACTTTTATACAAATAATATTTCACAAATTAAACTACACTCATTCAACAAGTTTTACAATATTTATCCTATAGAATTATATGGTTTTTAGAATTTAAATAATTCTAATAGAATTAAAAATAATATAAGAAAGCTTTAATTCTATATTATTTTTTTCTAAACAAATATATCTTTCAGAACTGTAAGTTACAAATGCAGCTTTGATTTGTGATTAAACATCCATTAATATCATGATAAATCGCAATCCTCGATTACATAATACCCCTTCTTCAAAAGAAGCCAAGGAAAACTAATGGAAACTAAAAAGGCTGAATTAGTTTTAGTCTGTGAAAGACAATATTTTTTGCAAGTTGAGCCTGATTGGGCAGCCAGTGGGAGGTGGTTCTGTGGGCGGTTGGAGGTTTCCATGAAATGTCAAGGTGATGGGGGCAGGCACTTTCACTTCTCTCTCGACTCCTAACTTTGTTCAAGCAATATCCAGCAATACAGTTTGCGTCATAACCAAAGACACCTGAGCTCAAGTCTTTCATAAAAAAAAAAAAAGAAAACAGCGACCTCTAAGAATCTCATCATGGATAGAAGCATATTTTTTAACTTGGATATTTATTCGCTTTAACTTTATCATATTTTTTTAGAAATGAAATATATGGATGATTTGTTGTACTAGATCAATTTTAATCATGGAAAAGCTAAATTACAGATAGATTCTACATTGGAAGTCCTAAATTATCCCTTAATCAAATTTATTAGAGTGTGAAAGCTTAGCGAGTAACTGATAGCGTGTTACAGTTGGACGGTTTTCCATTGCTCTCCTCTCTACAACATGTGTTCCCTATCTTTCCCTATAGGGAGAGGTTAACCTACTTGGGCAATTTTCCTCTAAGGGAAGGAACTAAGAATGACAGTTTTTCCAAGGGTTGACACTCACAGGGGAAAGTCCTGTGATCAGTGATGTAGCAACTATTTTTGTTGCTCTGGGGAGGGGGGGTTGTAAGATTTGCCACCGTCGCCCCCTTTCTCCGCTGGCCTTTGATAATCTGTTAACCTCCAAAATACCAGAAAGTCCTCAAGATATTGATTTTCATGGAATTACAAACAAGTATCTAATTTATGACTACTGTTATTAGTCCCAAACTTTCATCTTATTACAGTACTATAATATATATATATATATATATATATATATATATAACCTTTACTACGTCTGTTCACACCAAACCCACCAACGCTCAGCAATACCTCCACGTCAACAGCTGTCATCCTCCTCATGTAAAAAAGTCTCTACCTCGCTCCCTCTCTATCCGCATTAATCGCATTTGCAATAGCCTCCAACAACGACAGCTCCATGTCGACAAACTCAGAAAGAAGTTCATTGAACGGGGCTACTCTCCCAGGTTTGTTGACAGACGCCTGATACCTCCCACCACCAACTACCAACCCCAGCCTAAAACCCCAACTCCATCTCCTCTCCTCATCACTACATTTTTTCCAGGCGTCTACAAACTCAGGACAGCCATAAAGAAATTTTTCATCTGCTCTCTTCTTCTTCCTTAACCTCGTCTGTCTTTCAACACATCCCCCGTCTCTCCTTCAAAAAGCCCCGCAACTTAGGCAACCTTTTCTCCCATAGAACTGACCACACCCCCAGGCCTGTAGGTGATCGCGGAGGCACTCAACGATGTGGCCGACCCCGCTGCCTCACCTGCCCCATCATTAACCCTGAACCTCTCTTCTCAAATCTCAGCAATAGTTTTCAAGTCCCCCCCAATACCTCTTGCACCAGCACTAACTGCGTCTATCGCTTGGAATGTGTCCAGTGCGGTGCTTTCTATGTTGGCCTTTCCTCCAACATGCTTAGCATCCGCATGACTGGACACAGAGATTCAGTCAGACGACGCAGCAACCTGCCTGTTGCTATCCACGCAAATAGCCATGGCCTTACTTTTAATGACTGCTTCACAGTCCAAATTCTCAAAGTAGTTGCAGCTGATGAGAAAAGGTTAACTTTGAGAGCCTCTGAGGAGGCTCACATTTGGTTACTTAATGCCCGCTCCCCACCTGGCCTCAATCTCAAACGTTAAAGATTTTATATTTTTATTTTTTATTTTTTTATTTTTTATTTTTTTTTATTTTTTTTCCCTCACTCTCTTTCTCCTCTTCTTCTTCGCCACTTTTGTCCTCCTTTCTACCTTTTTCCGACTTATACGGTACGCGTGTTCGCTCGTGGTGGAATGGTGTCGTTCACGGGGGATTAGCCTGCAGCGCCTCGAGCTACTTCAACTGGTGACCGCCGCCTGGAGCCCCCAGTCGCCCTCTGCTTGTACGAGTGGACGCACGTGCCTCTTCCTCTTCCCTTCTTCTTCCCTTCTTCTCCCTGAAGACGAACTTCAGTTCGAAATATCGACCCAGTAAGTTTTCTCGCTTCTTCTATTTGTTGTCTTTTTTCATTTATATATATATAGTCGTTATAAAAAAAACCAAAGATTCTGCAAAACAAAAACTTTTTTTACGATAATTATTTTTTTTATAATAATTCAAATCATAAAGAAATTGTAAAATTAAATTAATTGATTACTAAAAAAATAATAAACTTTTAACCCCTTTAAAATACTAGCTTTGAAAATTTTAAAATAAATTTATTTTTAATTTGCAAATATAGTAATTGAAAAATCCGTTTAAAAACAGTATTACAACATAAAAATAAAAACAATCACGACCTTAATAACTGATTTTTTATTATTTTATTTTTTCCTATTTTTAACCCTCAAAATGCCGCCCCATGGCACGTGCCGCCGAGGCGGACCCCTGGGTGTATGTTTGCCTCATGTAGGACATAGAAGCACATGTTCATGAATTGAGGTACATCTTCGTCATATCACGAGTCCTGTTTCATATATTTTTAACCTCAAATAAAATTTTATCCCAACTCAACCCAACTATACATGCTCAAACTTTATCTTCGTGCATTAACATTTGAAACCTTTAAAGAGGGTTAAAAAGAATATGACCAGACTCAACCAGGTCAGCATTTCAAAGTAGAATCACATTGAGGTGAACCCAAAGTGTCGGTAATTCCAAACTCATTATTCAGCTCATAATAAGTTAAAGCAACACCTTATGAACACAGAACACTATAACAATATTTCAATTGTTGCCTGTAGACAATCTAAATTATCTGTAAAACTTTCTGTACTCATATTTAATACCGAGGAAGATGTAAAAATACAGCGTAATGTTGGCATAAAGAAGTAGTTTCGTATCCTGATCAAACCATCAGAAAAAAGTCTTTCACTTGCTCTCGTTACTACAGAACTGGTTAGAAAATATTACTAACGACCAAAGAGATTGTGCATATAGCACGTTGCATTTAAGCAGTTCCAAGCTGGAAGCTTTCACCTGGTTGTCAGTTTATCTTCCTTTAACAGTGGTAATATTTAAAGGCTAGTATTTTCGTAGCTGTCTACTATTTCGTGGTCGAGTTGTCTTAGAAGTGAATACATCTCTTGATTGTCAATTCATATTAATTGGCGAGTCAATGGGGAACAGTTGCATCAGTGAATTCGTCGCATGCTTCCTCTAACAAGAACGTTAATATGAGAACAGAGTTATTTGTCCTTATTGCTAGCCAAGCGAATAAATCGCTCTATATACTGTAATCTGAAGTCATTCTATTAATATTTCTGGTATTAAAATGTGACATCAGCTGTAAAGCGTCCGCATCTGTTCTGCACAACCCGAAGAACCAATATTTAAGACAGCGCTTCTCTAGTAACCTAAATTCTTCCAAGTCATTTGCCTGCCTGCAAACTTTTCAGTTAATCAATAAAGCAAATTATATATTCTTAACAATTAAAATTCTTAATTTTTGAGTTGGGTTACACAATACATCAGTGAGCTGAAAGCAAAACACAGCTTTTTCTTTTTAACAATTATTCGTGTTAGCCTGATTAATTTTGAAAATAGCTATTAGTATAGCTATTAAAAAAATCTGGAGTGGCCTACACTCAACTTTACTATAAGTAAATTTAATATCAATCTCCTTGGGTATATAAGATATAATGTTTCATTTAAGCATAATGCAAACATCTAAATGGGAGATGTTTATTAGTCTTTCATTCCTGAGGTAGTCAGATAGTAATGATTGATCGACTTATCAATATATAAGCTTATTTTTGTATATCACACTACTGATGCAAATAATCTCATTAGTATAACTCCAGTAGTAATAACATTTTTGAAAAGCCAAAGTAAAAAAATTATTGCTAGGAAATATTCTCCTGCAAGAGAACATGGCTTTTGTTCAAGTAGCCAGTGGATTTCTTACATCGTTTACTTAACCTCCTTCTACATTGAATATTTAAGCCAAATTTTTAAATTTAAAACAGGAAAATACTCTTATTTTCTCTGACAAACGTCATAAATATCGAAGAGAAAATGTCGTTTTAAGATAATTTATAATTACATTTATTAATCTTCAAACGAAAGATTTCAATTCTGAATTATCTTTTACGATTTTGGTCTTTTATACCCGCGCGTCTTATCCTCAGTTAAACTTGCCCTAGGAGATTTGATCATCTGCTCTTCATTCCTGGAGGAGGTTGATTTCTGATCGGCTTCTGGAGACTTCCCACTCATCTCGCCGGATGCTCCTTGTTCTCCTGGTTAAAATTTCGTTTTCGCTGTGCCTGTAGCTCCAACAGGAGCCGAGAAAAACGCGTTTAAAAGTGGGGGCAACTACAATCCAGAAATTTTCTGGATTAGGGGATTGGCCCAGAGGGCCGGCGATGATGGTAAACTGTCAGGAGGGGTAAGAAAATAAAAATGGGTAGGGGCCAGGTATATGAAAAAAAAGGGGGGGGGGGGGAGTAAAATCGAAAAAACACAAAAAACGCTGAAAAATTCGATGAGTTAAGGTTAAGAACTTCTCATTATTGCTCCAAAAAATAAAAAACTTAGATGAAGACGCACTAAAAGAGTGCTCACGCGCAATAAGCTCTCTGTCGACGAAAAATGAGAAAAAATTTCCCACGAGGGATGTTCTGAATACCACCAACGATCCAGGAGTCGCCGAATCCCGGATCAGTTCCGCGACAGGTACCATCCAAGGTAGCATGCACAGGTACATCCACAGGTAGCATCCACAGGTACATCCACAGGTAGCATCCACAGGTATATCCACATGTAGCATCCACAGGTAACTAACTACCTATGGATGTACCTGTGGATGCTACCTGTGGATGTACCTGTGGATGCTACCTGTGGATGTACCTGTGGATGATACCTGTGGATGCTACCTGTGGATGTACCTGTGGATGCTACCTGTGGATGCTACCTGTGGATGTACCTGTGGATGCTACCTGTGGATGCTACCTGTGGATGTACCTGTGGATGCTACCTGTGGATGTACCTGTGGATGCTACCTGTGGATGTACCTGTGGATGTACCTGTGCATGCTACCTTGGATGGTACCTGTGCGGAACTGATCCTGGGATTCTGGGATCCTGGACTTTGGTGTATTCAGAACATCCCCCGTGGGAAATTTTTTCTCATTTTTCGTCGACAGAGAGCGCATTGCGCGTGAGCACTCTTTTAGTGCGTCTTCATCTAATTTTTTTTTTTTTTGGAGCAATAGTGAGAAGTTCTTAACCTTAACTCATCGAATTTTTCAGCGTTTTTTGTGTTTTTTCGATTTTACTCCCCCCCCCCCTTTTTTTTCATATACCTGGCCCCTACCCATTTTTATTTTCTTACCCCTCCTGACAGTTTACCATCATCGCCGGCCCTCTGGGCCAATCCCCTAATCCAGAAAATTTCTGGATTGTAGTTGCCCCCACTTTTAAACGCGTTTTTCTCGGCTCCTGTTGGAGCTACAGGCACAGCGAAAACGAAATTTTAACCAGGAGAACAAGGAGCATCCGGCGAGATGAGTGGGAAGTCTCCAGAAGCCGATCAGAAATCAACCTCCTCCAGGAATGAAGAGCAGATGATCAAATCTCCTAGGGCAAGTTTAACTGAGGATAAGACGCGTAGCCCGACCAAGGCTGCCAACCCCCGTCCAAGGGGTGCAGACGGAAAGTATGTGTTCTTCCCTATGGGGCCCATTTTTGTGTAAACTTGATCCATCAAAGATTCTGGACCGTAGCGTGGTAACAAGCAATGCTAACACACTCACCCACCCACCCACACACATACAGACATCATCGAAAAAACTTCATAAAACGACTTCTGGGACCTCGAAACATGTAATTCCGTCAAAATTTCGAGATCAAATTTTTTCACGATCACTATACTTTACTTATAGTAAAGTAAAAACAAACTTTGAAACAAAATTAATTTATCAACAATAGTTAGTAAACTGCCAACACGAGATGAATTAAAACGTTATTATATATGTTCCTATGATTTTGATGTTTCTTTTGACATTATTGCGATAATTGGGACCAACAAAATTTATGAAACCAGAAAGACCGAAAACTCATGAAGTATTGAATTTAGTAACTACATTTGATAAACAAAATTTTAATCTTGTTCAAAAAAAACATTATTAAAATACTGTTTAGAATGTTATATTCGTTATATTGCCATTTGACCCTTTTTCTTAGCTCAGTTTGGAAAATAAGAGCCCTTTTTAGCACATTTTTTGTAATATTTTAGCCAGAATCGTTACCTGATATTTGGTAACACTATCTTTCAACCGCATCAAGCGGTCTTCGACACGGTCATATTTCAACTAATTTGTTCAGAGAAGAAATCAGTTAAGATTTGACTCTTAAGTAGACCGCTTGTTACGGTTGAAAGATCTTAGTCTTATTCCTGATTTCTTACTGTGGGTTAGACGTTGATTTTATTTCATATGTTTATAATAAAATCTTGTTATATATTATCAATTATATAGTCGTCTTTTTATCCTACATACAATTTATTGGTTTTTATAATTTCCATCAAATAGATTTTATTACATTCATAAGTTTCCGAAGTCAATGATTATAAGGTTAAAAATCTGGAGTGGCCTACACTCTACTTTACTATAAGTAACTCAATGTCAAATTTCTTGAGTATATAAAACATAACGTATCATTTAAGCATAACCTAAATATCTAAATGGTATATAATTATTAGCATTGCATTCGTGAGGTAGTACAGATAGTGATTGAAGGACATATCAATTTATAAGCTTAGTTTTGTACATCACAAATAATTTATTATTTGCAAATAATTTCATTAGTATAACTACAGCAGTAATAACATTTTTGAAAAACCAATGTGAACATTTTTTGAAACGAAATATTATCCTACAAGAGAACATGGCTATTGTTCAAATAGCCAGTAGATTTCTTACATCGTTTACTTGACATCCTTCTACATTGAATATTAATGTAAAATTTTCAAATTTGAAACAGTAAAATACCCTTTTTTTTCTCTGAAAAACATCTTAAACAGCGAAGAAAATGTTGTTTTAAGGTGATTATAAAATATTTTACATATATGATATTTTTATCATGTATAATTATACTAAAAAAAATATGAAACATACAAAATAAGTTGCTAAAAACCGCAAAAAAAGGACTGTTTAAAAGAATGTGGATGAAGATTTGTTATGAATATTAAATCTCAACAAATATACTATTTTTTAATATGAATAGTTCATTAATATTTCCAGAAATATTTATTATTATTTACTAATAATTTTTTGAACTAATAATAACATGGTTACCCCCAATAATCTATGCACTTCCTCTAATCAATTTCATGGACAATCCATGCCCGGCTCACCCTCCCACTTAAAGGAGTGGTTTCCAACATTTTTTCTCCTTGAACCCCAAAAAGAAATTTCACTCAAACTTCATGACCCTTTGAAATTTAAACTATGCTCATGGATAAATATAACAACCGGAAAACAATTAAACTCATGTCGTAGTAACAATGAGTATTTTATAAAAAATCTGGAGTGGCCTACACTCAACTTTACTATAAGTAATCTTAATATCAAACTTTTTGGGTATATAATTTATAATGTCTCAATTCAGTATAATATAAAAGTGTAAATGGAAAAGGTTTATTAGTCTTTCATTCCTGTAGGTAGTACTGATAGTGACTTATCTACTTATCAATATACTACCCTTATTTTTATTTATCACAATAACTACCGCCGTAATAATATTTTTGAAAAGCGTAAGTGAAGATTTCGTGTTACTAAATAATCTCACGTGTTAACATTAAAAAAACAGAATAAAATAAACTACATAATAATTACAATAAGGAAATAGTAAAATAGTGGTTTATCGACTGCCGTGTGGATAGGTGACCTTGTACACCAATCAATCATGAAAATACTGGTACGCAAAACACCAAATGAGAAATTATCAATAGATATAGCTCCACACCGTCAATGTAACATGTAATGTGCAAAAGTTTGCAAATTCGAATTTTGGTTAAGACTTTAGATTTTCTATGAATATGTAGTCCCCAGACTCCACCATTCCAGGTAGCTGTAAAAACATTTCTAGTCTAATAAACTTCAGAATGGTAAAATTTAGTACATCCAACGTATAATCAACTTGATGATGAAAAATTGGTGCTAAGTAATAAATGAGCAGGACATTTCGTACCTGGAACAAAACTTTTAGGTGAAATACTACAAGCATGGGTGTAGAAATCAGTTGAATACCATTATAATTGTATTCAATTATAATTGTTAAATACCAGTTGATAAAACCTAGATTGAGGATGCTCAGTTGTAACATCAAACGAACATTTCTATTCCAATCTAACAAACTTATTACTGAATTTGTCTGTTTCCATTTCACTGAAGTGGATCTTAGTTCTGTCTAACTTTGAATCCTGACAGGTAATACTCATATATTTTTTGCTGGTGTTAATTTATTATATTAAATATTCAGTTTACTGTGAAAGTAATTGATAATATGAGAAAGCATAAAATGAGAAAACTTTTGTGATCAAGTTCAAGAGATATTTGCAACAATGTAACACCATCTGAGATAACCATCTGCATAGCTACGAGTATGATGCAAACCAAGCTCAATCAAACAGAGAGAGAAAGAGATAATAAACAATATAATAATATATTGTATTTTGTATTCATCTACATTTGAATTTATACTGTTAAGAATAATCTACAGTGATCAACGAGCTATTAATATATCATATAATAGGTGTACATGCACAAACCTACACGCATTCACAACGCACGCACATGCACAAACACACACACCTCAATCAAAAGTAATAATCACTAGTTTATGTAAATTTATTAATAGCATTGATTTCATTAAACTTTAATGTTTTCATTGTAATACTAAATACCGTCATGTGTGAAAGTTAACAACTAAGATAGTTTTAAAAAACATTTAATTTTTATTACAAATAGTATAATTCCGAATATTATTATATTCGTTTGCTGCCCTTGTTATAATTAGTTAGGTAATCAATATTAAACAATATATGTAAAATATATGATCAAGTATAGAAACAAGCAATAATTATAAAGTTGCAAGTAGTATTTAATAAATGGAGTACGAAGTAGCGAATACTCAAATTTAAAAAAAAAATATACACACACATACACACAGACAGACACACGTTCAAACTCTGTTACGTATACACTCGAGCAAAGACAGACACAAACACATACAAGTACACACACACACACACACACACACACACACACACACACACACACACAAACACATATTATATGTAACAATATTTCGGTATGAACACGCGAAACAAAAATCAACGTCCAAACCACAGTATGAAATCAGAAAAAATACTAAGATCTTTCAACCATAAGAATCAGTTTTTGTACAAGTCAAGATGAGATTTGAAATCTCACAAACGGTTGAAAGATTTTGGTCTTTATTCTGATGTCTTGCTGTAGTTTGAATGTCGACACATTATATATATATATATATATATATATATAATATCTTTAGCTTCAGTCACAAATATAGAAAGTAGAAAAACACTCACAATTTACAATAATTTTGATATACACCGCTATCAGGAGAAATCAAGTCAGCATACTTCCAAAATTATTTAATATCATGATTACCTGTCACGTTCTATGTTTCTGACTTCAAAGTTTCTATTCTACTTCATTAACGATACGTCATTATACTTTATATAAGGGTGATAGTATATCTTTCATACTTCTAATAGCTATAAATAAATGAAAATTTGTATTAGATGTCCAACCAATTTTATTACAGTATGATAACCCCTTCATAAATGTTTGTATCAGAAGAAGTAAATAAATATTGAATTGACGTTAAACAATTATTCAAAATGTTAAAAACTATAAAAAAACAATATTATTATTTAAATTGGATTTGCTTTTATTCTTATTAAGGATACGATGGCCATAATCATATATTGTGTAAAGTATATATAATAAGAAAGAAGGAAAGGTATATTAAGATAATGACGGATATAACCAACACTATTACCGAACTTTTATAGGCACGCTATATTAAAGAGTGGCTTGTGTTGCTTCCCAGAGGAGATTAAATAACATATCTCTTTTAGACGTCTAATGCTTTTATTAATTTTAAGAAAATAGAATATGTCAAGAAACGCTCTCAATTAATTAAGTAAACCATTGACTTTTGTCATAAAAGTAGCCTCAAAGTTTGAAAGTTTGATGGGACGCTTATTTATATTTATATCGATGAAATCGTTTTTAATTCTATATATGTGTTCCATTAAAAACATATTTTTCGTTTTCACAGTATGTTAGGTGTTATACTATAGGGAGTACGGAATCAAAACTTGATCCAGTATAATTAGACTTCTTCATATCACGACTACAACAAATGGTTGATAGGAGAAAAATGAGAAAAGGTAAAAAAAAACAAAAATGATGATAAACCTGTGCTGCTAAACACCTATGCTGTAGAAACAGTGAATGGGATTTATCCTCATGGTAGACAACAGTGAAAACTATTTAACTGTGAAACAGCATAGACGGTTGTATGAATATCTAAACGTACTAAAATAAGTTGGAGACTAGGGTATCTCAGTAGCTTGCATACTCACCCCTGGACTAGTAGATCTTCTGTTCGATTCTCAATCATCTACAATTTTTTCATGAAAAAATCTGAGCACGTCATTCATCGGAGATGTCGTTAAGCAGCCGGTTCCGAGCCAATACGATATCAGGTACTTGTTTACGAGAGATTTTACGAGGTGTGTAAATAAAGTAGTGAGACTGATTTTTTTTAAATTTTCTATTCAAATATAATTACAATGTGATATTGTCACCTTCAAAATAGTTCCCTTCGGAAGCCACACAGCGCTGGAGACGGTCCTTCCAATCATTGTAGCATTGCTGGAACTCGGATTCTGGAATGGCCTTCAGCTGGTCGGTTACAGCAGTTTGTATGTTTTGTAGTGTCCCGAAATGAGTTCCCTTGAGGTGATTTTTCAATCTCGGGAAGAGGAAAAAGTGATAAAGACTCAAGTCTGGTGAATAAGGAGGCTGAGGAGCAACAGGAATGTTTTTACTGGCCAAAAACTCGTTTATTGAGATGGCAGTGTGACAGGGCGCGTTGTCGTGATGCAACACCCACTTGTCTTTGATGTTTGGCCGCACACGAAGGACTCTTTTTCGAAGTCTTTCAAGGACCCGATCATTCTGACTGTCAAGCGTCGATCTGAACGCACAAGGTTCCGTACTCTGTTGACATTTTCATCGGTGTTTGCACTTGAAGGCCTTCCGCTTCGTGGTTCATCAATAGGAGAAAAATGAGAAAAGGTAAAACAAAAACAAAAATGATGATAAACCTGTGCTGCTAAACACCTATGCTGTAGAAACAGTGAATGGGATTTATCCTCATGGTAGACAACAGTGAAAACTATTAGTAAAATCTCTTCTCTAAATGCACATCAGTTAAGCAAACTTCCCAATTTAGAATCATTAGGAAATTGTAATATCCCTTTGAGGAATCAAAAAAAAAATAGATATAGCTTTCTAGAAAACCCTCAATTCTTCCAAAAAGAAAACATCAGTGTCAATTGAAATCACTTGCCCTCTTTTTACATCTTTAATCGAGTGCGGATATTCGAAGAGTTAGCTGAACTTTAAGTGGTTGGTCAGGTTTTCTCAAGAGAGCACTGTCAGAATGGACGTGACCTCCTAATTCCCTATTTCATTGTTTCTCGTTTCCCATTCCAAAGAAAACGCATTAGAGATTTCTTTTGACAAATTCAAAAATAATTGGGTACAAAATTGCTAGAATTATTCTAAAATAAACTAAAAAATAACATTAGGTTGTTTGAAAGCATATTTTTAAAGACAAAAATATAGATTTTTCTGTATTTTTTCTCAGGTTATAAGTCCCATATATCAAACAATTGTGACACATTGTATATATCAGATTGATTCTACATTGAGAGACTAACTTTCCCCCAACATGTATTTAATACATTTTTTAAAGAGTACTTATCAAACATATATTCAGTACCAGTTTGTATATGCAACCCAGAAAAAGTTAAATTAAAAAAGAATGATACCGTCGTACTTTCTATATTGATGTTGTTAGACAGTTTCCTAAATCCATCTTTAATTATTAATATCAGTATATTGTATTGACAATAACTTCCTTTCTACCCTTTATCCATTTCTAATATTTCAAAAAAAAAAATAAAACCTATTTAAAATAAAAACGCTGAGATAAATTATTACAATAGAACAGTAAGAGTCGACTCCAACAGGATTTACGTGCTAGAAAGCTATATACCTTTGAGAGTAATTACGCAAAAAAATATAGTATCTCTCAAGTTTATTTAGAGAAGTAATCTTTATTGAGTACCTGACATCGAACAGGCTCGGGACCGACATCTCAACGACCTCTCTAATTAAAGATGTCTCATATTATTTACCACCCGCTTAAATAAATCTGTGGGCCAGAGTAAGATGCGAACCCGTGATCTACAAGTCCAGAAGAGAAAATGCAAGCCACTGTGCTACGTTGGACAAGTTTTGTTTTATAATAGCCAAACAATCATAAAATAGACTAAATAAACAACATCTGAACCAATTAGGAAATCTAGTTCCAAATTAGATTCTCCCGTCCAAAAGTTTATTACAAATCTTCTCACTGCCTAATAAAACTGTACTAATACCAATCATACAAACATCAAGTCAATAAAATTAAACCTATATAAATAAAATTAAAGTTTTGTCTGTACATTGCTTAGAACTGACTTATCTCATGTTATCTTCAATTTTTATAGATTAGAGAAACCAAATCCACCCTTAAAAAAATGTCTGTTTGTTGTTTACTTGGCCAAAAAGTTTGTTACAAGCAAACTCTGCTACCAGAAGTCATAGCAAGCTGAAACTTTGACAGTAGATTTATGTATGTCTAACTTAAAAGGTAAGATTTGAATGAATTGGAAATTCAACATAGAAGCGAAGTTATGGACTTTTAAATTGCGTTTGGCTAGCTACACAGGTATACAGATATATAGCGAAAAGTATACAGGATTTTTAGTTGCCTGATACTGTAGCAAGTAGGTATTGTTAGTTGATTTTAATTTTGTTTGCTTTTATCCTAATTTGATTGTTTTAAAAAAGTGAACTACCCGCATACTAAATAAGTAGTATGCTTTGAATAAAATCAAATTTTAGCGAAGTATCCAAAGCTGCAAAACGTAACAGAAGCTCCAGATCTAATGACAATTATGAACTGTATAAATATTTTTTACTATTCTATAATTTCTAATAATATTTTGGAATTTCACGTATCATCTCTGATTTTGTGAAAAAAAAATCAAAGACGGGCACGTCTGCTAGCTTATCAATTAATGAAGGCAGAAATATATAATTTATTTACATGCAAATGGAATGTTCGAAGTAAAAATTGTGTAAGTGAAAAAAATAACCAATTAATATTCTTTACATTGTAAAACTATAGATTTTATTTTTTAGCTTTATTTGAACTTTTTGATTTAAAACATAAACAATGTGCCTTGGTCGTAGGGTCTTAGAATGAATTGTTTTTAATGCATAGTTCCTTTTGTTAGTTGACTGATGCGGTTGTTTCTCGTTTAGTGAATTCATGACTTATATTTTGAATATATGGATTATGATCACTTATATTTTGTGACAGTCAAAAACACATTCACATTAATATGATGAAAAAAAAATGTCTACTATATCAACTCTTATGCTAGATTGCATGGAAAATTTCAGCATGATACTCGTAATTTGATGGAATGAGAATAAAAATAAACAAGTATTCTTCTGAAATACTCATTTAACATAGAAATCCTCACAAGAATTACATTTGCAGATACAATCTTTAATTTGAGTCATCATATTATTACCCGTGTGCAATGGAATCTCAAGGACATGAACATACGAATGTCTAAACTAAATATTAACTTGGTCGTTTTCAGATTTTGATGTATAAAAAAAATAAACCAACAAATTTCTATTTTGTTGAACTAAAATAGTTGTTAAATTTCTCATGCGCTCTATTGTGGTACTTATTTATGGGAGGCTAATTATTTATCAAATGTACTTATCTGTTGGTGAACGGGAGGCATTAATAATAAAAAAAAGAGCAAAATATAAATAAATATAATGAAACGATTCCGCAAACTAAATAAACTAGAATATGAAGGATCGCGCAGAAAAAATCGCAAAAAGTCACTACTATATATCGATGACCTCGTCATCAGAAAGATAGATGTGAGTCGCTCTGAAGACCGGTAACGACTCTGTTACAACAGAGTTTTAAAATTCTTCGTTGCCTGTCTTCAGAGCGACTCATATCTTCATGATGACGATACCTTCGAAATATAGTAGTGAGTTTCTGTGATTTTTTTCTGTGTGTTCCATTTGTGAAACTATTATAAATATAAATATACATATTATCGAAATATTATAAGTATAAATAAGAAAAAAGTAATATTTCGTTATTTACAGATTTCAGGACTGTTAAAATAAATAAAAAACATTTCTTTTTGTTTTGGTTTAACAACCTTCTTTAAATGAGTGGATTCCCGTTAACCGATAAGTACCAGTATTACTTCATTTTTCATGATATGGTAAATAAGCCAGGAAAGTGGATAACCGAAGCTGTCTTACTACTAGCGATCCTAGCATCAAGGAGGGAAGCTTTGTTCATATACTTTAAACCAGTGTTTCCCAAAGTGTGCAGTGCTTTGATATCGTGGGGCGGTAATGCAAAAAGGAGCGGGGATTCTATTTCCATAACTTAAAAATGTTCATGCAATATAATTTCTAAATTTAATTGAAAACACGACATATAAACTTCTAGGAAACAGTTTCTTAAAATTATTTTGTTTTGATAATTCATTTTTATGTTAAAAGTATATTATCACCTAAGTTTCTTTTATTGTGTATTAATTCTTTTGCATAAATATGCTATGAAACAATAGATCTATTGGATTCTAAATAAATATACAATTAGTAATTATTTTAATTTAATTATTAAAATGTTACTCATTTGGTTATTTAGTCTAGGAACTGATTATTATTCAAGGGTGTTGAGTTATAGGTTTATGGACCCAAGGGGCCGGTCACTCGAAAAAGTTTGGGAAACACTGCTTTAAACCATCTAAGTCTATAACGAATACCTGATTATTGAATTCACTTTAGTAAAATTACAAAATTCAAAATCATTATTTGCTATTATTCCTCCTCATTAATACTTGCTAAAAAAAGTTTATTTTTTTAAACAACTTACTTAATTTGATTTCTGAAAAAGTGTATACTTGAGATGAGGTGAATTTACGTCGGGTAGAGTTTCACACTAGATTTGATTTTATTATAGTGAAGAATGAAACGTTATTTATATAATGGTCCTCTTGTGTTGTTTAATACAGGATTATGAATTCATTCCAATTGATCACTCTATGTTGAAACAGTATGGTGAAGGAATGGACCAATCGAAGCATGCAGGGATTGGTTCATGCGATGGATTACTCAAGATTGGCGACTGATGGATAACGAGGAGTGAAAGGTGGAAGGGTGGGGTAATCAATTCTCGCTCAGGAGAAACTAAAGATCAAACAGGACTAATGGACGGTTTTTGCAAAAAGAGTCTGAATTTAGGAAGTACTTGGATATATCTTCAACATGATCATCACATTTACTCTGTTGTTCACCTCTATTTATTTTCACAAAAGAGAAAACAAATAGAGAATTTCAAGAATTTCTCTATTCTTAGAAATTCTAAGTTTCATTTCTTAGAAATTTTAAGAAATTCATTTTTCAAATTAAAATAACAATGAAGTTATAAACCAAACCTTGGGATTAGATTAGAATTATTCACTGTTAAAAATCATAGAAATCTTTAATTATTGCTTTCAGAGTCAAGCATTACTAAATATAGAACACAAATCAAACTTTTATAAAATTATTATATGATCCTAGCGAACTGCTTTTTTTTCCTCGTCCATCCACACTTTAAAGAAATAGAAATTACTCAGAACATGAACATTCTAACTGCTTCTTGGTAGGTTAGGTTGGGTTAGGGAACACACATACACCGAACATTGGCCCTTTGCGACACCACAAAATGAAGATTGATTCTACATCGGGAGTCTTAAATTTTACTTAAATTCTACCTAATCAAGTATATTTAAAGTAGAGATCTTTAACAAGAACCCTGACTTTGTACAGGTTCAGGATGGACAGCTTAAATTCTTCTCCAAGAGAAGACGTGCCAGGTTTTTGATTTATTCACGCGGGAGGTGAATAACTCCTGGCACCTCAGGATTTATCAGGATAAATCCTCACATTTATTCACCTCCTACGTGCATAAATCAAGGGCAAGAGAGGGTATTGTACGAGTACCTCGAACTTTCCAATCCAGAGGCGAGCACGTTGCCATTGGGCTAACCTGACCTCTGCTTCTTAAAAAATTATTACATAATTGTTATCTAAAAAAAAAATTAACTCAAACTAAGTTTAAATATAATTTTTTTTTAAAAATTTGCAATAAGTATGAAGAAATTTCATGAATATAGAATGAATTATCTACTCTTTTTATTATAGCAAATATATATTACCAGTGTGTGATTTTTTATAATTTGAAATTTACTATTATCACTCTATGAATATCTGGAGAACTAGTAAACGGAATATCACTACTAAAATATATTTTACGCGTAATAATTAATTCAGCATTTAACGGAGGTATTTACTGAAAATAGAATCATCTATCTTTACTGAAATTATGTACAATACAAACTTTCAGAAACAAATTTATCATATTATATTATTAATAATACATACTAATTATATATTATAATTTATAGTAATATATTATTATATAGTGCAATTCAATATTTAATGAGACAAATTTCTCTGGAGAAAAACAGTGAGAGAAGTTTGGTAGCTTTAGAAATTCAAGTTGGCATGACTGGGATGAGCCCTCATCAGCAATGTGTTGCCCTTATAACCTCAAAATTAGGTTTAACCATGAAGGATTCACTGGAAAATTCCACGTTGGTTAAAAACTGTCTGTGATTCGTATTTAACTTGCTGAAGGTGAAAAACCAGTTAATATACACTCTAAAATGACTAAAGTGAATGGCGAAAGTTTGAAGAACCGCGGACATCACTACAAGTGGGTAGAACAGTTAATAAGTGGTCAAGAATTTGTGGCTGACGAACACCATTCTGGTCGGCCAGTCAGTCAGCTGACGGTGTTTTAAAACGTTGAAGGTGCGGTTTTCTGCGATTATCTCAAAGAACTGATTATAATCAACAGTAAATACCTTCAGAGATATGCTTTGAACAAGGTGAAGTCAGCCATGAGAGAGAAACGTCATGGATCTCAAAGGAGAGGTGTGATTCTCCAGCATGACGATACACGTCTTTATACTGCCCAGTAAACCCGTGAAACCATGGACAAAGTAACCCCCTAACAGAGATTTAGCACCATGAAATTTTGATTGGATATATGTATTTGTACTGAAGGATATATTAAGTCAGGAGAAGTTCAGGAATAACAAAGGTGGCCCCAATAAAAAAATGTGGGATATTGCTCAAACACAAGATATAAAATGAGGAAATGCCACAAAAAAATGTGAGATATTGGGAATACCAAAAAAAATGTGGGAAATTGGCTCAAACACAATATATATAATGAGGCAAATTGGAAATACCAAAAAAAAATTTGGGATATTGGCTCAAACACAAGATATAATATGAGGCAAATTGGAAATACCAAAAAAATGTTGCGAATTGCCTCAAACACCAAGATAAACTGAGGGAAATTAGAAACCTAAAAAAATGTTGGAAATTTCCTCAAATACCAAGTTAAAGTAAGGGAAATTGACCCCAAAAACCAAGATAGAGTTCTTTGCAGTAGCTATAAAAAAAAACTCGCAACCTGTTGGAACAAGTGATAAAGTTGTTGGGAATTAAATTGAAAAGTAGGAACAGTTCTCTTTTATAAAAATAAACGGTTATTCTGAACACCAATTCGTCTCTTTAATTATTGAATGACCCTCGTATTAAACATATGTCAACAACAAATTATTTGTAATAACAATTCACATACTATTAAATTACTTTACTCCTAATTTGGGAACGGCATTGACGTAGTCTTTTAGATATAGTGAGATTAATTACATAATTTACAAGAGAAGAATAATTGTTCAAGTGGAAATAATTTGTTTTGAATTGTGGTTAGTTTAAAAAGGAAAGAGTTTGTAGTGGAAAGAACCCAAGGTGATCTGGCACTAAACCCGTTCTGCTCTCACGTCTCGCTATTTCCCTTTCGATTACCAGAAAGTCAAATAGAATAGAGCTAATATTAATTATCTCTTATCAACCCACCAAATTATCTGTTAGAAGATTTTCACAATCTCATAAAACTTTTATATATATATATATATAAACTTTAACACATAGGAAAGAACACAGAAAGTCACTAAAGAACTCACTTCAATATTTCGATATCCGTCGTCATCAGGAAGAAATGCGACGTACTCGCGTTGAGAAGCAAACTGCTATATATATATATATAGATTTCACATAAACACGTGAAAAACAATCAATGATCAAACCACAATAAGAAATAATCTTAGTTTCCTAGTGTTCAGTTGGGTTTTTGACTCTGACGAAGACCGCTTGTTACGGTTGAAACATCTTAGTCTTGTTTTCCTATTTCATATTGTGGTTTGATCATTTATATATATCAGCTCAAAAACGAAGAAAAGCAACAAACAAAGAAAGAGACCCACTTACAAACTCAAATTTTCGGATGATTTGTCTTCAGGAGAAAATAGAAAGGGCGACCAAGCACGCCGAAAACAACGGCAGGAAACCTTAGGTTCTTTCTTGCCGTTGTGTTTCCGGCGTGCTTGGTCGCCCTTTCTATTTTCTCCTGAAGACGGATCATCCAAAAATTTGAGTTTGTAAGGTGTCTCTTTCTCTGTGTGTTACTTTTCTTCGTTTTTGAGCTGATTTGCATCCAGTTTGGATAGTTTTTTTCGCATTTTGAGTATATATATATATATATATATATATATATATATATATATAAAACAAGCTTCCGCAACAAACAAATAAAATAAAAACCAACGTCTAAATCACAGTAAGAAATAGCAACAATGATCTTTCAACGAAAGGAAGTGTTCTTCACCAGAATCGAACTAATACAGAGTGCGGACAAGAGTCCAATATCAGTTGGACTCAGATGAAGATATTGGACTCCACACTGTTGCATCAGTTGGACTCTAACGAAGACCATTTGTTTTCGTTGAAAGATCTTAGCCATTATTGTGATGGCTAATATCAACAATGATGTATGATTATAATGATTATTATGATATATAATGAGCTAATATCAATGTGATATATATATCTATGTAAACGTACAAACCAGAATAATAAATGAGTAAAAAGACTAGATCTTTCAACCGTAACAAGTGGTCTTCGTAAGAATCAAATCCCAATTGGTATTACTTCAACTACTGTTGTATATATACATACAAGATTTCACATAAACACGTGAAATAACAAAAATAATAATCATTCTGTTATTTTTTTTATAGAAATATTTTTGTATGTTTTTGAGTATTGCTATTTCATTCTAATGTAGTGCAGTCAGTTATTACACGGTATTTCTTCATTGCAGGGTAAAAGGCTAATAAATGGTCTCCACTTATACATGTGTAATAGCCTCAACAACGCGATCGAACACGTAGTATTCTTCTTCGAGCAAATGACTACCCAAGCCTTGGTTATTTTTATGCCTCAAGAAGAATGTTCAAAATACGTTCTTGAAACTATTAAACCTCTGTATGTGGAAACAATTTCATTAGCTTGTTAGCTTACTTTTCTTAATTATTTCATTTTAATTATTATTTCATTCGTTTATTATTTCTTATTTGTGTTCTTTATTTTCTTCCCCTTTCTTTCTCTTTTGCTGGCGGAGGTGGTCGTATCACTGATGTGTAATGGTTGTGATGCTCCTGTTAGACTTCATATGAAAGACACTTCTCCTCCTGATTATGACGATTGTCAAAATAATTTTTATATGAAAGCATCAAACAAGAAGGAAGAAGTTATTAGTTTTTTTTTTTAATATAAGCAAACTGAGGATTATAACCTATAAGGGTGTATAACAGTAATTTCCATAGACTCCAACTATGAAGAATGACTAATTTGGGGCAAGTGTTATTAAAATAAACCACAGAATACGAGTATAACGAAGAATAAAAATATCCTATCCAGTGAATCAACTACGAGTAATTCGTTGACTGAGAATATTTCTTTCACTATAAAACATATTCATTATCCAAAATGGCTAAAAATAATCCCTAAATCTGTATAGCTTACATTCGTAATAAAAATAATGCAGACATGTTCTTAGAATCTTACGAAATAGATATCGAGTTATGGAAAGATTAGCTTTTCATTCAAGACTATAAGTGAAATAATGTAGACAAACGTTTATGATCTTTCAGAATAGTCACGTAAAAGCATTTAATATGTCTTATTATCGTGTTATCGAATACAGTTAAAAGAGTTCAACTTCCATTTTCTTTAACAGCATAATCGATAAAGTCTAGCAATAATTATTCTCTTGTTCTAATATGGTATTTAAAAAAAAAACAAGTACACTTAAAACGTTGCCACCTAAAATGTTAAGCCCACGTTTCCTCTATATTTTTAGACATCTTTAAGGCTAAATCAATAGAAAATTAATTACAATAAAATGGAAAAATAAGCTATATTATTAATATGGATTCATATTATAGTAATTAATTTTGTGTATATGTAGCACTGAAGATGTCTAGAAGATAGACGAAACGTTAGCTGAAAGATCTTTTTTTTAGGATGTTTTGACACTTTTTGAGGACCCAACCACGATAAGAAGAATAGGGTAAAATATATGTGGTCAAGATAAGAAAATTCAAAAAGAAATACTAATAATTAGACAAAAAATAAATGTAATATCACATTACATTTATTGATCGTCATGTTAGTATGGATCAGTACCTAAAGTTACTCATAACTTGAAAGTAATCCACTTTTCTTTAATTTTATTTTAAAAGTTACAACAATATAAAGATGGAAGATTACTAGGAATATTTATGACAGATATATATAATTATTCCACAATAATTCATTAATTTAATGATTACTCTGCAGACATGAATTGTAAAATTTAAAACTACATGTAAAAATAAGAAAATAAAAGTATATTTCACTCGAAGTAGTTCAACTGCAATAACTCCCTTAGACAGATTCTTTTCAGGTGTCCTTGGGTATGTTCCAGGATATTTTTGGAAGAAATACTTAAGTATAATGGTTGCGGAAGAAGGAATTTTGAAAGCATTCTATCTTTTCAAGTTCAATTTCATTTCCATGTTATTTTTGCTTTAGGGGATAAAATTGCTGTTATATTTATCCCAGTTTATCTTAGGAAACGTTTACTTGTCAAAGATGGAGTCCAGTCTACTATTAAGAAAAAATTTAAAATAGAAAATAAAACAATTTATATGTTTTAAAATTAATAAATTATACGATTTTAAAATTAAAGCTAAAAAATATGTTTATGTAAGTGCTTTGAATTGAGGTGAATGAATTGATGAGGTTATTGGTCCTTAATTTATGTCACTACTATGTTTAAATAAAATCTTAAGATTACAAAGATTAAGGTTTTAATCTTTAAAACTAAAATTACAAAAATACCTCTTGCCTGTATTTAGCTATAAATAGTTATGATCTAAATGTATTATTGTAAAAGACTTACAATCGTTTCTCATAAATTTTCTTCATTATTGACAGGTATTTTACTCATACATTGTCAAAAGAAAACTGAACACCATTCTATAATTAGAATTATAGAATGGCAATGATCTGTAAAATGGCTATTATTGACTCACTATGGATTTATCAATGTTCACAACTGTCATACTTTATTAGATAATTACTGAATTTTATTTCCCTTTAATTGCTATTTATTTTAACTGGATTAAATAATATCACTTGTAGATGTTATATCAACGTTCGAAATACTTATTCCTAGGTTTTTTGTGTTGTAGCAAATTTTTACATAAAAATCAACTATTTTATAACTTAAAAATCTGGTGTTACATGCCACACGACTCTCATTTTATTTACCAATTGTAAATAAAACGACTAAAGTGGTAGAAATTGTTAGGGTATCACTTATCATAATTATTATATTTATAATTTAAATCATTATATTATATTATATCATAATAGTGCTTTTGATGTTTTTGGTAATAATTATTTTCCATACAAATGTTCTTCCTTTGATCTCTCACTCACCTCTCTCTCTCCCTCTCTCTCCCCCTCTCTGTGTCTCTCCCTTTTTCAGTTTAATTAATTTGAACCTAATTTAATATGTATGATTTACTGTGTTTTTTTTAATATCCATATCAATGTAAATAGAATATATTAAACTTACACCACCATCAGAAAAAGTTGTTTTTAACTTTTGACACTTAAGGATAAGTGCATGCACATCGTATCCAAGTCACATTAAATCACAACTAAAAAGCCAAAATACATGTCATTCTAGTCAAAATCGTGTGGACAGTTTTTTTAGCAAAACGAAAAAATCCGATTTTTTTATTTAAAAAACCTCAAGCCTCCTAAAATGCCACATATTGTTAAGGTTTTTGTACTGTCTCACAGATATTATGCATTTAAATATGAAATTTGGTGATTTATAGTTGTTTTCGAAATACTCTGCTTGCACACACACACACACACACACACACACACACACCACACACACACGCACACACACACACGCACACACACACGCACACACACACACACACACACACACAGCACACACGCACACACGCACACGCACGCACACGCACACACACACACACACACGCGCATGCACGCACGCACGCACACACGCACGCACGCACGCACGCACGCACGCACGCACGCACCACGCACGCACACACGCACGCACGCACGCACGCACGCACGCACACACGCACACACGCACACACGCACACACGCACACACGCACACACGCACACACGCACACACGCACACACGCACACACGCACACACGCACACACGCACGCACGCGCACACACACACGCACCACACACACACACACACACACACACAGGTAAAAAATATGATAATTATTTTATCATAAATATTGTAATTATAATTGTACTTGTAAAAGATATACATGTAATATATTGTATTATGAAGCATGTATCAATAAACTCCCTGGTGTAAAGGTGTGCTTGCACCAGGAAAACACACACATACCACACACACACACACAGACGGATCAATTCGTAAACTCATTTCATTAAACTCAGAGAACCTTAGAAGATCTATTTCCATTTAAAACTCAATTTCATAATGTCGACCTGAATACAAAGGAACTGTAGCAAGTACCAGACATCGTATAGGCTCGGAGAGATTGACATTCTCTCCAATGGACGACTGCCCAGATTTCTTTATCTCCCACATGAATACATGGAAGGCAAGAGAGAATGTTGAACCACGGATCTACCAGTTCGGAGGCAGTAAGTTGCCACTAGATTAATCGGGCTAGACAGACTAATCTTAATAACACCTGATTATTCAAAATTTGTAAATGTACATGGTTAGTGAAATATAGAACCTAAAATCCCCCCCTCTCCTTCCAACAACAGATAAGTTCTTTTTTTTTTGGTTAACTTATTTGCACTATTTTAATAATTCAGTACATAGTATATATTCCTAGATTTATGCTATGTAGCAGTTGTGTTGTGTGCTGTAATACAGGAGTGTGAGAAGCTCTTTTTAAACCAGCATCTCGAAGCACTTCCCCACATGGCAGATCATTCTAATTACAGTTCATTTTCCTCAGCCCAGTCTTCTTTCGGCTTCTGTCCCCCTAACTTTCTCCGCTCTAATTTATCTTTCTATTTATCTGAGTCTGTTTCCGCACTGATATTATCCTGGACACTTTAATAGCATCCACTCTGAGCTTCCCCGACAGTTGTTGAAAGCTAGCGAGTCAGCCAAATTGAGTGAGCAAGCTCTCTTGCGCTAATAACCTCATGGGTGACCGACTATAATAGCGCTTCTTGGTCGATTAGCAAGACCCGCAACAGTTTCATATGCAGATGTCAATTCCTACTTTCCCTCCACGTATCTGTTATAGAAAGTGACACTTTCTTGCAACCTGCAAACTTTTTGCATCGTCCTTCTATTCATCTCTAACCTAAATACATAAACTCATTAGTTATGCAATCTGTAATTCTGTAATATTTACTCATAATGGGGTAAATGGGTACTAAAAATTTAAAAAAAAAAATTAAATTGGAATCTTTTGAAATAAGTAAAGCCATAAATCAAAATTTATCTTCGTTGCGTCTCAATGAGAAAATCCCGAGCTGTTCAAAATTTCTCAAATAATTTCTATAGAAAGACGTTTGGCTTGCTTTATAGTACTTCACTGGTTGTCAGCGTACCCAAATCCTTTGTTACCATATCTTTTAACTACCCCCCCCCCCCCCACGTCTATCTCACATCACTTAAATTGCATCAGTTGAACGTTTCATAAATGTCGGTCTTCCACTCCTTCCATTGGGTATGTCATTCATTTTTCATTTTATTACATTCAATTCCTGTTTATTTTTGTAACTTTTAATTTGTGATTTGTGTTGTAAATGTGTACCTGACGATAAAGTGTTCAAAACGCGTAGTTTGAATTTAAAAACTTCTTTTGTACTATTCATTTACCCCAGTATGAGTAAAAATAATACAGTCTACAACAAGATTACATAGTGAACATGAGAGAAAAAAATATAACGTGTAAACCACTGTAGGAAGTAAGCTGAATATTTTTGTTTACCCTAGACTTACCTTTCCCAGTCATTTGTCTCTTTCCTCTCACCTTTAAAATACCTCTCTTGCCTCCCTTCCTTCTCAGTCTCACACCAGATGTCCTTTACAACTGCTTTCAGGACGACTTGAATGAAATTCTGACAAATACTGCTTATTTTGGTTGAATAATCTTAGGACACATGTCCAAATTTCTTATTGTAATCGTTAATTACAGTTAAGTAATTAAAATAATAAAATGAGTTTATTCCTAAAGATTAAAATTACATAATAAAACAATCGTTGCTCAATGAAAGAATAATTGATTTGAATAATCATATATTCGAAAATTGATAATATTAATATGTTATAAAAGTGAATGTAACTAAATGAATTTCGAGGGAGGCAAACTAAACTAAAGGGAGGCAAAAGCTGCAAACTTTGTAGAGGCTGTTCTCCATCATAAGAAGAACGAAAGTGGTGTGAGGCAAGAGCAATGATGGGGACAAGAAGGTGAATCCTACTCAAAAGGACCGAGGCACCGGCACGAAGTAATGTACAAACGGTTTCCGTGTCGGGTATTGCCAGGAAATAGGATGTGGTTTTTTAGTGGGTCGGGACCCCCAACCCCACATACCCTAAGCAAGACGTCTTGCTAAGGGATCTGATGAACAGATTTTTCCACATCCTACGACGAAGAAAAAAAAAATGAATTTCGAGTATTAATGCAATCAAGAAAATCTACAAGGAAATAAACCATTTACATGTAAAAATCGTGCTTAAGGCATTCACTCACAATTTTTTTTTATAACCATCACTCTTGTATAGGCTTAACCCCTTTCATATGTACAAGGGGAGAAAGTGTGGTTAATTTTCTATTTACCACCTATTTTAACTATGCATAAGCCACAACTTTCACTTCCTGATTCAACCAGTATAAGTAAGACCATTAATTAATTAAAAAATTTTAATTTCAATATTTGAGAAAACTAAATTTTGGAAACCAAGAAGGTGAAATTTCAAATAACAAATATAAATAGCATCATGAGAGTACAAAACGTCCGAAAACAAAATCATTTTTGTTTATGATAAATTGAAATTTATCATAGAACTACAGCATTAAGATTTATATTAAAAATATTGGACAGACGGGAAGAACCCTAAAAATAAGTTTGAAAGAACATCTTAAGGGCTATTTAAATAATACAAATAAATCAAATTTAGCAAACCATCTGACTGAACACGGACATACACCTGACAGCTTAGAAAACACAATGGACTTACTACAGACAGGACAGAAAGGATAGAGACTCAACATAACTGAACAGATAGAAATATATAAAGATAAAAATGCGTGTAAGTTAATAAATGAACAAATAAATTACCAATCTGATATTTTACATAAATCACTAATAAAAATAAAAAGACGACTGGACAGACAGGATGACGAAGTTAAAAAATATAAAAAACCTAAACTAGATAATAACTAAAAATTAAAAATCAAAATAACTAAATAAAATCAAAATAATAATATCAGGATAGCAGTGGACTTGACAGGTAACCAACCCCCTATATAACAGCTCAGTAGGTTTGTTGCGATCGAAGATGGACAACGTCCGAAAGCACTCCAACTCCATGATCATCTTGCGAGGTATGACGGTTTTACCTATTTCTAATATAAAACATACTAACTTCAGTGGTATTAACAATATGCTTGTCTTTACAGCAAAAACATCTTGTTTTCGTAGCCCTGTGGATGATGTATAAATACATCAAAACGCTGATATAAGAAGGTATATTATTAGTATGTATACATAATATATATTATTATATTTATCACATAATCTGTATATATAAAATACAGAGTTTGTCTGTCTGTCCGCTATAGAAATAAAACTGGAGACACTTAGATACTGAAAAAACGTATTAATCTTATATAACTTTTTTCGGGGAAACTAACTGGAATTTGATTTTGATGGAAAAAAAGAGTTTTTTTTTTCAAAAAACATAACCAAAACGCCGGAGCATAATCTACCACCCGGGCAACGCCGGATGGGTCAGCTGGTAATATATATAATTTCTTACTGTAGAATAATTCTTAAGCTATAAGTTTATTTTTCAGACTATTCAAAAATATATTATTTTTAAAAAAATTTGAATAAAACCAAATCGCAAATTTAAAATTTTATTTGAATCTGAAAAACTGATTGTTTTCTAATAAATATATTTTATTCAATAATAAATATGAATAATTTAATTTATTTAACCAAAACTAAATAAGATATAACATATCTTGTTTTTGTAGCTCCCTTCGACCTCTTCATTCAAAATTGGTAAAATAAATTTAAATCATGTATTATTTCTTTATTATCAAACTTATCATAAATATAGTCTTAATAATGTAATTTTTCTAAAATCATAGAAAAGAGTGTTAAGGAATGGATGATCAATGAAGTAAATGGTCCTTTTTAAATATACATTATAGATGAATAAGACGGATTTAAGTGTAAGGAGGTCAAGTGAAGTATTTTTATTGTACTCTGCAATACTGCTGGGGAAGAGAATCGCTTTTTATGTAGGTCAGAGCGGGGAATATGAAAAGACAATCCAGTTGTGTTCAGGCTTCACACGTCTTCAAAGGCTTTCGTTTCTAACCTGCTCGTGTACTTTCTATCACCTCATTATTAGCATACAAGTATAGAGAAATGTAACACTATCAAAGATGCCTTATACTTGTGATATAGCTTGGAAATTTAATAGTCAAAGCAATGCTTATGACATTATTCTTGAAGCGCACACAAGAGAAAGTTGTTAAGGTGTCAACAACTTGTCTCCACTCAAGATAACACAAATAGCTACCATATATTAAAAAACTTGCTTTAAAGAGATCATTAAAGAAATTAATATCACAATGTTGTTAGCATAACATAATACAACTGATTCAATACATATGTCCATACAGACTGATACATACATTAAACAGTCTCATATTTTTCCTAGTTTAAACTGAAAAATTGGAATTTAATGAGGTCGCATAGCATTAATTCCACCTCATAATAAATACAAGATTTCTTTTAAGATTCCTTGAAATAATCAATAAATTTACTAGCATATTTCGACTGAATGGTCATTAGGGAGAAAGGTGTGAGTTGTTCGGAAGGTAAGCGAGGACTCACTTGTCCTCGGAGTGACTCATGTCTTACCAACTGATGACAAGCCAGTCGAAGGTTAGGTGAGGTTAGATTGCAATGGTAGTCTCTCAAGAGAACATTGGCCCTTTGTAGTACCACACACACAATGAGAATTATACATTGGAAGTCGGAAATTTTGCCTAACTTAAGTGTATTTAGAGTAAAGATCTTTAACGAGTACCTAACATTGTACAGGCTCGGGACTGCCAGCTTAACATCCTCTCCGATATATTATTCACAGATTTATTCACCTAATGCATGAATAAATCAAAGACCAGAGTGGGTATTGAACACCGGATCTACCAGTTCAGAGGTGACCACGTTGTCACTGGGCTAACATGGCACCAAGGCAGTCAAACTAAAGCAGTGAGTATTGTATTGTGTGTTTCTTATGTGAATTTAGTTTATTTGATTCGTGCAATCCTTTTATTTAATTGCTTATATGTACATCTAAAAAACTTTTATGATAATCATTTGAACATATGTACTATAGGAAATACGTTCTACTGTAAACGAAGTAACGACAGTGCCCTACAAAAATTGAAAAGCGTGTTAAAAATTAGGTACTAAGAACGTTTGGTTCTATTTGTAATAATGATATTATATATATATATATATATATATATATATATATATATATATATATATAAATTAATAATTAACAATAACTCTTGATATTATATATGAATTAAACACCACAATAAACAAATATATATTAGTTACAATGCTCTAAGGCCTTTCGTTACAACATCATCAGAGAGCTAAATGAACAAAACAAAAAATATAATAACAAGTTAACCTGTCTGATTGAAGTCTTCAGGATTGCTGGTATCTCTGTCTGAATTTAATGTTCCTAAAATTGAAGGAGTTTTGATCTGCTTACTTATTTCTTTTATCAGTATTTCATCCAGTTTGTAAAGTCCCGGACTATTGATCATTAAATTTCCATAGAAGTTTTTTATTAGAGCACTTTCAATAAATTTCTCCTCCTTTCAGAAGGTACAAAAAATAATTCCTTTGCTTCACTCCAATTTGTCATATGATTTTTGTTGCTTACATGTAAGAACAAGGCACTCTTTTCATCTTTCCGTCTGACTGAATATTGGTATTGTTTTACTCTTGTAAAGAGACCTTTACTCGTCTGTCCAATATAAGACATTTGGAAATCAGTACAAGGTATCCTATATACACAACCATCTTTTTCCTCCCCCTTATTATTAACAAGCCTATTAAACAAATTACTATCATTACTAAACACAACAGAGAACTCCAGCTTTTTTGAAAATGAGAGCAGATATATATAACTATATATATAGGTTAATAAACTACATATACTCGTATTTGTTTATTGTGGTGTTTAATTCATATATATATATATTCACAGAAAGACGATCCAAACTGGGTACAATATGAGTTCAAAATCGAAGAAGAGTAACATACAGAGTAACGAAATACACCAACAAACTCAAATATTCGAGCAATCCATCTTCAGGCAAAAAGAGAGACGGAGTCAAACACGTTGTAGACGCAATGGCAAGTACCATAAATATAAATAAAACCGTGAATTATGACTGAACTCGGAATAAACATACGAATGTGAGTTATGGAGGTGCAGGTTGAACAGGGTTCCCCAGGGGAAAACTCGCCATTAATAATTTAATGCAGTCATTACTGGACATTAAGGGGTATTTGGTAGAGTGAGTTAAGCCGTTCTCACACAGACGCTACGGGAGGGGGCAGATCAAGATCGAGGCAGTCTGACCAATAGTTAGTTAGGCGGTGGTGGATTGAGGTATGTAGGTCGGGGACCTGTGACTTATTCAACCACTCAGTTCAAGAGTCCATTCAGTATTCCTCTGACTTAGATTCCTCCAACTTTCCACAATCAATCGTTAAAAACACCAAATATATATATTGTTTCACCTAATTAATTTTACAATTTAATAGAATAATTTTTAATAAATTATTTTAAGTAATTTTATGGAAAGTACAGAGATCGTGTACAAAATTCAATCTTGAGATTTTCGACGGATTTACATGTTTAATGTAAATATACAGTTTTCACGAATTTATTAGTGTGGTTTAACGCTGATTTCTATTTACGTTTACTGTGAAATCTTCTAATATTACATATATATATATATATATGATCAAACCACAATAAGAAATGGGAAAACAAGACTAAGATCTTTCAACCGTAACAAGCGATCTTCGTCAGAGTCAAAAACCAAACTGAGTTTACAGGTTGAAAGGTCTTAGTCTTGTTTTCCCATTTCTTATTGTGGTTTGATCATTGATTGTTATTTCACGTGTTTATGTGAAATCTTTATATATATATATATATATATATAATATATTTTTTCCTCATGGTTATTCTTCTTCAGCATTCTTACTACTATTTTCGTTTTCGTTGTGGCCAACCTGTATATATTCTGTGAAGCTGTCCAGTTGGCCTTCGTCTTCTCCCCGCTTAACTTCCTTTCCTGAGGACGATCGTGAATAGGGTCGAAATATCAAATGTGAGTCCTAATTTCTGTTTTTCATTCGTCTCTCTCAAAGTTTTTAAAGTATATATATATAAGAAGAGTTAGCTTCAGTTACTCGAAGGGACTGCTTCTGCCCGATGACAATGAATGTCGAAATATCGCTGTGAGTCTTTTTTGTGTGTGTTTTTATGTTTTTCTCTTTCCTTGGTGAACTATATATATATGATCAAACCACAATATGAAATGGGAAAACAAGACTAAGATCTTTGAACCGTATCAAGCGATCTTCGTCAGAGTTAAAAAACCAGTGGTTTGATCATTGATTGTTATTTCACGTGATTATGTGAAATCTTTATATATATATATACGTATATTATATATATATAATTTATATATTATATTTAAATATATAAATATATATATTTATTTATATATATATATATTATTGAATAAAAATTACCTTATAACTATTTCGTAACAAGCTTCATATTTTTTTTAAATTACACTCTTGTTATTTTGTCTACAAAATCAAGTATATCTCCTATTGTCAACATGTTTCAAATGATCACCATTCATCTTCAAGACGTGAATAACTTCTGGGTGAATTTTCTGGTTTATTCCAGAATGTTTAACCAAAAATTTTGAATGGAGCTGGAGGTAGAGCTAAAGCTAGCTCCACCCATGGTCAAACATTGGCTCCAGAACCGGAGCCATAGCCTTTAAAAAAGATTAACTCCGGAGTTGGGGCCAAAGGTAAGCATATTTTAGGTCAGCTCTCTAGCCCTGACTAATTATTTAAATAAACCGTTGAAACCTACTATAACAATAAATAAAGCACTGAAACCTACTACAGAAAGAATTTATCATAGAAACCTACTATAACAATAAACCTACTATAACGATAAATAAAGCATCGAAACTTACTATAGCAAGAATTAAGTATTAAAACCTACTATAACAACTTGATTATTTTTTTCACTTAACTGCATGTGTACAATACATTATTATGTGTACAATACATACATTATGCACAATATGTCATTAATGATAAAGAATAAGCATTTAATAAGAAGAGATAACTACAACAACAAAAACATAACAAAGACACACAAAATAGTACAATAATTGGGACCAGGAAAGGTTACTGAAGTCGAAAAACGACTAAGTCCATTCGACTGGTCTCTAGGCTAGCCTAGGATAAACCAAAAATAACCTTTCCTAGTTTGGTACAGTACATTATTCATGAATGCAATTTTCAATAATATAAGGCCAATAAGGATCTATTGTAAGCTTACAAACAAAATAAATTTACTTTTAATACAGCATGGTATGAAAATAAAGATTACGAATAGCCTAGAATGTGATGTTTACCGTAAATCTCGAATGCTTTGTCTCTAAATGTGGTTTGCTATGGCAAAAAATAAAAAACCTTCTTTAAGGTTAAACATAAATACAGAAATAATTACTTTTGCAATTATAAGGCTAAAAAAAAAACTAATTTACCGCGAGGAGAAATTAAGCACCTTTAATTTCTGAGATAATTCTGAAATGTGATATAACTGTAAATAGTCCAGCAAGATTTCGTCACGGATAAGCATTCATTCTTGCTGAAGTGATAAAACACCCTTTGGTACATATAATTGTGATTCCTCAACTATAATGGTTTTCTAGTGATATTACAATTTCAATATTTAAAGCAGAGAAACACAAAGTTGAATATCTGACGTAAACTATATCTTTATTTCTTTTTAATTTTGCATATATTTTTTTTTTTTAAACCAACAAATAATCTAGATCGACTTAACTAGAAACGACATAGTCCAAGGTATACCTGTATTTCAAAATTACTTTTTCGTATAAATATTTCCTTCTTTTCCAATTAAAAAAAATTTTAGGAGCTTCACTGTTTACATCAATTTTGTTAAGAATTTGTAATTAAACTAGAAATAGAATGGATAGTACAACTATAACAATAACATAGATTGTTAATTTAATGTCGAATGTCAACATGAACGAATTTGTTGCGCAGTGAAATGGCAGTGCGAAAATGAGGAAGTAATAAGGAAGCGCTTAACTTTGTACCGTTTACTAATCTTAACTGTAAACTTTGAGACACCTATGCTTATTGTTGTTTTTTCTTATTCATTCCGTGGATTCCATCTTTTGTTGTTATAGATTATATTTTTTATTTATGAGAATATATTTTTTTTAATTATATGTAATATTCTTACTTGAAAGTTATTTAAATCGAAAATTTGGTTTATGTGGAAACAATTTTTCAATAATTTTCAAATATGAGTAAACACGACGTAATAACTACTACACAGTATAATATATATGATTTTGCTTGCAATTCTGATGTGGGTAAGTTACTCATCTAAGTATTCTATTTCAGAGTTTTAAATAGTCATGTCACATACATATACAGTAGAAACACGTAGTACGAGTGCCTCCTTGTATGAGCAATTTGCTTTACGAGCAGCCATTCGTAAGATTCTTTGTCTCGTACCACGAGTAAAAATTCTTAGTACGAGCAACCGTCTTCTTCACATCTAGATGGTCTCCGTTTTAAGTTTAATAGATTAATAAAACATAATTATTTTGTTCAAGTTTATTATTCATATTATATGTACAGTATTGTTTATTTTTCAAATTGCATCTTTTCTGTTTAAAAAATAAACTTAAAAACCACCATTTTGGGGCATGGAAAGGATTATTTATTTTCATATTGATTTCAATGAGAAAAATTGCGTCATAATACGAGTAAACCGCATTATGAGTCGGTTTTGGGAAGGAATTAAACTCGTACTGCGAAGTTCTACAGTATATAAAGATTATTGAAATATGTAAAATATACATAAATTCAACTTTAAACTAAGTAACACAACAGCACGACCAGACACTCGTGTTCATCTATAAATTTGGCATTCCGCCGTTCTAAGGAGAATATTAATGAAGGACAAGAGTGAAGTAGACTGTGAATATGATATTAAAAAGATAAAAAGATACACAGTTTCAAACAAAACATCAGTCATCTTCAGTTAGAAGAGCTGTCTGAAGAATACTGTACTAAAGAATACTACTCTACAGTAGCACTTGCTCCTGATGACGACGGAAATCGGAATATCATCTGTTTCTTTTCTTACATTTATATTATTGTACTTTAGTCCAGTTGAACCATTTTACTTTGAAATATATATATATATATATATATATATATATATAATATATATAATATATATTTTCCGGGAATATCTATAAGGAGAACCTGTTTGCAATATATCAAAGCAAAAGAAAAATAGCCACGAGGCTGGAATCAGTTAATAAGAATGTCAAACCAAATATATATATCAGTCATTAATTTAAACATATATTGTTAAATAACACTCCAAATCTGACTTGTATCTGTTTTCTACATAATTTCTTCAATTTCCGAAATTCCTTCCTCGACTCTTTGTTAAAACTGTAAAACTTATTACCTATTTATAGCCTAATATAGCACAGGTGTTATAGTATATACTATATAGGTGATAAGCTCAACAATTTTAACGAAGAGACAGGGAAAGAAATTCAGAAATTGGAGAAATTCTGTAGAAGCCAAATACAAGCCAAATATGTGGCGTTATTTAACGATATATATATATATATATATATATATAATATATATATATAGCGGTTTAATCATATATATATAACAACTTTTACTTCTTCTTGGATTTTGGTCAGGGTTAATATACGGAATCACCTTTTCGCCAACGTTTCGTCTTTATTTTAAGACATCCTCAGGGCTATAAACTAACAAAAAACAATGGACATTTGTCATATCTACTTTACAATCATCATAAAAAATTCAAAAAACCCTGACCAAAGTCTAAGAAGAAGAAAAAGTAGTTATTAGTAAATTGTGGTAAAGAAAACAATATTTTATTATGTATAATATCTTCACGGAAATGGACGAAAACGGACAATAAACGCTGAGAGGTAAGCTATACGTAAATAATAAAGAGATCACACACTTTATTTTTCGGTTTAACCGTCATCAATAGAGAAATTCGGCATCTCACTCACTTCTCTCCTGATGAAGGTTGAACCAAAAATTAGAGACAGTAAGATATCTATGCATATCTATTTACTGATACCAAAAGTTTACTTATTAACATTATTATACATATATCAACGTCTAAATAAGAGTAAGAAATGAGAGACGTTGGTTTTTTATTTCACATGTTATTGTGAAATCTTTTATATATAATTATATATATATATATATATATATATATATATAAACCCAGTATTAATAATCAGTTGATTTACACCTCACTATGCATTGCTAGTTTATTCTACTATTTTCCGTGGAAAGTATCTATTCCTGTTTCAGAGATAACTTAAAAATTTGCATATATGCATTCCGAAATGAAATAATAAACACACATGACGCTATAACTAAAGAAATTAACACAGAAGCAATAGAAGAAATGAAAGAATTCTACGGATTTTGCAGTTATATATATATATATATAAAAGACAACACATAAAAGAAATGAGAATACCTACTGGATCAATATTTCGAACTGAAGTTCGTCATCAGGAAGGGAGTAGAAGGGAGGAAGAAAGGTACAGAAGTTCCTGCTGACGAACTTCAGGTAGAAATATTGACCCAGTAAGTGCTTAATGTTGTATTTTTCATTTATTTATCTGTCCGGGGTTTGGACTGTTTAGTATTTTCATTGACATATATATATATATATATATATATATATATATATATATATATATATATATATATATATATATCAATAAGAAAGATATATATATATATATATATATAAAGATTTCACATAAACACGTGAAACAACAATCAATGATCAAACCACAATAAGAAATGGGAAAACAAGACTAAGATCTTTCAACCGTAACAACCATCTTTCAACCCAACAGTTGGGTTTTTGACTCTGACGAAGACCGCTTGTTACGGTTGAAAGATCTTAGTCTTGTTTTCCCATTTCTTATTGTGGTTTGATCATATATATATATATACTAGTTAGTATTTAGAATATGTATAATAACTTTTTGGGTAGTGTTTTTTCTTTATTTAATTTATTAATTAGTTACAATCTTATATCCCTGAAGTTGGTCTATGACGACTGAAACGTTGGACAATATATTTATAGTTTTATTGTTTAGAATTATAACTTCGATTAATTTTATGGAGTTCACTAATTAGTCATTTGGTGAATTGATGTATATATTACCTGAAGAGTTGAAAACTAACTTTAGGAAACTTGAAAAATTAAACAGAAAAAGGACAAAAATGAAAGTCGGCATACTCTTTAATAAAACATGTTTAAATGAAGGTCTGCTCCCAAAATATACTTTCACATATATATATATATATATATATATATATATATATATTGAAAGATTAATAATCAACAATAACTCTTGATATAATATATAATATATATATATATATATATATATATATATATATATATACATTGGATCATTCTGTCCGTGTTTCGTTTTTATAACAAATGTTTACTTTTACTGGAGTTTGTTTATTGAAGGCGAGATGTCTGTTAAACACGTATAAATAAAAAACAAGATTGATCGATATCATTACCTCTATAACAAAATAAAAATCTGCTTTCTGTAAATAAAAAGAATCTGAGAATCATTGTATCTAAAAGGAATATATATTAGTTCAGTTGAGCGACTTAGCAAGTTAGCAGTCAGGTTTATGGTTGCAAGAAGAGGTAAACCTCTGAGAGAAAGGAAACATCATTGTGAAGATAACTAAATGTTACCTGATAGAAGATAAGAAGTCCTATTGTTGCTTCCAGTAGAATGACAAATGAGCTCCTTAACAACATTTTTTAAAATGTACACACACTGAGAAAAATTAATAAAATAATTCTTGAAAATGAATAAATATTTTTACATAACATCGTATTTTAAATCTAATAAATTATTTACAACGGAATACATTTAATTTTCAAGAAGGACGGTTATTTATAAAAATGATATGTTTGAACGAAAGCGTAAATAATAGTTTTTTTTTTTAAGTCTACATGGAATACGAGAAGTGTTATATGAACAGTACAAACGGAGAAGAGAGACTGGATGTTCAACTGAACGGATCTCTTGTTTGTGGAGGTGGGGGGGAGTGGCAGATTTCACTCATAGTTACGAAAGGTATCATAAGAGAGCGCTTTTGTAGGAATAAACTAGCGCCACCTGCCTGAGGTTGTCAAACTCTACCTTCCTAGTAACTCAGGCAGCTGCTGTATCGCTTCATTCACATACCCTTCGTCTTTCATTAATCAGCATCCTATAATCACAGGCTTCAAAATCATTGTAAAATGATTTAACAACCTTTGTAAAATAACTCTTATCTATACGCCCTTTTAATTCATTGGTAATTTATTAAGCGATATTTATATTTTTTAAACTTTGAAAAATTAATACTGATCCATCCAAATTTTTTTTAAAAAAAATTAACTTTTATTTATTACATCTGATTTGAAATTATTTTATTTTTTAATGTTTTTTATTATAGAAATAAATAAAATTAATAATAAACTAAGTATTAATATAGAGTTGTCAAAGGTATTTCTTAAATACTTTCTTTTATTAACGCAGGAGTTCACTGCGAGGTGCAGCTCATGTTATCGGCCAATATCCCTATCTCAAAGAGTGACTGTGCAACCTCTACGGCAATTGGCGAAATAACGGAGCTTCGCAGGTAGCAAGTAATTCGGACCTTCTAACAGCCGCATACAAAATTAATTAATTAATTAAACAAAATGGAGCCAGGTTAGCTCAAAGGTTAACGTGCTCGCCTCTAAACTAGTAGGTCTGCGGTTCCATCCTCACCTGGCCCTCGATTTATTCACGTGAGAGGTGAATAAATCTGAGCACATCGTCCCTCGGAGAAGACGTTAAGCCGTAGGTCCCGAGTCTGTACGATGTCAGGTACTCGTTAAAAACGTCTACTTTAAATACACTTGAGATAAGCAAAATGTAGGACACCCAGTGTAGAATCAATCTTCGTTGTGTGGTATCACAAAGGGCCCAATGTTAGGCCTATATGTTTTCCCTTGTGGAACTGCCACTGAAACCTACAGTGTTGCCTACTACAATTAATTAAACAAAATTTTAATCAAGTATGACCTGAAATAATATATTATGTATAAAATGTACAATACCGGTAAATACTCTATGTTAAACTGTATTATAACTATATATATATACGGTGTGTTATCTGATCGGGATTCGGTCAAATTTTCCATGTTCAAAAATCAAACTCTCATTGCCGACGTTTCGGTTTTATTTTAAAACCTTTTTCATAGGCAGAAGTAAGAATTTTTTTAAACTAAGAAAATTAATTTTACATTATTTAAAGGAATAACAATCTTAACCGGACAAAACCTTCGACTAGACTGTCGTAAAAAAATTCTTACTTCTGCCTATGAAAAAGGTTTTAAAATAAAACCGAAACGTCGGCAATGAGAGTTTGATTTTTGAACTTAGAAAATTTGACCGAATCTCGATCAGATAACACACCTATTCTATCAAACGGTCGATATATTATTGAATCTGTTGTATATATATATATATATATATATATATATATATATATATGAATATATAAATATACATTATTATACAATATACAATGTACATTATAACCATTATATATATTATATAATAGTAATATATGTAGTTTAACCTGATCTGATATAGGTTATATAGGACTGAGGCACCGGCACGAAGTAATGTGCAAACGGTTTCCGTGTCGGGTATTGCCAGGAAATAGGATGTGGTTTTTTAGTGGGTCGGGACCCCCAACCCCACATACCCTAAGCAAGACGTCTTGCTAAGGGATCTGATGAACAGATTTTTCCACATCCTACGACGAAAAAAAAAATATAGGTTATATATATGTAATCTTTTAAATAGTTATTTTTACAAGAATTCTATTTATAGATATAATTTATAACTAAAAAAAACTAATTAATTGTTCCAATTGAGACATTAAAAATTCCATGTAAATACTACAGATTTTTCATGAAGAAATATAATTACAATTTGACGTAGAAAGTGATGGAGGAATAGATTAGCTGCGATGACACATCGCAGCACGGAGCAGGATTTTGAGGGAGTACATATAGAGAATAGTAGGGGAGAACTTGAGTGAAGTAGGAGAGAACTTTTTGAATGCAATCTAGCGGATTGAGCTAGAATATTGGACTAACATTTATAAGTGGCACTTTCTTATCGGAGGCAATGCATTTAAAGACTGTTATTATATCAAAACAAAAATAAAATCACTTTATTAAACGAAATATTACTTCTTTGTTGTTTATATTATATTTATGTTTTCATGTTGTATTTATTTATTTTTAATGTTCTGCTCTGTTGTTTTTTGTTAAAGCCTTTCATTAACTGATAAGTTCACTTATCAGTGAATTACTGATAAGTAACATTAAGAGCTTCTGAGGAAGCATACATATGCTTGCTTGCTGCTCGTTCTTTCCCTGGACTCATCCTCAACCGTTAATTGTTATTAAAATTATTTTAAAAGGTTTTTAAGTATTATGCACATTTCAATAAGGGTACATTTTTAAAAGTAACAAATACTCGCTTGTTCAGCACAAATTGACATTTATACCAGTGAAGGTGTAAGAAATATTAAAAGAAACTGATTCAATATGCAAGGCTACTGAAAGGATACTCTGGATAAAATAAAATATTGGAATTGGTTAAATACAAAATATAAACAAAAAGACAGCTGGGTGAAGGAGTGTAAATCATTCATCCCGGGAGGCAGAAAAAATTACTATGCCGTTACATGAATGAATAACGTTGCTAAGATACAGGCGGTCAAATATGCAAACAGAAATCAGCTGTTTACACCTGTCTATTTATTCCCCTTGTCATAGTCTTCTACAAATATGCCTTCAATGTCGTTATTGTTAAGTCTATAAAAATAAAGTTTGCTAGTTTATGCTTCTTATATGGCTGCAACAGAAGAAGATTTAGTAGAAGGTATTCCAATAATATATTTATTTACATCACTATTGATAATTTATTTGCCATTTGTATCTTTCTTAGCTACAAAAGTCTCTTTGGAATCGAGTGGAGTTTTATCGAAAATTCGAGGAGAAATAAATTATGAAATTATGAATGTGTTTGGAGTTTCTGAAGTGAAAGATTTAGAAAAACCTGAAACACCTCGAGAAATAAAACTAGCTAATGATTTGGTTAAAGAATACCTGGACTGGGTAGGCTACGGCTACACCTCTTCTATATTATCTTGTGGTTCGTATGATTACAAATTTATGTTAATTTGATACAAAATACAGTGAATGTTTCAATCGTTAATTTACATTTATTTGATTGAAGTATTCCCTTTGAGGTCTTAAGCTGAAATGTATATTGGGTAGTTGGATTAATTGGAATATGTGTAATTGATAACACTACACAAGTATTGTTTAATAAGATAAATGAAAGTCAGTTACCATAATGTTTCTGTATTTTTTTTCTTAATATGTTAAAAATTATTAAAGAAAAACAGATGCACTTTAACAAAAAACACTTATTTTCCTTCGCATGATTGGCATTTAAAATAGATAGATTATGCAATAAATAAGGTTTACTGAGATTTTGATGTAACTAATATAACATTAAAAGATTGCATATTTAACAAATCCATGAACTTAAGAGAATTATAGAAGTTAAAAATTGGACTTACATCAAATAAATTTCTTGAAATAAACACTTGAAATTTATTTTTTTTTCTCTAACCTATAATAATTGATATTAGAAATAACTGACTTACTTTGTATGTTATCTGGGAAACGAAGTAAGAAGCCTATTTCATTCTTTAATAGCAATTATTCTGTGATACCGGTAAATACTATATACATGGTTACATGTATATATATACATGGTTATAATAAAATAACCATGTATTGGCTAAATTCATGGTTATTTAGTTATATATACAATAATTAAATAAATTCATGGTTATATATACAATATACTGCATTACATTCCTCAGTCAACTGTATTTTATCTTAATTTCTACGTAAAACATTTTATTTCTTTTCCTGTAAATAATACAAGGGAAAATGAAAAATTTTAAAATAATAGATTTTTTAAAAGAAGTTGAGAACACTGCTTTCAAGTTAAAGGTATAATGTCAAATGTTTATTTAACAAAATAAAATCAAATAAATATCTTCAAATCTAAATCAATGATACTTTTTTTACAAAACTAATTTTATTTTTTTTTTTACTTTGTCATTATTAAATTTAAATTCACTTGTTTATAACAACAGTATTTTTTTAAATAATATAATTTCAGAAAACTATTTTAAATAACTTGACTTTCATGGTTAAAAAGTCAAAAATATCTATAGTTCCTCAGTCAACTGTATTTAATCTTAATTTCAAACTAAAACATTTTATTTCTATTTCTTTTACTGTGAAGGGAAAATGAAAAATTTTAAAACAACAGATTTTTTAAAAGAAGTTGAGAACACTGCTTTTAAGTTAAAGGTAGAATGTTAAATGTTTATTTCGCTATATTCAACTAAATTATTATGAATAGACAAAATAAAATAAAATTTTATTTTATATGTCTAACCTTATATTTTTTACACTTGCTTTTAAATATGTCTGTTTTGTTTGAAAGATATCAACTTTGACAATTTGATTGCATGCTACAATGTCCTTCAAAATGATTGCTTTAAAACCTCATTTATGCTTTTTTATAATATAGAAATACTTTAATTTCAGAAGCGAATAGTTCGTCAGGATCTTCAATGAGCAGACAACAAATGGAAGATGAATTGGGATTCGATAGCGCTAAAATTCAAAAAGATCTGTAGGTTTATAATAATTACAATTCCGAGTATATAATTACAAATCAAAATTTATAAATATCACATAAGGTTTTTTTTCCTAAAGTCAGTAGAAAATCAACCATTATATTTGATCAAACTGAGTCAAATTACTAAAAAAAAACCAGTATGAAAAGAAACTGAAACAGTAAATAACTTTTGTCGTGTTTATTACAGCTAAAAGCAGAAGTGCAGGTATAAAATAAATGTAACATTAATGTTAATATGTATTCCAACAGATGAACCTTAAAATTAATGATTGTTGCTTAAAGTTAAACTTAGTTCTTATAAGTTATTATGTTTTTTTTGTTGTGGTATTTAGTTATTAGAGGAAATCATGAACGTATATACATATCCATCAAGGTTAAAAGACATTAGTGTAAACAGTCAATTTAGAAGTCATTTAGGAACAAAACAAAGAACATTACAAACACTAAAGTTCATTAGCGTCGACACACTGGGACCCAGACAGTCCCTGTAGAAATATCTAATGCCTTACTAATACAGAAGTAACTCAAAAAGTAGTGATAACCTAACATTTATCATACCTTCTGATATATTAACATTTTAGATTTTTTTTTTCCAAAAAGAATAAAAATAAAAACTGAATTCGAATGTATATCATTGGAAACAAATACTTATACAATTCAAATGAATAAAAAAATTAAATATATTCTCTCTCTCTCAGGTTGAAAATATAAGATAAAGTAAAATCTCATAACGATATTTCGGCAAAAGTCGTTATCAGGAGGAGAAGTGAACCACACAGATGACAAGCCAATACAGTATCAGTTTGCCTTCTCCTCCTGTTGATGACGGATGTTTACTATTGTGTTTATTATATCCTAAATTTTATATAGATATATAGGTACTGTTAAAGTTAGCAGCAGCTTCTGCATCGACCACTTTTTTGCTGAGGTTTTCAAGTTTGTTGTTAACCAAAGGTATTTCCCAAAGGAGTTCAGGTAAAGACATGCAGGTACAGACGAAAAGTGAAACACTAAACACTTTAATATACGTAAAACTAATACTATAAAACGAAAAACTGCCACTAAGGTAGTTTTTACTTACCAAATTTACTTACTAAAAATTAAATTACTAACTTTCGACTTGCATTAGCCATCATCAGGTAATGAATAAAACAAACAATTTTTTTTTCTTATGATGACTAATGTAAGCCATTAAGCTAGTGATTTAATTTTTATTAAGTAAACTGTTAACCTTAGTAATAGTGTTTTGTTTTATAGTATTAGTTTTACCTATATTAAAGTGTTTAGTGTTTCACCTTTGATGTCTACCTGCATGTCTTTACTTCAACTCCTCTGGAAAATACCTTTAACTTACAGCAAACTAGTCAGGAAGCTAGAAAACCTCAGCAAAAAAGTGGTTAATGCAGAAGCTGCTGCTAACTTTAACAGTACATGTTTGAGAGAAGACTTCCTGCTGTCGTACACTAATGTAGGTATATATAATACATGTTTACTATAATTATAAACATCTAATATGAACGAATAGAAAGCATAATAAAAGTAGCATGAATATATAAAGAGACCAATTGGCTTGGGAGTCAGCCTACCAGTCTAGTAAACGTTCCCTCAAACATTATAACAAAACTGCGACTGCTTTTTACATTCCAATTAGTTTTCCCTTCTGCAGAAGTAAGTTAATATACCAAGTATGTCAATTACTCATGTACTAAATGAAAGGGAAAATAATTAACGTGATCGAGTTGAACTAAAGCTTAAAAAAAAAGAGGTACCATATTTCACAATTGTTTTTGGAGGATGAATTAAATAGAAATAGAGTGAGATCACTTTTAGGGAATGATCTAATGTAAATTATTAACCTATAATTAATGCAATATTAAAGATGTTAGAAAGTTGAAAAATAATTAGTGGTTTAAAAATAAATTTATTTGTACTTATAAATTTTCTACTAATATTTGGAAGCAATGCAAAGTATATTTAGAGAGATAATTCAATATAAGTACAACTTAAAAATGAATGCTTCCTTAATGTAGTGAAATTGGTAATTTATACCAATTTAAGTAATTTATAAATAATAATTTTCTTTCTTTTTTAAATATATTGTTCTTATAACACTAAAGAAGTATTATAGCTTACATAATTTTGTTTTGATTGCAATTTATAAATAATTATTAATGGAATAGTAGAATAATTAGGCAAAATGTCAGCTTTGATTAATAAAATGCTTGGTTTTACGTATCATACTGATGTTACTATAAAATATAAAACATTTTATATGTATAATATCATATAACATAATATTAACATCATATTACAAAGCGAACTAGGTATGTTGAAAATGATATACTAAATTAATAAATATTTAATTTATGAAACTTAAATAACTGGAGATGTATAATTTTCTTAAAACTTTTTTGCTTTTTAAGTGAAGTGTTAAAGATTTAACTATAACCGTTTCAGTATTTTGGTTATTTTCTTAGTTTTTATATTTTTGTTATAACTGTTCAATCATATATGGCATACAATATGAATCGTGAACTCCACAACTTGATTCCAACAAAATTTTATTTTACGGGCAAAAAGTAATACTGCTAGACTTTAATGTGTTAAGTTTTCAAAATACATTTGTATAATCTTCAGCTATAACAATAAATTATGTATTTTTTTTCTTTCAGACCGCTTCTCCTATTTATGACAAACAAGATGTGGAATAATGTTTAAGACGACTGGATAAACTGCCTGGATTGAAAAGAGTTTTTTTTATTAATTAAATTGATCTCATTAACAAGTAGTGTACAGTGTTTTTTAGTTTATTATTTTTCAAAATTTCTTGTAATTACAGTTCTATTACATTCAAAATGTCAGATTACATAAAACAAATGGCACGTTCCTACCTAAATGGAATAGAAATGAAACTGTCTTCCATTTCTAGAGAACAAGGTGATTGAAACATTTGTAATAATTAAAATATGAAACACAACCTTTGCTAAATTATAAATTTGAACTAGTTTCTGCTCAAAAAAAAATATTATTCTATATGTTTTAACATTGAAATATAATGTGATTTTATGGGTCGTAATTATTGTTTTAAATTAGTAATTATAAATAAATTGACATTTTACAAATAATCCGAATTTATTATAGTTTTATATCATAATGAAGTTCTATTTAATATGACTGATTACGGAAATCATATGTATATATAAGTTTCATCATGCTCTATTTTATTCTTAATATATATATCAATCGATTACAAGAAATGAGCACATAAAAACAGCACACAATTTACTTCAATATTTCGACCTCACGGTCATCAGGAGAAGAAGAAGAAAAATACTATTTCTGCTGTGTTGTTGTTTGGCAGCCGAGCAGATCTCATCTGCTTCTCCTTTTCCTGAAGACGATGAGGTCGAAATATTGAAGTGAGTTGTGTGTTATTTCTACGCGTTCTTTTCTTGTAATCGTTAAGTCGTCCTAATTGATAAGTTGTCCTAACGGACTGTTTCATGTTTTGAATTATATATATATATAATATAAATACTTTTCTTCTTCTTAGAATTTGGTCAGGGTTAATTATTTGACATCACATTTTTGCCAACGTTTCATCTTTATTTTAAGACATCTTAAAATATTGAAAAAAATTAAGACAATAATAAAAAAATATTGTTCAATACAAAAAAATAATATACTGACAAAAAATGTTCATACCCATGAAGTAATCTATTTCATTATACAATGGAAAATAATTACTTTAATGGAGACTTATTAACTGTTACCATAGGTTTTTACTTTACTGCATTTAAAGTTTAATGACAATAAAAACAAAAATGCTGAAGGATTTACATTTTTTAAGGTCTACTGAATCATCTTCGTATTTTTAAGATAATGTTTGGATGTGTGTGGATCTAAAATATTATTATCACTTTACGAGGAGAACTGATTGGCAGATCTTAATGATAGTTAGTTATATAATTGACTCAATAATTTACTATACTGTTTTTGGACAATATTAAAATATTGCAATATTTGGCAATATTCCATTTTATATCAAAACAAGCTCTAAAATTTTCCCATTTTTAGTCTAGAAACTTCAAAATTCGTATTAAGTATGGTCTTTATCAGGTCAGATCATGATAAAAATTGATTGAGTTTAGATATCTGAAAAGGGAATATAACAAAAAAAGAACAATTAACTTCATCCTTTATTTACTTCTTGGGTTCATTAATGTTAATTTTATTGGAATCACAGATCAAAATAATTTCTTAGAAATAAATTAAAAAGTAATTAAAAAAATAAAATATGCTTTAAAAATTTAAAAAATAGTATCAATTATTAATGGAAACAGAATATGAATGTAATTATTGGAATAATTACAGAAATATTCACAACTTTAAAGAAAAAAAGACTAAAATGTATAAAAACAATTATAAATATTTATAATACGACATTAATTTATCATGAATCATTCAGTTATGATTTTCAGATGTGTACTTTTAGAACAAAACTAATAATTTTCGTATGTTTTATTATTATTAAACAGTACTTCAGGATTCATCTAACCAGTGAAATTGAACACATATAAACCATGTAAAAGAATATTTGCAGTTTTGCTATTATTAATTTTATAATCTATGTATTATGTCTCTATAAATTCTCAAGTGATAAAAAGAAATTTGCGAACTAATTATAGGTATGAATAACTGTAACGTTGTAACGCGTCAGGTTATGTTGCTGAACACTTTTCATTTGATGATTTGATCAATAATTGTTACAATCCAACTTTTTAGTTAAGGTTACTTCACTGATTTCATTATTTACCGCAATTTTATTTGTTAATTAATATTACTTATTCATTCAATTATTGTAGGACATAATATAAAAGAAACATACCTTTCAAGTATTTCCCATTATTTCAAAGAAACATGCCAAGTACATTGTCAGTATAACTCACAAAATATAGTAGCCACATTACACTAAATGAATTATTTAAATTGATTGGTCATGGTTTCTCGTAATGCATTTACTTATGGGAAGGTTAAATGTAGATAACTCCAGTTGTTTTTTTTTTATTACGAATGTAGTAGTAATAGGAGAATATCTAAAATTTATATCTATAACTCTTGGTTTAGACTAACAAGGCAGCGTACTAGACTTGATGAAGGTTGAAGATTTGAAATTCGGCCATGACACTAAATTTTTCACCATGGAAAACCTTGTGCACAACATCCCTTCAAGAGGGGATGTTAAGCTGTTGGCTCTTAGCCTGTACGATGCCAGGTTTTCGTTAAAGATCCTTACTTTAATAAAATTGAGTCAGGTGAAATTTAAGGTTCCCGATTTAGAATCAACCTGGTAATGTATCTTGTCTTTGGCTAAAATTGGTATCGAATAATAAATAAGCCATAGTACCTCCTCCCGTCCCTCTATACAACACTGAAGTGAAGACGTAAAAGTGTGATCATAATAAATTATAAACAATCATGAAAAAACGTGTTCTCAATATAGTAAAGATAAATTTGCCTTATGTACACATTTTTCAAACAATTTTTTTTATGATATTTTATCCATTCATAACAAATATTTCAGATCGTTGTATTGCAAAAAAATGGATTCAACGACTTTCTGTTAACCCAAACAGTGAAGAAGAAGCTCTAATTGTATTAGAATATTTACAATTTTTGACCCATGCCATGGTACAAGGCATTTTACATGCACCTTTTCTTACTGATCCACCAGCAGGACCTCTCAAACCACTAACGGAAATTTACATGGTAAAGAATTTTAATTAATTTCATTAACTTATCGACAAGAATTCTGCAAATTGGTTTCTAATGTATAATATTTTTATTTGTTCCACTGTACTAATTCTAACTCGAAAAATCATTTGTGAATTCAATACTCCAAATAACTTCCAAAATAATTTTAAAATGTCATTTCGAAACATGAATATATCAAAAAAATCAGTAGTTTTCAGTAGCTTTGCAATTAAAAAGTTGATATAAAAAATTTTATTTAGCTATATTCATTGTTGCATTAGTAAATTATAGTCTGCTCACGGACAATGAAATGATATTGTAACTAGTGTGCTATAAACAGGACTTAAAATGTCCATATTTTCTCTAAAATTTGTGGCACAATAATTTCCCAAAAAATAATTTGTTGAATACCTTAAAATGAATCTGGCAGTTTTTTAACTAAATATATAACTGACAGATGCAGATATTTTCAAAATTTGCATATATAATTCTAAAACATACGAGTATCATGAGGCTTAGCCAAAACAAAAGAAAAAAAAATATAATTTATGAAGCAAATACCACAAAAGGTACTTTGTTAAATATATTTTTTTTACATTGACACCACTCAATTTAAGAATATGGACAAAACCAAGGTTTAAGGGATTTGAACCCATATCCCTGGAAGGGACAAGTAGAGACATTACTAATCAAACCACAGACACACCCTAGGTTCTATAATATGTAAATAATCAATAGCTTATCCCACATTTTCCAAATAATGAGATTCGGAATAGAAAAAAAATATTAGTTTGTTAAATGTCTTGTACAAAGTTAATGTTGACATTGGATACTGACGTTTTTTGTTTGAGGTTTCTATTCCATAAATGATCTTCATAGTTAAAAATTATTTCAATTTATTATTATTTCATTCTTAGTGTCAATGTAATACCATCAATAATAGCATGTGCTAAAAATAAAATATCTTTTGAACAGAATGTTTTGTTTATTTAAGATTTTTTTTATGATTTCAATGCCTCACACTTATTAAGTTATAATTAAGAGAATTATGATATATTACTACTCTATCATATCCTACAAGAAGTGGATACCTATAGGCCTATCCTGCAGGAATTAACTGTGGAAATAAAAGATTTAGAGAAGGGAGGATAACGTTTCTACTTTACTGTCAATGTTTTGGTTAAAAATAACACACTATCCAACAATGTTCTATATGATATCGTGTAAAAAAAAAAATAACTTATTGATTAACTAGCATTGCAGTGATGCAATCATTAAAAAAAATGTAAAACTACTGCACATGAATAATCTTCCAGTTTATAAAAATATATAACTTAACAACTTCACATGCGATGTTATATCTACTTGTATGATATAATATTCTTAATCCTACACTAATAACAACGCTCAGGTTCATTGGTATTTTAGGTAATACTTCTTAATTATGATGTTTTTTTAATGTTTCAAATCATAACATGTAGAGAAAGTATAATAGATATTAGAATATATAACAGTTTTTCAAAATTGTTGTGTTTGGTTATTCTTTCAAACATCAAAGTTAAAATTACATCTTTATGATTTATTAGACCTTATTTACTAAAGATAGGTATATTTACTAAATACAACTGCCTTTAATTGTTACTTATTCTTCTTTAAAATAAATCTCAAATCTAATGAGAGATACTTAATTACCTAGGTATATTAAATACTTTATTAGATAGGTAGAGTTATTAGTTTTGTTGCTAAATTGAAAATTGTACACTATGTTAAACCACAAATAACTATATTCTTTTAAAAACAGATTCCTAGAGAATTCAAATTTAGAATATCGTTGAAATGGAAATAGATTACATACAACTAATTTTCTTATGCTTTATATACCAAAAAAGGTTAGGATTATTTATGATTAATTATAGCTACTTAACGTTAATGGTTAGTGGTATCTACTGTAATTAATTTTGGAGAGCTATGGCTTGCATTACATGATAATTTCAAATCAACCAATCAATAATTCAACAGTTTTAACTAAAGCTTAATAAAATTAAAGTTGAATAAACTACCTTACCTTGTAAATGTTGTGAAGTCTACTTCCATTCTACATTGCTTCTTCTTTAGTAGTACAGAACAATAATAATATCACTTCTAATAATCAATATTTTAATTGGTCAACGGTAGATATCAATGGAATTTGTAGTAATACAAACAAATTGTACGTTTGTTTTCCAATGATGAATTTCAAGATTTAAATGAGATAAAAAGAAAATATGTAAGGTATGAAATCAACTTATATTTATAATCCTCCCTTTTTTTTATCAAATGCAGACATAGTAATCTCAACAATATGTAAATATGCCTGCTCTCAAAAATTGTTACATATTATGATAATATAGCCACATATTACAAGGTAATTGAGAGAGTGTTCTCTCCTTAATCAGAAACTTGAATTACTCAAAAATAATCCTTAAATTATAACTAAAGATATTAAAAATACTTTCTGCTGATACTTAATTCTTCTGATGTCAGAAACTTTCTTCAAAGAAGCGTGGGATTATAACTTGGCAAACTTTTCGTGAAGTTAGCAATCAAAGTTTGAGAGGTAAACAGAACCACAAGTTAAAATCTTTGATTTGTTTAAAATTTGGTTTTTAACATTCTGGGATCTATGTGTTAAGTTTGTCTATCTACACTGAATTTATTTTAAGTTTCTTCTCTAAAATTGTAATTTACTATTTTTTTTTTTTTTAATCTTTCAATTACTAAGGGAACCAATTTATGGAGTAGTTCAACAACCAGATTTTATTGACTTGTTACTGTTCATCATTCTCATTAAAAAGTTATTTTAACATTGATTTAAAAAGTATAAATAATAAATAGCAATTAGATGAATCTTAATTAGACCTGGGTACCAAACAGTAAAATATACTTAATGAACTGAAATACTATGTGGTACACAGTATTGAAAAAAAAAAAAGAAAATTAACAGACGCTATTAATAAAGGTTATAAAGGTAATTCGACTGATTATCAATGAAATAAACTTTAATACAGACGGCAGTAAGTATAAGAATAATTCAAAAGAGTAATTATTTAATGAGAAAAGTCATTAAAAATTAGAATGAAGTTATTTGCATTTAATGAAAAAAAGGAAGCAAAGTTATTGGAACATCTTAAAATTCTATTACTCAGTAATAAATATTTATTAGAAGAGAACTGAACATGAAACGAAGAGGGATTGGGGAGATAAGAACACTGACATCAGGAAATCAAGCATTTCAGAGCAGACAATATTATGGACAAACCGTTCGTTAAATTTAAGTTTAATTAGGTATTTTAGTTATTTAATTTAGGTATTAGTTAAATTTAATTAGCTATTTTCAAGGTGTTAAAATTTCAAGAGGGTAACAGACTTCAGAATTTTAAAGTGACAGAGAAGATGAGTAGTATCTTAGCGAGCGATACAAACTCACTCAATATAAATAATGTGTTATTATCACACCTTACCACTTATTAAAGTTAATAACGCTATTATTAAATCGTGTAGTTCTTAATCATAACTACTTGATTTAAGAATTTAATAATTGAGTATTGTTAATGCTATGTAGATTAGTTTTATACTGTTGACGTAGGTATATTTTACCAGTTTAGTAATATCATACTAAAACTGTATAGTTCTCGGGCCATTTCATATATCCAAACATCTACTACATAATGGACATGATGTGTATAGACGAACTGTCGGAACTTTTGGGTAAATACTATTAATAACAAGAATAGGTAACAAAACATCAGTGTTGCCTAACTAATTGGTTTTAACATGTTATTAGATATTAAATTAATCAATTATAGTTAAAAATCAAATTCATCATAATTAGAAGGAAGTTATATGAACTTCTGAAATCCATATCTCATTGTGAATAAATATATATTTTCGCCAACACTTAATAGAGCAAGAGAAGTATAATATTACGTCATAAGTGCCTAACATGTACCCTTCCCCCTCTATTATTAATTTAACCAATGAAAATGCAGCTCCAAGCACATGTAATTCAAGAGTGAAGAAGAATGTAAATGAGCTATGAAATTAGGGAATGTAGGAAGGAAGAACTTTAGGTTTAGCTTGAATGAGAAACCTTCAGCAAAAGAGTAGAGAAGCTGCAAAAGTGTTAAAAAGAAGAATACTCGATGGTAGGAAAAACTGTCGACCAAAGGGAAGCTGATGCAAGGCAAGTTGACGAAAGAAAAATTAACAATCATCTCCGCCATTATATCCGAGCTAACATGGATGATCTACGAGTATTGTGTATCATATAGTAACAAATATGTATTTATTAGCTCGACATATTTCGATATTTGCCCATTAATATAATAGTAAAATTGATTTATTTGTAAATTAGGGTTTATAAAAATGAATTCATACAAATTAAATTGCATTAATTATATTAAGTATTTATTTTTTTAAACATATTCCTATATGTTTCTATGAGATTTTGGAATTATGTTTAAATAATACTGGATTGAAAACGATTTTTAATGTTGTATTTATTAAATTAATACCATACATCGATAATTATTGGTTATGGTGATAATTTATCTCAGCATTATGTTTACAGTATTACATAGTTGCTCTTTATTAAAAATTTATTAAGGGATGTTAAACATTCGTAGATAAAATATAATATTTGAACTTGAATAACAGATATAACTTTACTAAATGACGGTAGTAAGTAATTTTTTATTACGTATATTACGTAATTTATTACGTAATTTATTATTACGTTATTACGTAATTTATGGCTTCGAAAGTATAAGTTTTATTAATTATGTTACTATCTCATAAATAGTAAGCATACTTGAGTTGATTTTTTATTTTAATTTTATTCAAACAAATAAGTGCTCATTGTGATATTGTTTTATATAATTTTGTATAGTTATGTTATGTAAAACTGGGCTTTAAACTTTACATCAATATCTAAAAAAACTTTGTCATGTAATATGGGTTTCTATAAATTTTTTAACTACGACAATAAATGGTCAACTTTTTCTTTGATTTTGTAAGCGATTGTGTCCACAATTAGGCTGTGTAAGTTTTAGAAATTACAATTTATTATTTTTTTTTTGTACATTAACATTGGCACTGACAGGGGCCCTCTGTTATTTAAACGTTATTTATTGATTGAATTATTTCATTCAAAATCTATTTTAAATTGAAAAGTAAGGATAATTTTGAACATTTTAATTTGTACCACGTGAAATATTGAATGTCAAAGTAGAAATGCAATTTTCTCCACAATAAATATGTTCCAAAACCGGATTACAGGTAAGGTGATATATTATAAATTTGTGTTACCATACGAATGATGGGGATGATAATCAAGAAATGTTTGTTCTTAGCAAAATATAGGACTGAAAAATAACAATGTTATAAATTAACTATTGATTAATTTAAAAATATTTAATTTCAAATGGTTTAATGCATTATTTAATGCAATTAATTGAAGTGAAAATAAATGAAAATTAATAGAACGAAATTATGAACTATCCATTTATCATATAGTACAGTTTTAAGCTGGTGTTTAAACATTGAATGTGATGCTTTTAAGAGTCCCTTTTTTTGTATATTTACCCTTTACTAATAGTAAAGTAAACCATAACATATTATTACTAATGATAATGTTTGTTCATGTTTATTTTAATATCATTAGCATTTTGTTAAGTTTGGTATATTTGAAGGCAGAGTTTTTAAATTTTGTATAATGAATAATAATAATAATAAAATAATCTATATGTTAATACACTTCTACCTATGTGTGTCACGCTTAACCTGATAAGACAAAGTTAATATTTAACCGATACGGTTCAACAGGTCATTACTGATATAATTAGTAATTATGAAACAGTCAGGGATTGAAGTTTTCTTCAATTAATTTCTTCCTTTGTAAAAATGTTGCTTTATAATTCTATTGAATTCTATTCGTAGACAAAGCAATCTTAATTGGCTATATATTATTATTTTCACCTAAGGCAGTTCGTGGCATCTTTAGGGGTCACGACAGTAATTATTATTATTATTATTATTATTTAAAGCCATCAATATACTGGGGTGCTTGGTCTTTCCTCTCTTGATAGTACTTTCGTAACAATCGTAAAGTTCAATCATTTTTCTATTATTTCTATTATTTGTAAACTTCTAGTTTATATATAGTGTATACCAGGGTTTCCCAAACTTTTTCTGGCTGGCGCCCCTTTGTCTTCTAGAATAGACTGCCAGCGCCCCCTTGTCTTCTAGAATAGCCTGCCAGCGCCCCCTACCCCATAAAAATGGAAAGATATGCCAAAAAGCCTATCAGAACTAACCTATCCTGTTCAGGTTTAACTTTTTTGGAGACAGAAAAAATAAATCTTAAGTTAGTTACCTTCCGAGGTTTCAAATGTTTCTAGCTGTCATGCAATCTACAGCCACAATCTATCTTTACAGAATTGAGATTGCGGTCTACTATTTATATAGGTAACGATCATTTTATTCTTCTTATCTCGACCGAAAACTCATTTACTTCCGATCAAGGCTGACCTCTTAATCAATAGGACATACGTGAAAGAGCAGCTTATCTTTTTATTCCCTTTATTTTGACCGAAAACTCTCTTTTACTTTCGACTGGGGCTGACCCCTTAATCCTCAGGTAAAAGAGCGGCATATCTTTTGAAATCCTTATTTCTAATTTATATAACTTGTATGGTTTTTGATTGTTACCGCCAACAGTTTGAGACGACGGTGTAAGTATTGTAGCAGCCAGCTGCTACATTAGCTACACTGTCGCCACCAACCATCTATTTTTTAGCTACCGCCCCCCAAACAGCATATTTTGCGTTACCGCCCCCCAACCGCCTATTTTTGCGTTACCCCGCCCCCCCCCCCCCATATCAAACCACCGCCCCCTGGGGGCGGTGCTGCCCACTTTGGGAAACGCTGGTGTATACTATCACTTGACGTATTAAATTTACTAAATCTCTATATATAAAGTTCGTGAGTTTGTTTGTTTGTTTGTTCACCCATTTTCCGTGGAGATAGAAACCTGAAATTAAATATATATTATTTATTACCTGAATAATGTTAAATAAAAGAAAATTATCACTATATTCCCAAAATTGGAGCTAGGGTAGCAACTGTCTTACATGCTTAATGAGATTAATAAAGCGTAGAAAAAACTTTCTCAGAACAATATTATTATTTCGAGAAACGGGTACACAGTTTTATAATTTATGTTAGTTATATTGAGAGATAAGACATTTTCAGAAATGTTTCCTTCATTTTAGTTGGACTGTATGCCAAGCCCTGAAAAGAAGAATGATGATATGGAGAATCTTTTTAAAATGATTGACCAAATAATGGTAAGAATTCTGATTATATCCTTTATGCATTTATACTATACTTTATAGTAAACAAGAGTACTATTATTACTTATATACTTAATTATATCTTATACCAGTGTTTCTCAAACTGTGCGCCCTGGAATCTAGCAAGGTGTGGCCCAAGATAATGGAAGATTCAATTTATGTAACAGATTTATATTTTAGAAATTTGCATCATTTTCATTTATTTTATAAACACCAATAGTTTTCAAGTCTGAGTAAAGTCTCCACTACTTCATATTTTGAACTAGAAGGTATATTTTTTTTAATTTTTAAGCACCAATGGCTAATACTTTCTTGGAGATTTAAATAATTTGTTATTGATCTCTCTCTCACTCTTCAAAAGAACTATTCCTTTTAATTTCCTATCATTTTCTTACTTTAAAATTTTAGAACTAAATTTTGTGTATTAAAATCAGTGATGCACCCCAAATCATTGGTTATTTAATAGATGGCGTCTTTAAGTAAAAAAGTTTGAGAAACACTGCCTTATATATAAGCTGTCAACATATATTTTATACGTAAAATAATATTGATTGGAATCATTTTTAAATTATGAAATAAATGAAATATGTTTTGGATAATATAATAGAAATTAAATATGGCTCACTTTAAGAAGGAATTATGTTGAGAATAAATAAACAGGAAAACTCAAATGTGCTTTAAATACGAGTATTACATGAATACTCAAGTGAACTAATCAAATCGAATATTATGTATTTATTAATTGATTTTTAAGTTACTGTAACATTATAATTATATGTCACAAAATTTATTAAAACTATTCAGTACTCATACAAATTACTTTTCAATGAAGCTTAACTTTTGATGATAATATTGTATAATATATTTTTGAGGTTTTTGCTGTTATAAATTGTTAACATATTTTAATTTATTATAATGTTATCCCTGTCTAAAACAAACACATTAATGACGATTTTTTTAAAACATTTTAAAGTTCAGCTTAAATATTATAGTCTTATTCCTATAAAAATTTCTTGGTAAATTGCTTAATAGATTTTTATTATTGATAATAAAAAAAAACTTATTTATAGGAAAACGCAGACCCAAATCTTCTAACTGAAGGTATTTATTTCTGTATAAAGATATAGTATTCACAAATATTGTATAATGATGGGTAAATAACACAGGTGAAACCAAGGTCAAACTTAGCAGCCAAATTCCTGTTTCATCGGGCCGAGTTTCACAATATGCTAAACGAACCATTTGCAGCTACCTCCAAGGTATAGAAAAAAGTATTCCTCAACACCCCAATTGTGAAGGTAAATAATTTTGGTAATATAAATTACATTTTTTATCCTTTTCATTAAAAAAAAAATGTTTCAATAACCATTTTTTGTCTATCTTTCTTATTACTAAAGCTAGGTATGTATGAAAGATACATATTTGCAAACTTTTTTGGTGTTAACCTAGCAGATTAAACGGCTGATGTTTCTTGTATTTATTACTTGAACGAAAGGTGAACGATTATGTTTTAGTGACATAGTAATGATCAGTAAAAGATGCCATTAATTCTTCAATGTTGTTGATAAGAAATAAAGAATTTCATTTACATTTCAATTTTATTGATTACTTTTTCATTCCAGCCAGTAGTTGATATTTTGATTGATTTATTAAACATATTTTTTAATAAATCGATGTAATGGAGTTATAAAATATTGTGTGTACAAAAATATTAAATAATAACAACCTGATCATTCACGATTACTAGCTATTTAAAAAAAATACTATTTAAAAAAATAGTTAGTTCAAGGATAATTCAGGGAGTAGAGTGTGGAGGGGTGGATAGTATGGTGAGTTAGAGTGGAGAAGAGTGATAATTCACACTTGTCGGTTAACATTTTGTAGTGTCATTAAAATTGAAATTATGAGAAAATCATTTTCATTCGAATTATTAAAGGTGACTCAAGTGGGGTTCTTAAACAATTTATTATCATCATTTAAACTGTAGGAAGTCGGCTTAAAGTATTTGAGGTTGAATGGTAAACATAGATTTTCCATCCCCACATTTAAATCTAAGGTTACTTTAAGGGATTTCAACAATGAACTACTTTAGTAATCCAGTAATCATTACATACAACACCTATTACTTCCTTCTGTCTAAAAAATTACTTGATTCGATTCTGAAAGACTATATCAGAAAAGTAAATTAAAATAAGATGAATAAGATAATAATTTATAATTATAAATAAAAGATGAATAAGAAGTCTTATCTCGAATACTAGTATTGCAGTTGTTCGTCCAGATTTAGGTGTTTACCACCTTCTAGAGGAAATGATCTAGCTCGTTCAATTCAATGATTTGGATCAGTTCCTCTTGAAAATGGACATTGGCCTAAATCAGTAAAATGACTCCAACACCAATATACAACGTAAATCAAGTATTTATTTTTTTTTATGAATCTTACAGTAACCTCTGGGGAAATAACAAAATGCACGCAGACACATAAATACTTCTCTGTAAACAGAGAGATGTGCATTAGCAGTTTTCCCTGATTGGACTACTGATAATATTTCTTGTTCATTTGTGACATGATTAATATTTATTTTTACCCTTACTTAAGCAGTAGTTAAATTTTTAGTTTACATATTCAGGAAGAACTAAACAAGTGATCACACAATAGCATATACAATTTGTTTTGTTAATTCTTTTAATTCTAAGGACCAGGTTAGTTCAGTGGTTAACGTACTCGCCTCTGAACTGTTAGGTCTGGGGTTCGATACCCACCTGACCCTCTATTCATTCATGTGAGTGGTGAATAAATCTGAGCAGTTCATCCCTCGGAGGGAACGTTAAACTGAAAGAGTACGATGTAAGTTACTCGTTAAAGATCCGTCTCTAAATACACATGAGTTATGATAAATTTAGAACCCACATTGTAGAATCAACAGGTGATGTGAATCAACAGTTCATTGTATTATTTGGCAGCCCATTAATAAAATGGATGCTAAATAATAAATGAGGCATAATTTTCGCCCCTAGAACAGCACTAAAAGGTGAAAGACTAATAAACTGTGAGCGTTTGAAAACAAACAAGCAATTGTTTTAATTCTTATTTTGTTATTTATTTGGGGACTACATTTCCAAACCATGATTTGTTTGTGTGGTTAAACTGTTTTGAAATAAGCATGTTACAGAGCGTAAAATGGCATCTGCATGGGCTGAAAGACTTTCTGCTGAACCAAGGAATCCAGAAGAAGCTCTACTAATTTTAGAATATTTACAGTATCTATCGGATGGATTAACCCAAGGAGCCCTCTGCAGTATATTTCAGCAGGAACCTCCGTGTGGCCTGCTCCAACCAATTGAAGAAACACCCCAAAATGTACTTTCTTTATCACTTATTATTTTATCTTTTATCTAGAGATTTAATATATATATATAGCATATTGAAAATGAAACCAAACTTAACTGATACTTGTTTCTTAACAAGCTTCTCAATTTTTCTAAATAACACTCTCTTTATTTCGTCTACACAATAAAGTATATCTCCTGTAGTCAACATGTTTTCATTTTGAGGACATGATTCTTGGGTGATTTTTCTGGTTTATTATATATACAAAGTGAAGACAGTGAGGATTGTTTTCTTTAAGTTTAAGATGAGGTGGTCGTTAATCCTGTAGGGGTAGTGTCTTCACGGTCCGAGTTACTCCCTGCAAGGGTTTCTGGATGCCTTTGATATAAATTAAAGAGATTTAAAATTTTGCTTCTATTTTTGACTTGAATATTTAAGACTGGTTTCAATTTTTGAATTAATATAGCTTCTAAAGTTCTCATTTTCTGATGGTTACTTTCCTTTTTTAATTATTGATTTTACTTATAATTATTATTATTTATTTAAATAATTAACAGTTCTTTAATTCATATTAAGGGCATCCAGAAACCCTTACAGGTAGTAACTCGGACCGCAAAGCCACACACCTCACAGGTTGAACGACCAGCTTATCTTAAACTTAAGGAAAACAACCCCTACTGTCTTCACTTTGCACATATAATAAACCAGAAAATTCACCCAGAAGTTATTCACGTTCTGAAGATGAATGTTAATCATTCGAAATATGTCGACTATAGAAGATATACTTTATTATAAATAAGGAGAGTTATTTAGAAAAATTGAGAAGCTTGTTAAGAACATTTATCAGCTAAGTTTAGTGTCATTTTCAATAATATATGTGTTAACAAAGGAGTGCTACTAAATTTTTCAAATACATACATATATTGTTAAATATAACGAAAGCAACCCTGTCTAGATCAAAAGATAATAAAAATAAATAAAATATTAAGTCTTGGTTTGTGGAGAGGAGTGGCCCATTAGGCCTTCCTCATTAATTAAAAAACGTTATTATAAAGAATTTGTAAAATTTTTGCACAGTATAGATATTTAAGAAAAAAAAATTATAATATGGAATTATGAATGAATGTAGAATAAGTTAAAATAAGTATTTTGTAGTGTTAATGAAAGAAGTATTATGTACAATTTGACGATGATGCATGTAATACACAGTGGAACATGCTGGAATAAAATACAAAATAAAAAAAAATATGATACCTTCATATTAAAGCGTCCTCGTATCCCCAAAAAATTATATCTATGTTCTTTAAGATAGTGGTCATATAATGGATATAATTCTAAAATAGAAGGTCCTTTTATAATGTTTCCGCCTACATTATTTTATAATAGCAGTGGTTTAAATATTTTTTAGGAAAACTGCCCTTCTGAAGATGAAAGCGATAGCAACCCTAAGAAATCACCGATGAAAGGTTGTTTCAATATTTTGTAATTTTTATTTGAAAATTCAGAAAATTTGAATTTATTCGTAAAATATGGATGCAATAGTAAAAATGAAATATTTGGAATATTATTTGATTTCTTACTAAATCGTGGATTGATTTATTTTGGTTAGATTTTAACTTTAGTTGTGGTTAGATGAAATTTGACTTTGAACTTTATTAAAACTATTATGACCTGAGATTTTTTACGGAATGAGTTTAACAGTTCAGGTAAAGTCAGAATGCCATAGCAATATCATGTACTCCTTCATTGTTCATTACTATATTTGTTCATTGTCAATACCATCTCGATACATTTTTTTTTAACTAAAAAATGTGTCCATATTGTGCAAATTCTCAGTATGTGTCATTCAGCTTCAGAACTAATACCATTTCTTTAGAGAAGAGAGCTAAATGAGCATATCTCCAGGGTATAAGATGATACTTGTTGTCCTGAAGATATTTCTACTTCTAAAGAAATAAAAGCCTTAAAAACTTTGAAATTAATTAATTCATTTAATTATTGCCTTAAAACATATTTTATTAAAATGTTTTTAATATGCTTTTCACGTTTTTTATTCTTTCATATTATTACTTTTGTCTTACTGATTTTTCGTTAAATGAAAGGTTTTTTTCTCTTTAATAAAAGTACACATTTTCCTGATGAGATTTGTTAAATAAATAAGATTAAGTATTTTACTTGAGTGTCAAAATAGTGCTATCTAGTAACGTGTACGTGAAACACAGTCAGGGTGCTATTAGTTGGTTGATTTTGTTAAGTATTAGTACACTGGAGTATTACTCCCACTTAAAATAAATAAAAACCTCACTTTAAATTTCTTTATAAAAAAGGAGGTAGAGCATAGGATAAATTAATTTTAAAAAAAAATATAAATTAAATAGAAACAAGTATTAAATAAACACAAAACAAAGGTAGCATTAAGATAAATATACAATTAAAATGTATAAAAAATGTATAATTACAGTAAATATAGAATTAAAGTTATTAAAGTAATATATAAAATGTAGAGATAGGACAAATGTATAATTAAAACACATAAATGTAATTATTGTATTTATTTATATTGGATAATATTATATTTCATAGTATTATAAGCTAGAATAATAAATTGTATATAGACCTTCAACTTTAGTTCAAATATTGAAATTAATTGTTTTAATTATTGTAATTTCACCATACCAGCTACTGCAGGGCGGTGAGATCGAATCGGGTGCACCAAGGTGTATGTCTAGGCACAACCGGTTTCGATCGTAGTTCCATGAAGTATGTAGGTACCTTTGTTAATAAAGTTGTATTCATTCATTCATTCAGGGTAACAAATATAATAGAGCTGTTTAGGCACTAACCAAGTCTAGTAAACCAGGCACAAGAAAAATCACAATTCTATCCACACTTTAATAAATATAAGCTAATACTTTTGAATTTGCGCTTAGAATAAAGTTTAATTATTCGTCTAATCAACACAACCACCAGGCAGAGACATAGAAATTCATAACTGCTTCACTATTATTTTTATGGGATTTCCAATTTACATTTCCTACTGTTATAGGATCAGCAAACAGCGGAAGTTCCAATCCTTCCAGGAGAGGAGATGCTGCTTGTTGCCCTGAAGATACATCTCCTCCAAAATCGAAAAATGTTTCTTTCTCACCTAAGGTTACTTACTAAGTTTTTTTTTTAAAATAAAAACTGTAAAATTAATTAATTCATTTAATTATTGCCTTAAAACAATACATTATTTCAACATTTATTTTTTAATATATTTCTCACATTTAATATTTTTTCGAAATTGTCGTTTAACCGATCCCTAGCCGGAGATAACGTCAGTCGTTTACAGGCTTTTTGTTTAATTGGTAATTCTACATTGGAAGTCCTAAATTTTGACTAACTCAAGTAAATTTCGAGTAGAAAATTGTAACGAATACCTGGTTACGTACACAGGTTCGGGACCGATGGCTTAACTTCCTCTCTGAGGGACGACGTATACAAATTTATTCACCTCCCGCGTGAATTAATCGAGGGCCAGGTGGTGATCAAACCCAGGGCTACCAGTCCAGAGGCGAGTACGTTAACCACTGAGCTAACCTAGCCCCTTCGCTTTTTTTCCACATTAGTATAGGTACTGTCTGAATTCATTGATTCAGACACATTAGGCATTTTTTCTGTCACATACATTTGTTATTCTATTTTCGGTGTAGCAAGTGTATTTTTTTCTACTTTAATCCACTTTAGTTATGGTTAAGTCATATTCTGGTTTAATTTTACATTAAGGGATTTCAACATTACTGGATTAGTAATGTTTAGGTCTTTATATCTTCTATAAAGAAGCCACACAAAGGTTTCAATCTTTTGAATGAAAATTCTGCGGTTATTTGTAGATTTATTTGGTAATTTGGTAACATGATTGTTTTAGAAGTAAGAACACTAATTACTAGAGCGCACATGACTCTAGATTGAAAATATTGAATCGATCATATTATTATAAAAGTGAATCTGTGCTGTAGCTATCCGACCAGTTTTGTACGTTGTGCATCTTACTTTGACAAATGGAACTGATATTTGTCGAAAGAAAAATAGTCTGTGGATTTCAACAACAACTGTAGTTTGAATAACGAACACATGACACTGAACTACAGTTGTTCATTCTACTACACATGTTCATTCAAACTACAGTTGTTGAAATCTACAGACTATTTTTCTTTGTAAAATATTTTGTAATGTAATAGTTAGTTTTTCTGATTCAAACTTTATACTTCTGCCTATGAAAAAGGTTTTAAATAAAAACCGGAACGTTGGCATTGAGAGTTTAATTTAAACCTGAAGAACTGACCAAGCCCCGATAAACTTTAGTTTTGTTTCTATTCCACGGTCGATACTTCTGTTTATATATATATATATATATATATATATATATATATATATATTATATATATATATATATATGCCTCATATATATATAAATGCCTCCCATTATGTCCCAACATCAATCCTGACAGCATTTCATTTCGACAGTAAACAACCATTCATACCCTCTCTCCTTTGCTAGTTCCTGCACTTCCAGCAATTGTGTTTATCGTCTGGACTGCACACAATGTGACTCATTCTATGTGGGCCTGACTTCCACGTCACTTAGCCTCCGTATGAATGGTCACAGGTCGTCCGTTGGTCAACGCAAGCAGCTGCCTGTTGCTACCCACGCCAATCTCCATAACCTTCCCTTCAACGATTGCTTCAGGGTTAAAGTATTAAGAAAACTCTCAAATGATGACACCCAGACCACTCTAAGGGCTTCTGAGGAAGCCTTCATTTGGTTATTGGGTGCAAGAAATTCCCCTGGTCTAAATTTAACCAGATGATTTTTTTATTTTTTGTTTTATTTTTAATTAATTTTTTACTTTACTATAAGTAAAGTATAGTGATCGTGAAAAAATTCGATCTCGATATTTTGACGGAATTACATGTTTTGAGGTCCCAGAAGTCGTTTTATGACGTTTTTACGATGATGTCTGTGTGTGTGTGTGTGGGTGGGTGGGTGGGTGGGTGAGTGTGTTAGCATTGCTTGTTACCACGCTACGGTCCAGAATCTTTGATGGATTAAGTTGATATTTTACACAAAAATGGGCCTCATAAAGACGAAGATCCCTATTGTTTGGGAAGAATTATGCATGATGGCAAAGGCACTTTTTTTGCCAAAAACCGTTTTTTTTAAAACATTTATTTCTCCTAAACTGACAACCCTAGAGTTTTGAGATTTTGACATTATCTTTGAGGTTACAAATGGAACAAACGAAAAATATACACAGAATTTTAAAACAACAGGAAATATTTTTTTTTCAATAAAATGTACAAATTTTGACTTATAATTCAATCTCAAACCTTGTGAGAGCGATACAAGCCATACTGTTTGACGGACAAAAATGAAACTATGCCTATAAATAGAACATTATGTGTAGAATGAGTTGAGATATTTTTTTTCAAAATTACATTCGCTAAAGGGGCGTTACAGTACGATTTCTGTTTTCAGAAAATGTTTTTTTGACGCTAAACGGCTAATTAAAAAATAATGAAAATTTGACCAAAAATGGAACAAAAAATTAGCAATTCATAAAAAAAAAATCATGAAGTTTCAATTACGGGAAAGAGCAATAACGATATAAAAACTCTTTGTTTACCCTAGACTAAGAGATCACCTGCTATACTTGTCGAATTTTTTGTATTTTTTTACATTGTTTACATTGACTTAGAAATTTTTTGAGCGAATCCACTTTATAAAATTGATTTTATAAAGGAACAGTTTAAATTGTTTATTGAATTATATGAGATGTAAGAGGAATAATATAGTGTGCAGGAAAATGATAACACTCACTCAGAAAAAAATCGTATATATGTTATTTGACAAAGGGGAAGGAAAATGATCTTAATAAATACTAAGAAGCTTATTATTATTATTATTTTAAAGATTAAAATTCCCAGTATGATAATTCTATAAAAGACCAAAAATGTAAATGATAATTCATAATCTGAATCTTTCGTTTAGAGATTAATTAATGTAATTATCGTACATCTTTAATTAACAAATCACCTTAAAACAACATTTTCTTCGCAGTTAAAGATGTTTTTCAGAGAAAAAAAGGGTTTTTTCCTGTTTTAAATTTAATAATTTTACTTTAATATTCAATGTAGAAGGATGTCAAGTAAACGATGTAAGAAATCTACTGGCTGTTTGAACGAAAGCAATTCGTAGGAGAATAAATCGTTTCAAGAAATGTTCACTTTGGTTTTTCAAAAATGTTATTACTGCTGTAGTTATACTAATGCAATTATTTGCAAATAATAAATTATTTGTGATGTACAAAAATAAGCTTATAAAATGATATGTCCTTCAATCACTATCTGTACTACCTCAGGAATGATAGGCTAATAATTATATCCCATTTAGATGTTTACGTTATGCTTAAATGAGACGTTATATTTTATATACTCAAGAAATTTGACATTAAGTTACTTATAGTAAAGTAGAGTGTAGGCCACTCCAGATTTTTATTTATTTTTTTCCCCTCGTTTAATTTTAGTTAGTTTTATGTTTTTTTCCTTTCCTTTCTCTTTTTTACTTTTCTCCTCCCTTTTACTTAAATATCACTTTTATTAACTCACAGCCTACACTGGTTCACGTTGGTAAGGTGGCTGCACTGCGTGTCATTGTATCGCGCCAGTTTGCATCGGCCAGTGGACGCATTTACGTCTCCGTTCTTTCATTCTTTCTCCTTTTATTTTCTTTCTTTCTATCTTCCTGAAGACGGCAAGACGCCGAAATTATCGAGATTCGTGAGTGTTCGTCCTTTTTCTTGTGTTCTCTAGCTGTAACTTTAATTATATATATATATATATATATATATATATATATATATATATATATATATTATAATTTATCTGATATGTTAATTACTAATATATTTTTTTGTTAATCAAATGCATTTTTCTAGCTGGAAGAAGAGAGCTGCCCTGATTCATGCGCCCAAGGTAAAATATAATAAAACTATTTTTTCTTATTTGTAATGCTCATATACATTACTTTACTTACGTATTGTTATTATATTATAAAATATTTTTAATGAAAATACGATATGAAACGGATAATTAAAGTTCAATGCAGACAAAGAAACATAGAAAAATTAAAAACACATTCTTAAAGTCTCTAATTTTTGTTTTGAACCGTCTTCAGGAGAGATAAGAAAGGGAAACGAACCGCACTGGTACAGAGACGGTTGGATTCCAATTTGATCGATTGCTCTGTACCAATGGCAACATAGATCAAGCATAGAACTATCGGATTAATGTCCTCTACGAGGGACGACGTGTTCAGATTTTTGTTTTTCACCTTCCGTGTGAATAACTTGAGGCCCAGAATCAGTATCAAACCCCGAATCTTCTAGACCAGAGACGAGCACGTAAGCCTCTAGGATACCTTGGCCTTTGTTGAGATAGCAAGAAATATATATGAAATTTTATGATTACCAGTCTTATAGCTTTTGCGACATTTTGCTCACACTTACAAATTCAGAAATCAATTTGTAGAACTTACAAAATTGGCAAAACAAGTCTTGGATCTTTTTTCCTTGAGAACTCAACATTTAAGTTCCTAAATTCGGTATTTTCATTATTTTATATTTATACAGAAGGTAGATGAAATTAAAAAACCAGGTACTTTTTTAAACCGGTTTTTCTAATTAATCTGTGCATTATTTTAGCAACATCATCAAACCGCCAAAGAGGATCTCCTCAAATGGATCAAAAAAGCCCTATAAGCCAAGTCAAAAGTTCACCAAGAGGAAAAAAGCAAGAAGCTTCCAATGCCTTTGAGGCTCGTTTCGAAATCGAATGTTTTCTACGGGACGTAAATATCGAAGATACTACCCCTCCATTATCTCTGGTGAGAATTTTTAATTTTTGTTATAAATTAATAAAAATTCTTGGTCAAATCATTATTTTAAATTAATATTAATTTATTAAACAAAAAATAATTTATTGACGGCTTTGTCCAAAGCATACATTGAATTAGAATCTTTACTGTGGGGCAAGATTATTTTCTAATATTACAAATTTATTTACAGTGATACTTCAACTTGCAGATTTAATTCATATCCCAGGACTGACTTCATATAGAAATGGTCATATGTGAGACTGATTTTCTTATAGGAATATATTATAATTTGATTGATCTATTCCACGGCTCAAAAACCTACTACAAATCGTTAATAAAAACTGCATAAATATGGGTATAAATAATAATTATACACACATATAAATAGAATTCAGTTAAATTAGACAGATTTAAAACAAATAAATTAAAAATAAAAAAAGAATTAAAACATAGAACATCACCTTACCTTAGAACAATGGTTCCTAGGGTTCGATGAGTCGGTATCAGGGGTTCAGTGGAGTCTCCGCCGTAGAGGTCAACAGCATAAGCCACATAATGATTGGCAAGTATGTAATTTGTTGTGGTTCATGCACTCAACACAGTGCACCAGTGCTTTTATTCTTTAAACAAGCTGATATTCAAGCACGGTTCATTTTGTGCACCAGTAAAAAGAAACATACTTGAATTTGAAAAAAATCATATTTTTTTTGTCACTAAAGAAGGGTTCGGTGAAGGCGCATTTGAAACTCGTGAGGTTCAGTACCTCCATAAGGTGAGGAACCAGTGCCTTAGAGACTGGCGGATAAAGGTCGGAGGAGACGGAGGGTTGGAGGTAGAGGAAGATACGATGAGACATGGAGTATACCGCAACTTACACTCTAATTTACACTAAGTAACTAAGCTTATTCATTTCTTATTTTAAATTCTAGTTTTCACTTAAGTGAAAACGAAATCCACCTCTAACCTGTTTTGGTACTATTTCGCGCACCCTGCTTCTTCAGAATATCGCGAGTAATAACAGAACAGATTGATGCCTTTTAACGTGAAAGCTCTTTCGCTGCATCTCGGGAGCACCAAGCCCTAGCACTACCAACTCTAACCACCTCGTAGCTTACAACCTTGTACTGAGATTTTTTTATATTTTTACGTTTTGTTTTTACTTTTCTTCGTAACTTTCCCCTTGATCTTCTTCACATTCACTCATTTCAGGCTTTTTTTTTTCTTTCCTTCACTTCCATTCGTTTCATTAAGATCACTATACGATGCTTCATCGTAAGTCGTATCTCGAGTAAATCTTCATATGTCAAGACGAATTTCGGTTCAAAATTTACATCGTAAATTGAAATATTAGTATGTCGGTACGTTCGTAAGTTAAAGTACTAATGTACATCGCAAACAAATAATTTCTTGGTTTAAAAATCAAACTCGTTGCTGACGTTTCGGTTTTTATTTAAAACTTTTTTCATAGGTCTACTTTTTTCATAGGATTATTACAACATGTAGAATATTGCAAGGTGAAGTATCTCAGAGATATTAAAATAATATAACTTACAGAAGTAAGAAATTTTTGATATGTAAATTAAATTTACATTATTTAAATGAACAAACTAGTCAAATGTTAACTAGTCAAAAGCTTCAACTAGAACTAGTTTTGAAGATATTTATAATTTTGGAATATGATTCATTATCTAAATTAACTTGCATTAATTAAGTATTGACCTGCATTAAAATTATTAAATAAATATGATTGATTAGAGTATTAGCGAACAATAGTATGGCATAAATAAAGAATTGAGGTTTTATTTACAGACTGATATCTCCGATGATGAAGATAACAGTAAAGGAGCTTTTTCAGGAGGTAATGAAAGATGTATTTAAAGTTCTACTAATATGTAATTTGTTTATTGTATTTACAAGATCTTGTTTCACTAGATGACGACAATTTTGCTGACGATAACCAATACTCTGCTTCAAGTTCTAGAAAGGATGCTTCCCCAAAAACATGCCCTGTATGTATTTGTAGCGACATTTGTATCTTTAGTATTAGAATTTAAAATTCTGATTTTTGAAATAGTTTTAAGATAAAAACTCGAAATATGATCAGAAGGAATGGAGCTTTGCTGTTCATTCGAACTTTCCCCTAACCTCTTCATCATAACTGTCACTATTCTTGTAAACCAGCGTTCCTCAAACTTTTTCAATTATTGCCCCCCCTTAAGACACCATTTGATTTGCCACCGCCCCCTAAAGAATTTAATTGTATAATATATATATTTTTTAAATTTCTAAATGTATTATGTGTAAATAAGTTATAAGGTTCAGAAAAATGTTAGATAAACTCAAACATTGTTTAAATTCATTTTTTTTTTTGACAAGAATTGAATTTACACAAATAAGTTTATAAAACGAACAGAAATTTTCAGTGCTAATTGTCTGTCGTGTGGACAGCGCTTTATGGCAGTTTATCATTCGTACATAATAGTAACATGTAATATTTAGAGATATGCTTGACTATGTAGAACCCTATCTTTCATTCTTCTTCAGAAATAATACAATTTTCTACGAGCCGCAAATAACCCTCTTCACTCCACAAAACTTACCTGTTGACTGACGGTACATATTCGGTGATTACATCCAACAAGATGGAAAACAAGAACAGTCGCAGGTTTTCCCGCGTGCCATACACAATGCCTGCAGTGTGAGTCCTCCTAGTCATAGAACAAGTAGTAAATAGAATTTTTCAATCTATTTATTACTTGAATAACTGTTTATTCACCTTTCTTGTATGTTCAACGCTCCTTTCTGTATATTCGAAACCCCCATAAAAGGCAGCATTCCTACCGCCCCCTTGAACTTCTCTAACGCCCCTATGGGGGCTGTACGGACCACTTTGAGAAACATTGTTGTAAACCATTCCCATTTATCCTTCTTCACTGTAAGCAAGCATGTCTACTTGACTTTATAATTATTTATTTAAATTTACAATCTTTATCTAATATGGTAATAATGCATAATACTTTATATTGAAGATCAACCTGAAGAAGAGCACTCAGTGCCTGCTCGAAATAAAACTTTGCTTGGTAATAAAACTACGCTATATGGAGGCTTCATTCATATTATTTCCAATAATTAGTAGTGACCGACGTAGTGACTGATATAATGGCCAACATAGCGACTTATATAGTGACTCATTTGGTACTGATAACGACTGGCATAGTAACTGATTATGTCTTATACAGTACTGACATAGTGACCGATATAGCGACTGACATAGTGACTAAGATAGTAACTAATATAGCTATTGATATGCTACTGAGACAGTGACTAGCATAGTGACTGGTAAAGTGACAGTTATAATGACTGACTTAGTGACTGACATGGTGAAAGGTATTGTCCAGATAGCGTTTATCCTTATTGGAAAACAGATTTGGTACGAATTTTCTGTCCTTTCAAAAATTAACAATTTCAAAATTTTGCATAATTTTAAGATAAAAAAGTACACTACATAATTCAGTTTTCATGTGCTAAGTTAATCCTGTTTAAAGGACCAATGTTTGGCCTATGTGTGTTCTCTTGTGAGACTACCACTTCAACCGAACCTTATCTAGTTTTACAATTTTCTGTTTTACTTGTTTAAACAGCAGAATAAAAGTTGATAAAAATGTTTTTAAATATCTATTTTTAACTTAAACTAAACAATAAATTAAATTTAGTTAAACTAAACTAAACAATAAATTAAAGTGCGATTAATATTTGCAGGATATCTGTCCAGAGCCAAAAAGTCCAGACAGAGTTACAGAAGGTAAATAAAACACTTCACAACTAAGAATATCTGATATAGTTTTACAAATATTGTGCTTTAATACAACCTAATAATACTTACTACATAAGTATTTAACCTAAGTAAGCTGAATGCAGTACAGTTAGCCACATAAGGTCGTACTTCCTACAAACCTTCTAAGCCCATAATATTTAAATGTCTCTTGAGTCCACAGTCACTGGCGACGAATCCTGTTAGATTCCTACTTCTGCTGAGTCATAGAAGAAAATTCCTACTTATAACACAAGGGCCCAAAATAAAGGGCCTGTCTGTTGTCCTGACAGTTCGGCCAACTCCTCTTCAATCTCTGCTGCAGCCAAACATTACTGGGCAGGCTTCCTACATATGCATTACAGTTTAAGGGCTACCATAGGATTCTTGAGAATTCGGTCGTACTCCTCCAAAGAGGGCAACCGTGGGACTAGGGCTTGCTACTGGTAGTTCATTTGACACCATAAGGGCGTCATTATGGGGAGTCTTTAGTACCATAGTGAACGACTCATAGAGAGATTACAAATCTCTCGTTGGTTAAACGCCACCTGGTCTGTGTCAATAAGTGATAGAGAGCCTTTAAGGTTTTTCTATTTGTAATATAAAAGGGCTCGAGAGAGGGGTGGTATCCAATCGTTTCCACTCTGAGATCCCGTCAAAAGCCAAAGCCTCTACCAGGAAAGTGCCAGTTATCTAGTCCATTCAGCTGAGTTCATAGCTCGTTTCCACTGGTAGGGGTTTGGGGTCTGTGTATCGGTATGATAAGCAAGCATCCTCCTGAGAAGTTATTGCTTCTCACTCAGCGGCTACAAGGGTCTACTCAAATTAAGTGAGAACCAACAGCCAGTACGAATCCGATCTTTGAGGCGAGATGGAGAGTAAACCCTCCATGGGCCCCTGTTGCCCGTTGTACCAACTTATTTTAAGAGTTTCGGATCTAACTCCGGACCAATGGTCTTACTAAACCTGCTCGGCTGCAGGTAAGGTCAGAGATCTTTATAGCTCCTGGTTCAATGAACCTATGGATATAAAGCCAATGCAGCCTATGGTAGGGCTGCATGGACCCACTAGAGGGTTAGCCAGACATTTATTGTGGTCAGGATCCTCATCCTTTCAGTTTTAGAACTACCATAACTCATTGATTTAGGCATAACAAACATTTATAAGATGTTTAACTTTTGCAAAATCTGAAATAAAAGCAATAAGCTATTAATGCAATCAGAAACGAATACGGTAATAATGAATACCGCCAACTAGCAGCAATTTTCTGTACCAAAAGCTTTCTAGTAACTGCCGCCCAAGTCAAGCTCGTGTTTCAAAATTTAGCTGAGATTTGAAGTAAAAATTCAGCTCACATTTGCTATTGGATTCCGAAAAATTCGTATCTTAAGTGGCTTGTGTTTCAAGGTACGCTGTACTTCTTTAATAAAAAGAACTTAATCTCGTTACTGCTTTATCTCCTCTATACATATCATTTACTCGATTTCTTTCAGCATCATCACCAAGATGGCCGAAATCATCATCTCAAATTCAACAAAGAAGTCCTAGACAATCACCAACTCAACTCCAAAGTGCTAGTCAAAGAAGTCCTAGACAATCACCAACTCAACTCCAAAGTGCTAGTCAAAGAAGTCCTAGACAATCACCAACTCAACTCCAAAGTGCTAGTCAAAGAAGTCCTAGACAATCACCAACTCAACTCCAAAGTGCAAGTCAAAGAAGTCCTAGACAATCACCAACTCAACTCCAAAGTGCTAGTCAAAGAAGCCCTGGACAATCACCAACTCAACCCCAAAGTGCTAGTCAAAGAAGCCCTAGACAATCACCAACTCAACTCCAAAGTGCTAGTCAAAGAAGTCCTAGACAATCACCAACTCAACTCCAAAATGCTAGTCAAAGAAATCCTCCAAAAGGGAGTCCCAGGACTTCACCTAATTTGCTACAATCAAGCCCTAGAGGATACCCTCAGAAAAGCCCTCGTCCTGTGCACTTTCAACTCGAACATTTTCTAAGAGATGAATATATTGATGACATTTCTCCTCCATCTTTCCCTGTAAGAAAAATTCAATTTAATATTAAACACAGTAATTTTTACTTAATTGTATTATTTTTCTATACATATACGTCTCACAGTACAGAAGAATTTCTTAACAGTAAAGAACGTAGAGTACTGTTGTATTATCTTACTGTTTCGACTGAGCTACTACTAAACTACCGGATGGAGAAGTGCTGAACTAAAAGTGTTTTATAATCGTGCTCTAAAAATGCAATTTAAGACAAACATTTTAGAAGAGAGTAATAAAATAAGTTTGGGGTACTTTTTTTACACTGTGGAAAACTGCTCAGGTTGGATGGATTACATTTGCAACACATACTTTTGCTAGTCAGGATTCATTACTTTCTTGTCAATTAATACAACAATCTAGGAATTAGAATTAGTAATAATACTGTCCGTCATACCTCGTAATGTCTCAGAAAATTTCGACCGGTTTCGGGTCCGTCTGAATCCCATCTTCAAGATCACCTAACTGACTGTGAATGTTATTTCCTACCTATACATGTCATCAACATTGTGGAAACAGTGTTGTCTGTATACTTAATTTTTTTTGCATATTTCTTTAATTGCTATGTTTTTCATAGATTTCATTTTAATTAAAGAAATATGAAAAAAAAAATTAACTACACAGACAACACTGATTCCACAATGTAGATGACATGTATAAGGTAGGTTACAGGAAAATAACACACACAGTCAGTTAGGTGCTCTTGAAGATGGGATCCAGACGGACCCAAAACCGGTCGAGATTTTCTAAGACATTACGATGTATGACGGAGAGTATCATTACTAATTCTAATATTACTAACCTCAGTGGAACTAACCCATTAACTATATTTAATCTAGGAATTGCTTGAATGCCCAAGTGAGACTTGCATGTTATTATAAGTAGCATTGTTCCACTATTTGAAAAACTTGTAGGCAATAAACAGGAACAAAAAAAGTAATTAAACTAAATTTGTTTACAATATTTTTTAGGTATGAATCTCAAAATTATTATCTTGCATATATTTCAAAGAATTTTTTTTTTTTGTAAACCATACTATCTTTGTTATATACTCTGTGTTCATTTGTTTTGTGCTATATATGTCTTTGAATATATATATATATATATATATATATATATATATATATATATACGAGGTATGTAAATAAAGTAGTGAGACTGATTTTTTTTAAATTTTCTATTCAAATATAATTACAATGTGATATTGTCACCTTCAAAATAGTTCCCTTCGGAAGCCACACAGCGCTGGAGACGGTCCTTCCAATCATTGTAGCATTGCTGGAACTCGGATTCTGGAATGGCCTTCAGCTGGTCGGTTACAGCAGTTTGTATGTTTTGTAGTGTCCCGAAATGAGTCCCTTGAGGTGATTTTTCAATCTCGGGAAGAGGAAAAAGTGACAAGGACTCAAGTCTGGTGAATAAGGAGGCTGAGGAGCAACAGGAATGTTTTTACTGGCCAAAAACTCGTTTATTGAGATGGCAGTGTGACAGGGCGCGTTGTCGTGATGCAACTCATCTCCAATTCATTGGTCAAAATGTGATGAACGGAGGTGTGATTTAAATTCAACTGTTCCCCGATCATTCTGACTGTCAAGCGTCGATCTGAACGCACAAGGTTCCGTACTCTGTTGACATTTTCATCGGTGTTTGCACTTGAAGGCCTTCCGCTTCGTGGTTCATCTTCAATCGACTCTCTTCCTTCTGAAAATTCCTTAAACCACCGAAAAACCTGTGCCCTTGATAAAACACGTTCTCCATAGGCCTCCTGAAGTTTTTCAAAAGTTTCGGTTGCAATATGTCCAAGTCTGAAGCAAAATTTGATTGCACACCGCTGATCAACTTTGAGGTCACTCATTTTTAAAACGCTCAAGAAAAAACCATTTCACGAAAACCAACGCTACGGACAAACAAATGACTGTGGCGAGTTCAGATTCATACTGGAGGCGCATCACACGTGCACCTGACGCTAATCAAGGCCACGCGTCTCCAGCGTTGCCAGATCGAAAGCGACGTTGCCTGTCTCACTACTTTATTTACACTCCTCGTATATATATTTTAGGGGGTGTGAAATTAAAGTAAAATTTTTTTAGGGGCCCGGGGCGAGAAGAAGGTTAGAGGACCACTGCTTTAAGGGAACAATAAGTATTATTGAGATCGGAGTTTTTCTATGTTGTTACATTGTCTTGTATATACTGAAAAATGCAATTTATAATACATTACTTGTGCAAATCTGTTATGGTGTGATATTTACACATATTGGAGAATTGCAAAAAATTACGTCTCCAAACAAAAACAAAAAAGTTTAATATGAAAACTAAAAACGCATTTTGAACACTTAGTGGTCTTCTTCAGGTCTAAATTTAAAAATAATTCACGTCTTCAGGTCTACATATATGTGATCTTTAAAAATATCAGAGTGAATTACTTGAAATTAAAAACAATATATAAATGTTGAATTGCACTATTGAGGTTTTTAGCAAGGGAATTAGTATGAAAAATGATTTAATTAATCCTAAACCTTAATAAAAAATGACATATTACATTGTATTACTTTTCATTTATATATTTTTATTTCTTCCTTGATTCCCAGTGTTTCTGAAGAAATCGTAGCTCATTTAGAAGTGCTCTAGAAGCCCTTTGATCGCTACTTAAACATGACAAAACATAACATGTTTTATTAATGTTCATGATGTATTAAGTCATTTTTCATACTAATTTCCTTGTTAACAACTTCGACGGCGCAATTCAACTTATATTGTATTCAATTTCAAATAATTAACTCTGATGTTCTTATAGCTCACTGATATGTATTTTTTTTTTGTAAACCTGAAGAAGAACACTAAGTAATCGAAACGTATTGTTAGTTTTCATATTGAACTTTTTCTTTTGTGTGGAGATGTAATTTATTATTTGGTTATTTATTTATTTGGTATCCAATCGTTTCCACTCTGAGATCCCGTCAAAAGCCAAAGCCTCTACAAAAATTCACCAAAATGCAGTTTATAAATTAAAGAATTGATGTTATATTTGCAGAGTGATTTCTCTGATGATGAAGATGATTTTGAAGGAATCTGCGCAGAAGGTAATTCATCATCAATTAATAATTATTTTGCTATTATCACTTACTAGAGGAGTAGTTATAATTTCTGGATTATCAGATGATCAACGTGTTGCTGATGATGCTCGGTTCTCTGCCTCAAGAGGAATGGACCCTAGAGATGAAAAAGATGCCTCACCATTCTCTTGCTCCGTATGTTTTCAAATGAACAGTGGCTGCTCTTATATAAGCACTGTGGAACTGCAGTACTCTATTACTTTGAATATATTCGACTCTCAAGTTTTTGTACTTCAAGAAACCGTACTCTCAAGTTCCTGTACTTTTTTTCTTTCAAATATCATAAATTATCTTCCGGGTATCGGTAATTCACAATAAGGGTAGAGTGAGACCGATCCAATTTCGAAAGTTTTAAGCAAACTATACCTTTTTTTCCCGTTCATTATAAAGTTTATTATGTATTAATGATAGTTTTTATTTAAAATAAATGTTCAGTGTGCTAAAGTAAATAAAATTAAAATAGTCTAGCCCTTTTAGAAAGTTTTAGTGACGTTATTTATATGGTACGTCTTGGCATACTGTCAACCACTTAGCCTACCCTATATGCAGAGGTTCCCAATCTTTTTCGGTTTGCGGCTCCCATAACACTTCGGATTTTTTCCGCGGCTCCCTTAATAGGTACATCAAATTTTTTTTTTAATTTTTGACTTTTTAAGGATTTGGAAATCTACTTTTTAGTTCGTTAAGGTTAGGTTAATTGAAAAATAAATTAAACACGAGCTTTAAATTCACAATTTATTGAACATCGTTTAATAATTTAAAATTATTAATGGTATGGATGGGCTTGATGTTTACTGCACAACTTGTCAAATCTTGGTATAAAATTGGAAATAGCAACTCTCATTTCTTGCTCGACGTTAATTTTTGAGCGATATTTACTTCTTATTACCGCGACTGCCAGAAACCCAGCTTCGCACAAATAGGGCGTTGCAAAAGGAATTAATATTCTTAGAGCTATGCAACTAAGTAGTGGGTATTCCTCTTTTATTGATATCCAAAAATCAGAAAGTTTCATGCTAACAAATTTTAACTTCAATGTTGTGTCACAAGACAACTCAATAAGAGATTCTTCTTCTGTTAGGTCAATTCTGATGGAGCTTTGGCTCTAATTGGGTCTTGAATCCAAGTAAATTTTTCAATGTTATCTTCTTCAAAGATTTTTCGATTGACACTCTTCATCACTGAACTGTCAAGTGCCAACTAAGACCGGCTGGACCTTAGACGTTTCAGAAATGGCGCATATTTCGCGGCACGCTTATGACAATAGCGCGGCTCCCTGGGGCGCCGCGGCTCACACTTTGGGAATCACTGCTATATAGCATTAAGCCACCACTTACCAGTGTTACCCATTTCCGGTCTTTTCTGTTTCCAAACCTAGTCTTGGTCTTTATTAGTACGGACATTTGAGAGTGGAGTGTAATCAGTGTAACAGTTCATTTGTCTTAATACTTTTAGATTACATAAACAGAGATAATGAATTGCAACCCTTCTGTGATAGTGAAAGTTTTTTTTTGTTTTTCCCTATTGCCATTATTGCCATAGAAACTGCATTTATCATTACATGTTTATGATTTCACAATTTAAAAAAACAATAGCCATATACTATCTACAGCAGTATCCCCACTATTTTTATCTACGAGTCGCCACTGAAATTATTTAAGGAATTAGTAATTTTTGATAATTAAATACATTTAAGCAATTGTATTTAAATTGTTTTAAAATTTTACAATTTAAAAGGAAATGGATTTATTATACTAGAACATGTTATGTGCACGATTGAAAACTGTATAATTGTTTTTAATTGATATTAAATTACATAAATTAAAACTCTCAACTCTAAATTCCTAAAATTATGGAAATTGATGAATATTTGAATTTGTTAAATTGTTAAAATGCCAGATAATAATAATACGATAATTCTTGTAGTTATATTCACCATCTTTTACTGTTATTGTTGTTAATGGTTTAAGTATGAAGTTTTGACTTGAATTATGTTTTTTCAGAATGACTGTCCAAAAAAACCAACTTCTCAAGACATGTCTGGTAAAGGTAAATGAAATATTTAAAATTAGTAAATATATTTTGATATTTATTGCTTTAATTTATTGGTATTGATCATGATAGTTATTGAAGCATTGCTGCATACTGATATTTTGATATCTATCATAGTTATCAGTGGAAAAACGTTTTGAGAACCCTAAAGTCCAATAAAATAGGTCTGAAAGTGGGTTGAGTGTATGTAGTTGTGTGTGTATGTGTCTTTGTACTCGTATGTCTATATTGGTTGTGAGAGCGTATGTGTATATGTATCTGTATGTCTATATTGGTTGTGAGAGCGTATGTGTATATGTATCTGTATGTCTATATTGGTTGTGAGAGCGTATGTGTATATGTATCTGTATGTCTATATTGGTTGTGAGAGCGTATGTGTATATGTATCTGTATGTCTATATTGGTTGTGAGAGCGTATGTGTATATGTATCTGTATGTCTATATTGGTTGTGAAGCGTATGTGTATATGTATCTTATGTCTATATTGGTTGTGAGAGCGTATGTGTATATGTATCTGTATGTCTATATTGGTTGTGAGAGCGTATGTGTATATGTATCTGTATGTCCATATTGGTTGTGAGAGCGTATGTGTATATGTATCTGTATGTTTATATACGAGGGCGGATTGATAAGTCAGTGAATTTTTGAATTTCCCGCGCAGTTACTCCAAATGCAACAGTGCTGCCGTCATCTGTTTTTTGGGATGTACGTGGTGTCATTCACATCGATTACCTCGAGAAAGGTAAAACGATCACCGGCGAATATTATTCAAACCTTTTGAAAAGATTCGACGTTGATTTGAAGCAAAAAGTGCTGTTCCATCAAGACAATACACGCGTGCACACTTGTCTAGTCAGGATGTCCAAAATCCACGAATTGGGATACCAACTGCTACCCCATACAGCATATTCTCCTGATTTAGTCCCCTACGACTATTTTCTGTTTCCAAACCTAAAGAAATGGGTGGGCGGTAAGAGATTTGAGTCGAATGAACAAGTCATTACCGAAACAAACGCGTATTTTGAGAGCTTTGAGAAACATATTATTTGGAAGTAATAAAAAAATTAGAAAAACGTTGGACTAAATGTATCGAGCTAAAAGGTGGTTATGTAGAGAAATAAAATGTTTCTTTGCCGAAAAATGTTTTGTTTTATTCAAAAAGTCACGGACTTATCAAACCGCCCTCGTATGTATGCGTGAGTCTGAGTTAGTGTGTTTGTGTGCGTGAAACATTTCAAAATCTAAATTTTTGTAAGTAATATGCAGTAGTCATTTAAAAATTTGAACTCGAAATTTTGATGGATTTAGATGTTTTGATTTTTTTTTATGGGTTTTCAATGATTTCTGCGTGGTTGCGCACGTGTGTATGTGAGCAGGACATATTAAAAACCAATTTTTTAATTTAAGAACAGTTAACACTGAAACAGAACAGCAAATTCATCACCAATATTATATTTTTTAATATAATATAATTTAAACTGACTACTTTATAAAGGATAAGATATTCTTCTTCTAATTTAGTAGAAATTTATTACCTCTGAGTTAAATTACCACAGTGACATTAATATTATACTTCAGGGCCAAAGGTTTCAATACATGTTCATAATAGAATAAATTAACTTTTGAACCCTCTAATTAAGTTCATACGAATTTAAACAAGGTAGCAAAAATATTTAGTGGTAGGAAATAAATATCAAATTTGTACTAATAAACATAAGGAAAGAGTTTTGTTTTCTTTGTTTTTTCTTGCAAATAATAAGCTAGCTATGATTGTAAATCCAACTTTCTACTAGCGCCCCTGGTGAGAAAACAAAAAACCTTTATTCTTATAAATAATAAGTGATTAATTTTAGTGAAAACTATAATTTTAAAATATTGATATAGCTTCATTTATTCTTACAATTCAGAATGAGTTTCTTGAGGATTTGATCCAAAGAGTTAACTACTCCGATTATAAGCCAACGTTTCATCAAAAATTGTTCGATATTTTCAAGGATTTTTTTCTTTAAGGAAAACTATTTAAGTTGGGTGTTGTTAGGTAAATACATCTAACGAAAATGTCAAACAATTTTCGGCGAAACGTCGGTTTATAAACAGGAGTAGTTAATTCTTTGGACCAAATCCTCAAAAAAACCCATTTTAAATATTAATTTTAAAAATTGTAACTATTATACCTGATAGTTATCATTATATTTAGTAATTTCTGCTTATGTTTGTAGCTATAAATTTATTTATTTCTTAACAAAATAATCTAATTTTTGAATAATGTATATTCATTCAATTTTTTTCTGTCAGTTATGAAGAAAAGTTTGAGCCCCAGAACACTTCCTGGTTCTCAAGTAAGTATTGCATTACGTTTAAATTTAAACAAATTGTAAAAATTAATATAATAATAATGGCCATTTATTTAAAAAAAAAATTGCAACTTGTTAATAAAAAAAACCTATCTCTCTAGTAGCCTTATGTATGTATATGTTAACATATGGCTTTTTTTTTTTCAATTGTGAATTTATGCCCACATTTTGGTACAGGCCTCTCTCCCAACCCACCATTTTCTGCTTTCCCCAGAGATCTTTGCTAATCGCTTGTTCTCCAAATTCATGACATTACCTGCCATAATATTAATGTATATACTGACATTATATATACATTATTATTATATACTATTAAGAATAGTATATAATATATTATATAATACTATTCTATAATATATAGAATATATTCTATATCTATATAGAAGTTGTGGGAAGAGGCGACCAATGCTCAACTTACAAAAAGATTTCTACCATCTGTCAGTCAGAGAAAGAAAAAGAACCTCAAAGTGGACTGGAGACTGACCCAGTTTCTAACAGGGCATGGGAGATTTGGCCACTATCTCCACAGCCTCAAACTTGTTAACTCTCCAGGGTGTAGCTGTGACGGTAGGTCACCTCAAACAGTTCAACACCTCCTGTTCGACTGCGTCGAGTTAAACTCAGAGAGGAGTAGGATGGAAGAAAAGTGGTGACTGCCGGAGGTGCGTGGCCCCCACAGCTTGCAGCTTTGTTGGAGGAGGGCCTAGTCGGTACCTTCAAAGAAGTGGTTAACAAATATTTTAATTTACTGAATTAAATTATAATAGCCTGTAATATCTGTATACTCTAATAGCAATTACTCTGTTATCATTATAGTTATTTTATTATTGTTAAATTATTATATACGATTATTATATACTCGTATTTAAGCTATATTTACATAACATAATGAAAATTTTAATTTACTGAATTAAATTATAATAGCCTGTATTATGTGTATACTCAAATAGCAATTACTCTGTTATCATTATAGTTATTTTATTATTGTTAATTATTATATATTTAAGCTATATTTACATAACATAATGGAAATTATTGTGTAACATTAAAGATTTTGATGCATGTGGTGCCTTCAGGTGGAGCATGCTGTTCTCTGACAATAAAAAAAAAAAAAAATATAGAATATATATGAGGAATATATATAGAATATATATATGAGATATATATATATATATATATAGAATATATATGAGGAGCCCTCATAATTCTATAATTTATAATAAAGAATATTATTATATATTATATAGTATATTATTATATGCATTATCTATTCTGTCTTTTTCAAATACTAATAATTAACAAAATTTTGTTTATATTGCAGGAAGATAACTCCCGAACTGAAAAACAAACTTCACCCACTTCTCCTAGAACTGGATCTCAAAAAACAACAGGTCGCTCACTAATCGACTGTAGCCCACCAAAAGAAGAAAAATCCCTTTTGGATGAACATCCTGAATGGTTTCTTTCATTAAATGAAAGCCTTTTACAAACCGGTTCACTTGAACCAGAGGCACCTAAAAAAACTCCATCAAAATCAGTTCAAAGTCAAACATCACAGCTGAATGAAGTACTGGCAGAAGTGGACGACTGTACTTCTCTTTGGCAGTTGATTTACAAAGCATCGCCTTATACCGCTGATGCAGGAGCCCTCATGCTTCAAGTAGCCAACTCAGAAATGCATAAATTCCGCAATATTGTTTCATCAATATTTCAAGCAAGATCTGTTGAAATAGGAGAAGTAAAGGCAGATGATCAAATAGTTTTTGTACAAAAATTTGTTGCCGCTGAGCAATTCTACTCCGCCAAACTGAAGCGAGAGTTGGACAACATAACCAATCAGTATCCACTTTTTGACTTCGATAAATACAAAGAAGATGAGTTCTATTTGAGAAATTTAATTCACTCGGTAAGACATAGATTCTGTATTATTTTTTATTCTAAGTATATGTCAATATTGTTGTACAAAACAATGATTATAATTCATGTAGTTAAATTATTTTACAGAGATCACAAACCATTAAAATATACCTTTAAACTTTGATTTTATCTCTTCATATGCTAAATTACATTAAATTATATATTTTAATAATTCTTTTAAGGTTAGTCATACAACAGAAGGATATGCACGAAAGAATATACACTCATATTTAATTTCTTTTCAAAATGTTAAAAAGATGGCTGAAAATCATATGCAGCATCAGCCCACTATTTTTAGTCATTGCTGCTATTTTACTAAGCTTGTAAGTTTTCCAACGCCCATACTTGTAAGGCTTTCATCTTTTAGAGCTGTTTTAGGGACAAAAATTGTAGCTAATTTATTATTTGGCACCCATTTTAGTCATGGCCGAGCCACATTACCTGTTGATTTTACATTGGGAGTCTTAAATTTTTCCTAACTGAAGTGTATTTAGAGTAGGGTTTTTTAATGAGTACCTGACATCGTACAGGCTCGAGACCGACGGATTAATGTCCGAGGGTTGTCGTACTCAGATTTATTCAACTCCCGCGTGAATAAATCGAGAGCCAGGTGAAAATCGAACCCCAGACCTACCAATTCAGAGGCGATTGCGTTAACCATTGAGTTAAACAGGCAACCTATTTTACTGAACTTTAACTATGATTAGTTATTAACAACAAGTAATTGGGAGTAATTTTCTAATTTGTATATATTTTTTTTTCTTTGTAGTCTAATTTTCGAGACATCGCTAAGTCAATGGAAGCAACTGAACTGCAAGAGATTACTTCAGCAGCTGAAACTGAACTGAGAGCGGCATTCATTGAACTTTTAGCAACTGAAGAAGAGGTTATTTAAAAATACCAAAACAATGATGGTTTAATTATTTTTATAGAACAATAATTATAATGAAGTATTTTGTTTGTTTAGTCAGAGACAGTTGAAAGGGAGAAGAAAATTGAAGAAGTTAAATGTTTAATACGGCAGAAAAATTCAAGAATAAAAAGCCATGTACAGAGTTTGACAAGGAAAAGCCCAGATATTAAGGAAGAAAGCGGAGGAAATGCAGTGCGAGTATGTATGACCAGGGTGTGCGTGAGAGCAGTGAGGGCTCTCAGGGGTCGGAGCAGGTGGACAGTTAGGGCGTAGAAATGCAGTGCGAGTATGTATAAGCAGGGTGTGCGTGAGAGCAGTGAGGGCTCTCAGGGTCGGAGCAGATGGAGAGTTAGGGCGGAGGAAATGCAGTGCGAGTATGTATGACCAGAGTGTGTGAGAGCCGTGAGGGATCTCAGGGGTCGGAGCAGGTGGACAGTTAGGGCGGAGGAAATGCAGTGCGAGTATGTATGAGCAGGGTGTGCGAGAGCCGTGAGGGCTCTCAGGGTCGGAGCAGGTGGAGAGTTAGGCGAGAAATGCAGTCGAGTATAGTATGACCAGGTTTCTGAGAGCAGTGAGGGCTTCAGGTCGAGCAGTGGACAGTTAGGTCGGAGGAAATGCAGCCCTGAGTATTCCTGACAGGTGTGGTGAGAGCAGCGAGGCTCTCAGGAGGTCGGAGCAGTGGAGAGTTTTATGCCGCGAGGAAATGCAGTGCGAGTAATGTATAAAGTGTGTGCGAGCCGTGAGGGCTCTCAGGTCGGAGCCAGTGAGAGTTAGGGCGGAGAAATGCAGTGCGAGTATGTATGCAGAGTGTGTGAGAGCGTGATGGGATTCAGGTCGGAGCAGGTGGAAGTATAGGCGAGAAATGCAGCCGAGTATGCTATCAGCAGTGTAGTGAGAGCCGTGAGTCTCAGGAGTCGAGCAAGGAGTGTTTATGGTCGGTAGGAAATGCATTGTGCGAGTATGTATAGCAGAGTGTGTGAGAGCCGTGAGTCTCAGGTCGGAGCAATGGAAGTTAGGGCGAGAAATGCAGTCAAGTATGTTATCGAAGTGTGTGAGAGCGTGAGGGACTCTCAGGGTCGGAGCAATGGAGAGTTAGGGCGGAGAAATGCAGTGCGGTATTTATGCAAATGTTGTGAGAGCCGTGAGGGATCTCAGGTCGGAGCAGTGGAGACTTAGCGCGCTGGGAAATGCATGCGAGTATGTATAGCAAGGTGTGGAGAGCCGTGAGGAACTAACAGGTCGGAGCAGATGGTAGAGTTAGGCGGAGGAAATGCAGTGCGAGTATGTATAAGCAGAGTGTGTGAGAGCCGTGAGGGATCTCAGGAGTCGGAGCAGATGGAGAGTTAGGGCGGAGGAAATGCAGTGCGAGTATGTATAGCAGGGTGTGTGAGAGCCGTGAGGGCTCTCAGGGTCGGAGCAGGTGGAGAGTTAGGCTAGCTTATTGCAGATCTTCTAATAAGGTAAATGATTTGGAGGAATGAGACCCTGAATTCCTGACAGGATTGGTGGAGTGCCGACGAACACGGGAGGTGGACTTGGAATTTTTTCCCCAAAATACGTAAGAGATTAATTTGCCACTCCCTCCCATTAAGCCATTGGCTTACTCACATCTTGTCGGGCCAGTGCGATTTTAACTCATATTTAAATAAGTATAAGCTAATACAGAGCCCTAGTTGCTTCATTCAGTGTAATGAAGCTGATCCAGTCGACCGGGTTTTGTTTTCTTGTGTTCGTTATGATGATTTGCGTTATGAATTAATAATATCTAGTGGCTGTTATACAGAGCAAGTTCTCCAAGACTGTTTTCGAAGTGTTTCAACAACTCTTCAGGCTTTAGCTAACTGATTAGAACAGCGCTTCCTAACCTTTTTTCGCAAAATGTATTTCTAAAATAATTTCACTAGAACCTTACACCCCCTGAAATGTATATTGTACTCAAGGATAAATATAAGAAAACTAAACATGAAGAATATAATAAAGAAAGTGCACTTTACAAAAAAATAATAATTTTCTTTTAATATGTGAAAGGTAATGATATTAAGATTCATACTTTGAAAATATTGCTAATAACTTTTAATTTAATGCATTTTTTGTTGCTGTTTATTAGCTGCAAGTTTTTTCAATATGTGCAACTATGTTATTTAACTGTTATAGCAGCAAGCAAGTATTCCTGGATATTCAAGCGATTTCTAGATTTTTTTTAATTAACAAGAGAGTATCGAATCCTGAATCACATAAGTATGTTGTTGCGAATCGAATTAGTACAACTGAACAGTTTTGCGTAGTCTAGGTAAAATGTTCAAAACCACGTACTATTTTACTTGAAACATAATATGTGATCTGCTCTCATCAAACAAGTACAATAACAACCCAAGACGTGAAATGTACTCCTAAAATGAAAACAATTGAATGAATACTTTTTTTCATCTCACACCCCAAGGATACCATCTCGTATCTCCTAGAATTCCATCTTGGACCACCTGGAATACCGTTTCGAATCCCCTAGAATTCCATCTCAGACCCGCTGAAATACCTCTATGAATTCCATCTCGCACCCTTTGGAATACTGTTTCGTATCTCCTGGAATACCGTCTCGCACCCCCAGGGGGTGTGAGCACCGCAGATTGGGAACCCCTCGATTAGAAGATAAGCAGTACAAAGCAACAGGAAACTCTAATCGCATTCAAAATCTCAAACACCCAGGCATTTTACTTAAAATCTATAATAAACATTCACTGTGTACGGCGTCAATGATCTACAATTGCAATTTATAAAATTAATCTACCCGTTCAGGGCCAGGTACAATAGCTATTTAGTCATATTATTCAATGGAGTTTGATAATAGAAATAATATAAGATATACTAGTAATAATCAAAGTTTGTTTGATAAATTCATAATAATCAATGCTTGTTAAGCACATTATATTTTTATATTGACCAGTTCCTTGTCAAAACTGCAATGGGGGAATGTATTTCTAGATTTCTCTTTTAAGTAAGTCTTCTTGACAGTCGGTCTAAATACAGGATCCACTCTTTGCATTGCTTCTTGCTTGTGCCCTCTGTGTGTAAACAGTTCACAGTCCAGCCCAGTGTCCCAAAGTCCTGTGTTTTCCATATACTTGTTCGTTTTATAAAGTCGCCTAAAGTGAAACTTCGTTACAAGATGCTTAAATTTTACACTTCGTATAAATTCTGGTTCATATATATCTTCAATGTTTTTCACTCGTTCATGTATTTCAGATTCTTCTTCAGTTAGTAGAATGCAGTTCCAAGGTGACCATTCTTGTGATCGATCCCATCGTGGAAGGCGAAATTCAGGGACGTATGTTGATTCACTTATGGCTGAATGTCCATTCCATATAATGGTGACTATGAAATAGGTTCCAATAGGTTGGAGAACGAAGCAGTGGGTGCTCCTAGGGCATTTAGTTATTTCTTTCATTCGAATCAGTCGTAAAATGGATTCATATGGTGCCAGATTCAAGGCGTTATGGGATGTCGTCATCATCCAAGCACAAGAGGTGCAGTGGCTAAACTCCTTTAGCCTATTATGAACATTGAAACTAGAAACATCTTTCAACTTTTCACATCCTTTGCATTGGTATTTCCTGTGCTTTGTTCTAGGCCAGATGACTGGATGATAGTGTTCTCTTTGAGGGTTAAAAACTGCATTCTTAACATATGCCATAAAACACTGCTCAATCCTTTTTCTTAATCCATGTAGATATTTTTCGCTAACTCCCATAGATAACATATCTACTTCCCTTTCTAATAAATTTATAAAATGTTGTGCTTCATCAAAATCTTCAAAAGTAGTCACCAAATTTCTAAACGAAAGAAGGACATCAATTCTTTCTTTTTTAACTAGGTCTGTTCTCATTAATGTCGAGTACATTTCCTTCATTTCTTTTGCTCTTTGAATCGGTAATGTTTCAATTATTGTTGTATAACCCATCAATATACTTCCTAATAATTGGTCTTCCACTTTCTGTTAATAATTTCTGCTCCGTTCGCTTAAGCACTTCTTCTTTGCTTTTGATTCTTTGTTTCTCAATTGTATAAAGTAGAGAAATTTCATCTTGGAGTAATTTATAAAACTCAGCACTTCTTTCTGGTCCTGTTTTCAACAATGAAATTCGTTTATACTCTTTTTTCCACCATTCTCCAATGATTGTCATTAAGTTATAAAAATTGTTTCTTGTTGTTGGGTAAGCCATGCCTATCAACAGTTGCAATCCTTCGTTGAGTAGTTCTTCATCCATATTCTTCTTCTTCTCTCTCCTTAATCGAAGTAATCTTATCAAATTGAGAAATTCTTTTTTGATTTTTTCATGTGTAATTATTTTTCGATACCAACGCTGTATTTTAATTACGCTTTGTTCCTTTATAGTTTTTTCCCTTTCTTTGTCATGTTCGACATAAGGCTTTGGCGTTATTATATAATCATGGAAATTTTCCACATAATAGTCGGGGCGCCACATTTGGGTCGATCTTGTTGTTGTTACTTGTGTTTCATTGGTCACATAAGGTAGATGTGTTTGTGTGTCTCTGCTCTCTAACAAGGTCAGATCGATTCTTTCTTTTTCCTACCCATGGCTTTGTTTCAGTTTGTGCATTGTGATATATTTGTCCGGTAACTTTGTTCCTATAACCTCCCAACCATTCTTTCGTATGACTAATATTTTCAGTTTCTATTTTAATTATCTTGCGCACTCCAGAATCTTCTACTACTATTTCTCTTGTAGTAATGACAGGTGACAATTCTTCTTCTTGTTGAAAACTAGTTTCTCTTTTGGCATTGAAATTGTGTTTAAGTGATACCTCAAAGACAAGCTTTCCTTCCTCATTTGGTATAATGCCAGCCAATGGAGTCCAATCACCAATTACCCCTACTTTTACTAATTCTAAATGTAATTGGTCACTTTGAACGTTGACAATATCAGATATATCTTCCTTTACTTCTCTGATATTTGTATGAATCTGGTAATCCCTTGTAATTTTCTTATTGTCTTGAAGAATAAATGAAACTTTAATATTTTCCTCCATTTTACTGTCTGTGTCTTGGAAGACTCCGGTAGTAGCATAGAGTTCATCAGGTACTAGTTCACCAATCATTGAGGTGTACGTTTTATCAACAGAACGACCTACATGTTCAACTTCCAGATGAATTGCATCAATATTTGAGCTTTCTTCTTCACCTTCTTCATAGGCTTCTTCATATTCAGATAAGTTTTCTTTTTCACCTATTTCGATAGAAGTATCTTGAAAGTCACTTTGGATTTCTTCATTTAGTTGTTCTGCTTCGTTGAAACCAGATGTTAAATGAAATGATGTTTCTTCTTCGGTAAAGTAATTTTCATTGTCAGTCGTACTAACTTCAGTTTTTTCGCCATTATCCCCTTCTTCTGATTTATTATCAACGATTTTCTCCTCCGATATCTTATCTTCTATATTTTGAGGTATGTTCTCATCTCGATCGAATTTCATACTAATTTCTTTTTCTGTTGAAGAAATACGGTTTTCGGTTGAATCTTGTTTGTCCAATAAACTATCACCATGTTCTATTTCTACTTTTGTATCAGGATCTAATTCATTATTTACAGTTCTTACAGCCTGTGTTTCTTCTTCAGAAATTAGAGTAACTTCTTCATTTTCTTCTGCATTCATTGCATCTGTGACTGGATTTAGCCCGTCTTCAACTTCCTGAATAGACATTACAAAACTTATTTTTAAGTGTATTCAAGTAATCATACTTTACATTTGCAGAAAATGACACATCGTTTGACACTTCTACTAGTAACCTAACAAACTGTTACTATTGTCACCATAGCAACAGTCACTTTCCTGTCATTAATTCTGGTAATAGTGTTATTTATCAATTAGATTCATGCAATTTAAATAATTTATTTAAAATTTTGACTCATTTTACGCATATCATGATTTTTTCATTTTTATTCCTAATAAACGAATAATATACGATTTCATTGCAAAGAATTTTGAATTATTTAGAGTTTCGAAAATTTCAAAAAACCAGGAAATAATTCTCTTGACTATAGAACATAGTAAAAAATAATTATGAGATGAATTTTATTTCTTAGTTTATTCTGTACTGGTTGTTAGACTGTTACACTAATATTCAACAGTAAAACACTATAGCCTCATCAATCTGCCTCAGGACATGTACACGGAAACAGTCATTGATACTGAATCCGTGATAACTATAGTAGTGGGTTTCAGTGCTTTCTTTTTTGTGTGTTTTCTTTTGAAAATTGTAGTTTATTCAGTTCAAAGAATCGTTTCATTTAATTGGTTATATATATATATGAATTAAACACCGCAATAAACAAATATATATTATTTATAATGCTCTAAGGCCTTTCGTTACAACATCATCAGAGCTAAATGAACCAAACAAAAAATATAATAACAAGTTAACCTGGTTGATTGAAGTCTTGTAGACTTCAATTACAATTGATGAGCAGATGTAAAAAGAAAATCACAACTTTCAGACGAAAGGTAAAACTTTTTAATACGACACAAAATACAATTCTAAAAACAAACACAGGAAATAAAAAAAATTAGAGTGACAAAAAAGAAGTACTTACAAAAGTTAAAATGCGCACGAACAAGCTTTCGACTTCTACACAAGTCATCATCGGGTTAATGATATGGAAAACAATTGTTTTTTTGTCACTGTAATTGTTTTTATTCTCTCTATTTGTTTTTTAATTCATTGTGATTGTTGTTTGTTTTTTGAATTGTATTTTGTGTCGTATCTTTACGACGTAAACTTCGTAACTTAGTAAAGTTTTGCTTTTCGTCTGGAAGTTGTGATTTTCTTTTTACATCTGCTCATGCTAAATTAAGATGTCTCTTGGGCAATTGATATGGCTTTTAACACCAGCCCATCACAAGGTTGTTTGCAAATTGGAGCAGACCAGCTTTAAAGTCTTTAACGCAGAGGCTGCTGTGTACTTTAATGATATATATCGATGAAAAATTGACCATATTTTGCTAAAGTCATTTTTTTCATAAGTTTTTCAAGGTTTATAAATAATTTCTTCCTTTCTTCAACATTTGGATGAAATTAAGAAGAAATCATTTAAAAACTTATGAAAAAAATGTCTTTACAAAATATGGTCAATTATTTAACAACAAAATATGTTTAAAAAAAAGGGCTGCTCTCAAATTTTACAAATATATATATATATATATATATGGTTATTAATATTAGAAATATAATATACCGTCTTACCTCGTACACTGCTCCTGTAGCTCTCGGAGCGGTTTAAGGTGTCACCCATCTTCAACAAGAAATTGTCCGAGAGCAGCAGTGTACGAGGTAAGACGGTGTATTATATTTCTAATATTAATAATACTAACCTTTGTGGTAATGACGAAATGCATGAATATATATGATTAGTTGTGTTTGTGACCAATAGGAATAAAGTTTTTGAAGGTCAAATTGAATCCATGTATGCGGCTGTTGACTGGTCTTAGTTACTTGCTATCCTGCAAATCCTCCGTTATTCTGCCAATGTTTCTAGAGGTTGCCCTGTCCCTCTTTAAAATAAGAGTAATTTTTTCACATTGTATTATAATTACTTTAAAGTAAAATTTATTCTTTATTTGCATCAAATTGTAATTTTACAAGTTTAGTGCCAAAAATTATTTTGTTTAACTAAAGCATTCTAGTAAAATTAATGTTGATGCCTGATGTTATTAGATTTTCTGCATTGTCTACATCTCTGAATGCTGTACTTGACGGAGCGGAGAAAGAGGGAATGGATCTCAATGCAGATGACACCATAAGAGTTCTCTACAAATCTATCTAGATGCTAATTTGTTTTCATTCATATGTACTTTATTAAGATTAAAACTATATTTCGATTAAATAAATCTAATTATAAAGCAAGTTTACTTAATAGCATCAGCTTAATATATATTGGGAAAGCTCTCCTATGATTGAAGTTATTAGAGTTTCATCGTAGAAAATGTGTCAACAACTTCCTGAAGGGCTTAAGACTACTGTTTAAGAATGAAGTTATTTGTAAGTAACGTTCTTTAGAAGAAGTCCTAACTATGATATATTTATTATAAAGTTCCCTTGTATTTATTTATTAAAGTGTTCTCGTGAATCAGAAAGATCAAATATTTTGCGTATTCATTTTTGAATAGGGTGTTATACTATACTCAGAGGAATTACTAGTTTTTATGAAAGTGGATGTTGAGAAAATTGAGTGTGTCTAGGATAGATGAAGATAAAATGGTGAAATAATAGTATTAGGGAAGTAGAAGAATTAAGAAGAAGCGTCGAAAGTAAAATATTAAAACGGGTCGGAAGTGTTATCCTCAACTATCCCCAAACGCCTGAAGAGACAGCCAACAGATCTGTCAGAAAAGTAAAAGAGTAAAGAAGATATTCTGAAAAAAATGTTTGTTGAGAGGCTTCAAGACAACATATTACGGGAGACAAGTAGATGAAAAAGGCAAGTTTAGAGTTAAGGGATTTTAGTAATTATTGAGAGAGAAGAACATACTGTGAGTAGAGCCACTGCAGTAGAAGGTTAACTCGAAGTAGGAGGAGGCTTGAAGACCTTATGTAACACCCATTCGGTAGTTATTGTTCATGGTTCCACTCACTTAGGCAAGCGATTTATTTTCCCCGTCAAACCAATTAAACTAAAGAGAATAAACAATTGCCTACTAAAATAAATGATAGAAAGACTAATTATACAAAACAAGGTTCAAAACAAATAACTAACTATGACTTACTTATTACAGGTAGGCTAAGTAAGGTTGCAGTAGTCGTGTTACGATTGAACACACATTGGCCGAAGATTGTGTCATACGACACAATGAAGATTACGCATTGGTAGTCCTTAATTATGTCAAGCTCAAGAGTTTTTAAAGCATGAATCTTTGTCGAGTACCTGACATCTTACAAGTCCAGGACCGACCCGGTTTAATGTCCTCCCCGAGGGACGACTTTCTCAAATTGATTCACCTCCCATGTGAATAAACCGGGGTTCACAGTATTGAATCCCGAATCTACCACTTCACCTCTGGAGCACGTTGCCACTGGGCTAACCTAGTCTCCTAAAATATATGATAATATTTCAGATTTTGCACTTCATTCTATTAGTAAAATTAGGAAGCACAAGTGAATTAATAATAATTGTTGAATATTATTCTTTTACATATTCATCCGTACAACAATAAACTCATACATAATTTTTTATCTATTAGTAATAATTATTTGCGTTTTCATTTAATAGTTACTGACAAATTACGATTCATTTAAAATTTTGCGGATATAGTGTAAATGCAGTGATAACAAACGCGTACTCCCTGTTACCGAGATAGTGAAACATAGACAAAGTAAAAACACCCACTTACCAGTCTCTAATTTTTTGTTTTGAACCGTCTTCAGGAGATGTTCTGAGAACTGCTCAAATCGAAAATTAGAAACTGGAAATGTATGTTTTTAATTTCTCCATGTTTCTTAATAAAGAAATGTTTAACGAATTTGAACATAAAACATTATTTTATAATTTTAAGTTATGTATGTAATTGTTAAAAACTTTGAAATTAATTTATGTATAATTATTAAAATGCAGAGTTTTGTTTTTGTGTTCATATAACGATCGCGTCTTAAAATTTTAACACTTTTAATGCAGGTTTCGTTAAAGTCCCGATACCATTATAATAATCTTATTACTATAAATTATATTCTCTGATTAAAACCCTCAATTAAAATCTTGTCGTTTTACTAATTGAATTTAAGAATATAGGATTTTATCATTTAGTGGAAATCGTTGCAGTAACACCTGTTGACAAGTATGAAAACAGTCAGTTGATTTCGATCGCTTTTCGGTTTACATAAGATAAAAATTTATAAAAAAATCCAAATTATTTGTATTGGTTTCTAAGCAGCAATCAAGCGTTGACAATGGGTGAATCAGTTGAGGAACTTAATTACGATTGTAATTTCAATCTGTTTTTGGCTAAGACTATGTTGCCCAATCTAAGATCTCAGCAAGGTAAGTTTGTTTCTTCATTTGAGCCACATAATCGGAGGTGCTCACGGTACACATCACCATGTAGTGATTGGTAACGGTGTCACCAATCCATACAGTCACTAATTCTTGCTTACTTGATACCCAATATTGCTGTACTTCGGAGATTTAGTGGTCACTTAATCAACATTGCTATTGCACTTGGCTATTAATACCTGAACTTATAAGTTATTATTCTTCAATATGACCATTACAAAAAATAGTAAAAAAACAATCTATTCTCTGGCGAAATGAATAAATAAATAAGAAATAAATAAATTTCTTTTGATTTATTTCAATTGGTTAAATATTATAGACACATTTAATAAATCTGTCATACCTCGTGAGTTATTGTATTGTATTGTACGTAGACATCAACTAGAACTGAAGATATTCAATAGGTTTGTTATAACTTCAAACAAGTGGAGCCAATATATTTCTAAATTCCCTATTAATAACATTAGTTTATTTTATTTATTATCTGATTTTATTGTTTTATAATAGGAATTGACATTGTCAGGTCCGTCCAGTCATTTTAAATCTAGTATTTGTTTAAATAAATTATTCGTTGGTGATTAATTTGTTCTTTTATTATTATTATCAGTTTTCTTGTGATTACATATTTCAAGTTCCACTGTTATATTTAATCTTTGTGATTTTTGTTCGGTTGCTATTAAATACAATAAATTTTCGATATTGTCTAGTTCGCATCTATTTTATTTGAATTATGTGTATAATATATTGCTTGAATTATTTAAGTCATGTTCTTTAAGCTGTTGTTCTAATGTTCTAATATATATATATATATATATATATATATATATATATATATATATATATATAATTAAAGTTACAGCTAGAGAACACAAGAAAAAGGACGAACACTCACGAATCTCGATAATTATCGAGATTCGTGAGTGTTCGTCCTTTTTCTTGTGTTCTCTAGCTGTAACTTTAATTATTTGTCCGTTTGGACCGTCTGTTTTCAATTCAAAGTATATATATATATATATATATTGAAAAAGACGAGCCAATCCCTGTTGCGTATTACTTTGGACACTTCTTATTGGTTGTGGGTGTTTTTTCGTTAAACACGTTTCTCCTTAGCACACTCCGTCTACTTGGCCGCCTCAGCCTTCACTCCAGGAGAGGGCTCGCAGTCCCTACTTAATTTTCCAATAGAGTTGGATGAAGGTCTTGGCGTCCTGGCTTTGAAGTGTACCTCGTCGAACTCGGTGTTTACTATGGGCTTAGTGGATTTCATTAGATACTGGTTGTTGGTGTTTTCTGTAGATTCTATTGTTGTGGGTGTATGTAGAACCTTTCCTCGTACGCTTGGCCGCATCCGCCGTCCTTCCTGGAGAGGGCTCGCAGTCCCTACTTTAATTTCACAGAGGGCAGGAATGGCATAGGCCAGGAATGGCTGCCCTCTGTGAAATTAAAGTAGGGACTGCTAGCCCTCTCCAGGAAGGACGGCGGATGCGGCCAAGCGTACAGGAAAGGTTCTACATACACCCACAACAATAGAATCAAGTGGTCAACAACAATTTTGTGGTCAAGAAAACAGTACCGTATCTTTACAATCTTTACAGTTTAGTTTATATATTCTGCTTTTATCATATTTACTGGTTACCTGTTATTTGTTTTTTGCATTATTAAATTTGAAATCTGCCTTTACATTGTATTGGTTTACAATAAGGCTAATAATTTAAATATGGCAATGTTTTCAGACCGGCTGAAGGTTCTGAGATGGATGAGAAAACTGGCTGCCTCTAACAGGTCGATAAGGGAAATGAAGCTCCGTAACGACTACATGTACCACTTGGTCTTGAATGTCCAGAACGGGGAACTGTCAGCTCCCTTTTCAGACAATCCGCCTGCCGGGCCTTTACCAGCTCTCACGCAGCTCCTGGTAAACCTTACCATTTCTAGCCAATCATTTCTTATTTTATTTATTTTTTTAAGAAACAGAATAAATGGCCTAGTTACAAAGTTTTTATTTACCGCAATTAGAGAATTGAGTTTTTTTTGGAGGTAGGGGGGAGCTTAGGGTAAACTAGAAAACATTTGTGATATGACTCATTTAATGTGCCATCATTTGTAATGTAGCTCATTAATACTAAATGAGCCATATTACCGGATTATATGTATAGTGAAATTATTTTTCGTCTTGTGTAAATTTCCTGCAAATTTACACAACACAGGTGAATACTGTGTCTCCATAATGATTCTACATTGGGAGTCCTAAATTTTATATTCAGAGAAGAAGCCTTTAACTACTGACTACAATCATATAGGCACAGGACTGAAGTGCCAATTTTTTCACCTCTTGTGTGAAAAACATCGACGATAGAATGAGTACCAAACCCGCATCTACCAGTCCAGAAGTGAGAACGTAAGCGACTGGACTACCCAATCCCTTTACTACAGTAAGTATACAATTCATGAAATTTAATTTACAATAATAGTAGATGATGTAATAGAGTCATGTAATAGAGCAGAAAACTGATTCCATTTGAAACTTGATATACAATAAATTATAAAACTAAGATAATTTTTTTATGTTAGGTTACCATGGATTGACAAAGCAATATTTCAGACTATGTACACCCGTATATCATGTTTGACAAGACAATATTTGATAGAAGTCCTCGGGAGTGACAAGGTGTATTTAACTGGTATGATTACAGCCTGGAGGAGCTGAGTTCACTAAGTACATGTCTGTGGAAGCGGAAGGCGATAGCTGCTGGGAGCCAGAGGATGTGGCCCGCTCCTCTACCCAGAAGCCTCTCGTCTATAAGCAGAGCCCTGATGGTGGAGCCTTTCTCGCAGCACAGCCCATCCCCAAGTGTGGAGCCTTCTGCTACTTATCTGTCGTCTGCAAGAACAAGTGATTCACCTTACCAGCCCTCTTATTCTAAGTGGTCTTGAAGTAATAAACAATGTCTCACATTAACATCACTTTTAATTTCAACAAATAGAATTTTTCTCAGTGAAGATACCCACATACATATACACACACGCACATATACACGCAAGCACACACACACACACACACACACACACAGAGTGAGAGAGAGAGAGAGAGAGAGAGAGAGAGGGAGAGAGAGAGAAACTCACACACACACACACAAACACAGAGAGGAGAGAGAGGAAATGAGTGGGTTAGATAAAGAGTGGGTTAGAGGGATAGTAAGAGAAAGAGCACTTCATTTATGAAATACAAACAATAAAAAATCGTCACATTTCAAAGAGGGAAAAACTAAGAAAGTGAGTGTAAGAGAGGAGTGAAATGGTAAGTAGGGAAATGAGTGAGATAGGTAAAAAGTGAGTAAGAGAGAGGTAGAAATTGTGTGAGGCTTAGACATCAATTTATCTGATAAAATACGTTTGCATTTTTCTTCCATATTTACAAAAAACTACACATTTTACCTCAATTTTGATTAAATCCCAGTTTGGGGATTTTAATAAAATAAAATACATATATTAGGGCTTAAAAATTTAATATTATAAAATTTAAAATAAAAAAAAATTAAGTTTATAAAATATATACAAAGTATACATTTTTACCCCAGCAAAGATCGTTTAGGGGAGTTTTTCCTGAAAAGTACTTTTTCCTATTCAAAATGTAGGTTATTGATATAATTCCTTTGAATTCATTTATAATTAATCTTCTATGCTTAAGAAGATATTTACAGTAATCTCACAAGTCTTGTAAGTTATTTCAGTACAGTAATATTTCTAAATCCTCTATTGACAGTCTTGATTCAGCATTGTAAACAAGACTCTTGAACATGTGAAAGCACAGGAGAATCACCTAAAAAACAAACTGCATTTTTCTATTTGTTTTGATTACAGAGTAGGCAGTTCACTGAACTCCCATAATCAATTTTATATTATTGCAAATATTTTGATATGAAAAACAGCTGATTAGCTATACTTCAATTTTGCATTTGTTATGAAATACTGATGTTAAACTTCAAAAATGTTTTAACTGATAAATGAGTTTAAGGTAATTCAATTAATTTAAAACATTAGATACTTTTATATGTATAATATTTATATTTATACTATTTACAAGATATTGTTATATTGGATCAATTGTTCAGGATGATTGAAGAGTACATCTCAGGATGTTTAGAGGAACATCTCAAACATTGGCGTTAAGCTTAATCTTTGTTCGTGTCCTCCGATTAACTCATAATTTATTAATAATTAATTAACTCATTTAATCGTGTCATCGTCTAATAGAATGAAAGCTATAGTAACTATATAACTGGTTAACTATCAGTTTTAATCAAGTTTGACTTGATTATTGATGTACAATAAATCTGTTGACGATAAAAAACAATGGACCAGTTCAATTGTTGTTATTAAAGGAAGACGTTAAGAATATTTTTCAACAAATTGATTGTTTGATTAAAATATTATGTTCTTTAATAGCATAAAATTTATTTTATCAAAAAAAAGGTATTGTTTCAATCTATCTATACAATATTTTCTTACGTCTATTTGGTTGTTTGGAATTCAACTTAACAACATAAACATGAGAAGTCTTATTTCTTTTAAAACTTAAGCAGTCTAAAGTTAGTGTTTACCTTGAATTAAAACATATTCTATTAAAAGAAGGTTAATATTTTTGAATACGAAAAGGATATAATATTATTTACTGCAGTTATAAAAATATAATTTGTACGCTTACATTTTGCTATTCACCAACCCATGATGGTTGGCAAACAATTTTATAAAAAATATTTGAAATATTTCTCCAAAGGCTCTATCTCCTATTCATACAAAAGTTGGATTTTTTTATACACATAGCTATAATTAGATCCAATAATAACTTAATGATTACACCTAGAATGTTTTAGGTGTTGAAATTAAAAATAATTTAATGTAATGTGATTTAATTTGTTTTATATATTGAATCGGAATATTCTTCCTTAAATACTGAATATTTATTCAGTTCATTTGTAATTCATCTAATTAGAACAATTAGAAACTATACCTAATGAATATGAATTTTTTGATTTTATTGTTTGCTTTATAATGAAAGATAACAACTCTTTTCTATTTTAACTTCAATTAATTCAATTTATTAATTATATAATTTTGCTAAACATTTAATGTCTAATATAAATTTATTTGTATTCAGTTAGTTAATTCAATCAATGAGAAACCATATTTAATAAATCCCAAATTTTATTTTTTTTTAATTTATTTTATTTATTTTTTTTTTAATTTATTAATTATTCTTTTCTTAATGAAAGATTAATCTTCTTTCTCTATTTTTTTATTTTCAAACCAAATTTCTTTTTGTTTGTTTTTACATTTAATTCTACTTCTCAGGGGTTAATAATATTACAAATATATATATTTTTTTTTAATTTTATTTGTTTAAAGTCACAACAATGTAAGTATTACATTACCAGTGTCACTGATAACACAGATGTAGTAGGGAACACAGGAGGAAAGAAGCAATCCAGTGACTACACTTCCCAGCGTGGGTACAAATATTTAAATGTGTAAAATAGCCATAAAATATCTGTAATTTGTTTTGAAATACTGATGTCAAACTTTAACAATATTTTAAATGATGAATGAGGTAAACGTAATTTAATTTATTTAAGATATTAATATATGTCATATAAACTACAGAATATATTTGTTTACATCTCAGGGGATTCTATAAAAACATTAGAAGACTAGATTATTTTAAAGAAAAAAACCCTGACAATTTTTTTACTTCAGATTTTAAACTTTAGGAAGAAAATGATAGAGATAAATATTACATAATGTATAAAATTTGAGAGTAGATTGTTAACATTTAACATACCATACAAACCAATTTTTAACCAAATTTACATATCTGTCATTTGGTATTAAAAGTTTAAAATTTTGATTTAGATTCCCGTTATCTTTCTATTATTTTATTTGATTATTAGTCACCAGTGACTATTTTATTTAGTTCTCACTAAGAAAAAAACACTACACTCTTTTTGAGCAAAATTCTATAAAATAAACTTTCCTGACTTATGGCAAAATTTAAAATATTATAGTTTTACTTAAAAATTGAAATTTTATTCTGTCAAATATCTAATGAATTATTCTGTTTTTCTAAGGATTTCAACTAAACAAAAGATTAAATAATTTTCTTTACTTAAAAGAAATGTTAAACAATTATCCTTTAATATTTATGATTAATAACTCTGTTAATTATTAAATAATCATTTAGTTTTTTGAACAATAATACCTTATGAAAGATGCTTACAAATTTTTTGTAAAACTGTTAAATGAAAATTTTGTTAAATCTTTGATTAAATATTCTTCAATTTTTAGATTTTTAAAAGTAAAGTATATTAATAAAAAAAAAAAAGTTCTAGATTTTGATGGTTGTAAAAGTTTAGAGCTTTCCTGTTTATGCTTTGTTGATGTCTCTGTTTGATGATGTTGATTTGTCCTTGTTGATGTCTGTATGGCTGTTGAGAGCCACATATTTAGAAGTCAGTTAAAAATCTACAGCTCACACTATTTGATAAATAAAAGTAATATTATACCCTAAAACACATCTTATTGAGCTCAGGAGCATATAGTTTTTGGAGAATATTGTCTCAAGTGAAGTCTACTTTATTTCCCATTATATAATTTTAGAGCTGATGTTGTTCTTTTAAACTACTAATTCTTGATATTTGAAATTTTAAATTGATTATGGAAATAGTATTAATATTAACTAAAGTTTAGATTTTAAACTTTAGAAAGAAAAGGATAGAGATAAATATTACATAATGTATAAAATTAGAGATTAGATTGTTAACATTTAACATGGATTTTTTTTATTAAGAACGGGGCTGTTATGTTAAAGATATATACATTTTAACCTATGATTGCATTAAAAAACTTATGAACACGATACTGATCGTACCAACTGGCAGGTCAAAAATGAAATCAAACAAAGAAATAGCTCCTTACAGCAAAATTAATCGTACAACTTCCTTTAATGAAGTTCCTCCATGGAAGAGTCATTATACTATAGTTTTTAAATACTTTTTACAACTTTTTTAACTGAAATAGTAGAACTAAAAATTTTAAATTTTATATATGGTATCTACTTAAATTAGATATAACGAATAAGAATCTAGGGGGGTTGAGAAGAGTTAATATAACCCTAAAAAACACCATACACAATTTGAAAAAAGTAGTATTTTAATTTTGACAACAAATACTCTTACTTGTTGTATTTGTTGACATCTATATAAATAAAATAATGATTTTTTCTGTACATTGCTTTGAACTGACTCATTTCAAGTTTTCTTTACGTTTCATACATCAGCGAAACAGAATCCACCCTTCGAAAAATTTCTGTCGGTTTGTCTGCAAAATTTTGTCACAAGTAAACTCAGCCACTATAAAACAAACATATCAAGCTGAAACTTTGACAATAGATTTGTGTAAGTCTAACTTAAAATATAGGCTCTGAATTGATTGGAAATACAACATAGAAGTGAAGTTATGGAAGTTTAAAACAAAAACATTTGTCACAATTAAACTCAGCCACCATGAGACATAGATAGCGAGCTGAAACTTTCACAGTAGATTTGTGTATGTCTAACTGATGAATAGATTGATAATTAAATGCAGAAACGAAGTTATGGGGCTTTAAACTGTATTTTGCTAACTTTACAGACATGTTTATTTTGAAAATACAGGTGTAATAAGTAGGTATTGTTAGTTGATTTTAATTTCATTTGAGCGTATGAATATATTGCATATTTGACATCATTGAAAAGGTGTTCCCCAGATTTAAGGCTGTACTATCTATTAAGAATAATTAGTGTTGTGAACGAGCAATTCTCAACCCTTAATTTGAACAGGTTTATTGATTTACAAAATGTATATGATGTTTTAGTGTAAATCTTTTTTATATTATCTATAATCTTAATTATTACAAATAGTATTATTACAAATAGTAATAGTTACAAAACATTTATATTACTATTATATTACTTATTATTAGATATTTGATTCTAATTTTATTCTGGGAAATGCTGAATACAACAGGTTGTATGTAAATTGGAATAGTAATTTGATTATTGAATTACATTAACAAGTAATGCAGTATCTCACACAGGTGTCACGATGAAGAAAAATGGATAATAGAATAGAAAAATAATAATTGTTTTATGAAGTATGAAAATATAAATAAATCACTTAAAGAACATCAAAATTATGGGATTTTATTCATTCATGTATCAAAAGATAAAAAGTCAGTTATATGAACAAAAAAATGAAATGAAAAAAAAAAAATCAGGAGGTTTTGAGAACTTTATTGAATAATATTTGAAAATATATTCGACTAGTTAAGTAATCTTCGAAGAATCACATAGATGACTGTCTCATATATAGTAATTGCTTACTTTGGTTCATACATAGGTCATTTTTTCATTTGTTTATTGCGAATGCTTAAAATTATTACAAAATATTTACAAATAATTAGATCTTAACATAAAATAAGAAATGAGTAAACACTCTCAAAATTTTATATTTTTGGTTGAACTTATCAGGAACAATTTGGGACAGTAATTGTGTTCTCTCTTTGATGGTAAACTGGTGTTTATTTCTAAATTTTGTGTTTTGAGTTTGATTTATTAAAAAGATGTTTGATCATGAGTTAGAGTCTTTCTGTTATTTTTTCGATTATTGTAATAATTGATTCATATGCGGATCGTTAAAGCAAAATTTAAATATTTTTAGTAAAATTAAAAATGAATTATTGGTGATAAGAGAAGAATGCCATTTACCATGGTTACTTTTCAAATCCTGCAGACCAGGTTTTACAGTTCGTCCTGCCATTGTATAGCAATCAATGGACAAGCGACTACAGCTGTCCTGCTAATTCATTTTTAACCTCACGGCAAAAATAGTTCTATGACTATTCCTCAAACCAGCCACCTATCAAGTAACTATGATATCATAATGGCCATACGTTTGATCACATTTTCATCATATGATTGGGAATGTGTACATGATGATTGAACATGATGTGAACATTGTTTAACAGAACTTTTTTGAAACTAAACAAAATACAAAACCCAGAGACTTACTCCAATAAAGCTTTCAACAACAGTTTTTCATAAGAAGATGCATCTATGCTATTAAACCACATATCAATCATAGTAAGAGTTTTTTTTCTGTTCTCCGTTCTCCATTTATCTTTATTAAGTCCTACTAGCATATTTCGATATTATTATTTATCAATTCATTTATATAGAACAGTAGTGCATTTAGTTAAGTGATAATTGCTAATTCAATGTAAGACAATAGGAGGTAAATCGGATTAACCATGTTAATTAATAGGATTAACTAAAATATCTTTAGCTCCCTAATTTGTGTTGTTCATAAAGTATAAATGTTAGAAATATACAATCAAATATTCAGAGATGAACGTGGTTCATAATTTAGTAAGAAGAATCTTTTTATGAAGCTATTTTAAATCGTAGAATGAAATAATGCAAAATCAGGAGTGGTCTCTTAATCAGGAATAGTTAAGGAATTAATTTATTTCAATTATGCTTAACAAAATGGGATATTTGTTTACTATTATTTAATTCCACTTTTAATATATGTTAAACATTGTTTGTTATACATGATATGAAGAGTATTTGATATTAATAGTGAGACGAAATGAAAAAAAAAAATGAAGTTTGGGTAACACTGACCATTGACTTAGTAATATGAAAACAGTCATGGCGCATAAATGTTTGAGAAGTTTTTAGTATTTTGAAACATTATTTTTAATTCGAAGAAGGATTGTTCTTATTGGCATGATTGCTTACAGTTTAGACTTCATTTCATAGTGTTTACTGTCATCATTAAGTTGTATTAATGTATTTATTATGCCAAAAAGAAGTAAAAGATTTTTCATGTTATGGCAGTGGAAAGAAGTTCCTGTCATCAAAAACAGTATGATTATCTCTTAAAATTTCTGTTAGTGGGAGATAGTGATGTTGGAAAGCAAGAAATTTTAAGTGGTTTAGAAGACGGTTCTTCTGAATCTCCTTTTTGTAGCGGAAGTGGTGAGTATTAACTAGTTCCTGTTTGATGAGTTTAAATTTAATTCTGCAAACTTTGATTTATTACTGTAATATTTCTTATACTGCTGTTAGGAATATATACAGCTTGTTTAATTATGTTTATTGTATTGTATTGATATTGCAGCATACAAAACGACAACTATTTTACTTGATGGTAAAAGAGTTAAATTGCAGCTGTGGGATACTTCTGGGCAAGGGAGATTTTGCACAATTATTAGATCGTATTCTAGAGGTGCCCAAGGCATCATACTTGTTTATGATATTACTAGCAAATGGTCATTTGATGGAATTGATCGATGGCTGAGGGAAGTTGAAGAAGTAAGATGCTTATTTTTTGTTCAGATTAATTTTTTCAAATATATAATCGTTCCTTAAAACTGAAAAAATTTCCGTAGCATGCACCAGGTGTGCCAAAGGTATTGGTAGGAAATAGGTTGCATTTGGCATTTAAACGTCAGGTTGGTACACGAGAAGCTCAAACCTATGCTGCCAAGAATAGGATGGCATTCTTTGAAGTTAGTCCTTTATGCGATTTTAACATCACGGAAAGCTTCTGTGAACTTTCAAGGAGAGCCATTCATCGAAATGGTATGGAGAGGTTATGGAGATCTAACAAAGGTAAGATTCCATCAAAATTTTTATTTTGTTACCTAAAGAAGTGTGACATCTAATTCAACTTTATTAAAATCAGTTGAATATCATTTGCCAGCTATTGGGTTTAATTTGTTAAAGTTGTGTTATTTACGGTGGTTCTTTTATTTTCAATGTGCATTTTGACAGATCTTTTTTTTTATTAATTTTGGCCAACTATATTTCACTGGAGAAATCAGTGGAATTAACATCATCAGTAGCTTATTTCTAACTAATGTAGGTCCAACTTTTTCACTATGTAGAGGTTCAAACATACCATTTCTAACTTAAATTACTTTCAAACAGTGAAGGTTACTTTTTTTTTACAAATCATGTTCAAGCTTTGTCTATTAATTTTTTGTTGTGATAAATACAGATTATTGGTTGAAAGAAACCAATTCTAAGTTTACTATAAAATAAAAATACATCATGTAGCATGAGCAACATTGTTTAGTACATAGGAAGTTGCATTTTGCTATGTTGTACTAAGGAAAATAGGTTTTTATTTGTACGTGCTCAAAACTTGATATTGCTTTCTAAATTTTGGTTTTATTTAAAGAATTATGCATTTATAATGTTGTATATCACGATTAATACAGAGTTACTCTTAATACTGTTTGATTTAATGCATCAAAAGATTGAAAGTATACTCTTTTATCCTATTTATTTTGAAAATTTAAGGAAATATATGTACGGGGGTTATTGTATTATTATGGGTTTGGTTTAATGTACGTATATATCTGTGAAAGTTTTGTTATATGGTGTTATATTCAAAACGAAAATAATGAATTTATATTTAACTTTTGCAAAATATAATGACAATTATATACATATATCAATAACTAATTATATGTACATTAATTAACTATATATATATATATATATATATATATATATATATATATATATATATATAATATTTTTAAATGATCAAAAGACTAGAACACGGAGAAACAGCAAGAAACTCACTTCAATTGTCCACCTTGTCATCAGGGGACGAAGAAGAAGAGTTCTGCTTGGTTGGCAAAGAGGAACTTAGCTGCCTCTCTGAATGTCAAACAAGACTGCTTGATGAAGTCAAGCAAGAAATTCACCTCTAGTGTGTTTTTGGGCTTTGGAATATCTATGTCATGAACAGACTTACAGACTTGCAATAGAAATGTGCTTCTTGCTCCAGCCTACTCCCTCTTTATCATACCCAGTAATTTCCAGTTAGATTTCGAGCACAATTAAAAACTGCCGTTGGTGACTTCTGGAAGGCAGCTGCTGTTGGAAAAAGGTGGGTACCAATAACTTCGTCAATGGTCATTCTCAACAGTCTTCTGTGATATGTTGCCGTAGACGCTGTCAGGATGGCTACAGACCATGACTACCTCTAAAACCTGTTATTCAGAAGAGGCATTACTGATACTCCCATCTACTCTTTATGTAATCTAAAAGAGAGAAATGATGAATATCTGCTCACCTGTAATGCTCTGGAGACAGAGAAAAGAAGTAACACGTGAGGAACGGATACTGTTATATTGAACAGCAAAGCGTCAAATGACTGACCAGACAAGGACGTTCATTATCGAATGAATGATGAAAAAGTGTTGTTATGTCACATGACACAAAATGAGTGTTCTTGCCAGAAATAAGTTTAGACCTGTGCCTAGAGTAAGCTAGACTTAACACAAGTTACACTTGTGTCCGAGCAAGCTAGTTCTTATCGTTGAATGTGTAAGATCATCTTTATCTTGTGGTCAACATGTATGTGAAATTCAAAAAAATAAATCAGACGAAATGCAATTGTAAGTATTATGTGAAAGTATTTAAACCTAGAGGTTATCTATAAGTTTTCATAGCACAATAATATCTTCCATGTTAATATCATTCTGGCGTATATTATATTAAATTAGCCATTTCTGTGTTTTTTTTTTGTTGAAAATGTCAAGACTATTGTTTTGTATCTCAAATGAAATTTTATTATTATTAGTCCTGGAACAACTATTCTTATATTTGTATCTGTATGGATTTACTAGTTTAATGCTTTTATTTCTATATATATATATATATAAAGGTTTCACATAAACACGTGAAACAACAATCAATGATCAAACCACAATATGAAATGGGAAAACAACATTAAGATCTTTCAACCGTAACAAGCGATCGTCAGGGTTGGGTTTTGACTCTGATGAAGACCGCTTGATACGTTTGAAAGATCTTAGTCTTGTTTTCCCCATTTCATATTGTGGTTTGATCATAAATATGTATTATTTATATAATAAAGTTCAAATACGAAGAAAAGTAACGCACACAATAAATTAAATACACTTACTATCTCTAGTTTTCGGTAAATCTGTTTTCGCGGAGAAAGAAGAGAGGAATTTTCCGAAAATAAGAGATAGTAATTGTGTTTCTTTGTTTTCAACTTGTGTTGTCCAGTTTGAATCGTTTCTGCCATTTTAAATTCAGTATATATTTACAAGTTTAATCATGAAGAAGACAAGTTTAAATGTCTGTGATACTTTCCTTCGTTTTTGAACCTGTATATGTCCAGTTTGGATCGTCTTGCCGATTTTAAAGTGAAAGTATATACGAATGATTTACTTTTCTTCACCTACTATTCACAATTTATAAGATTTTTTAGGGTTCAGGTCTTAGGATTTAAATTAATTCTTTCGCCAATGTTTCGACATAGTATATTTATCTTCCTCAGGGCTAAAAACATGTTTTTATAATAAGCACTATTACTACAACAATTTTGGTTATTGTTTACATTTATATATAATACGAATTTTGAATGCATAAATGAAGGGTAACTGGAAAGGTAGAAATTGATAATCTGGTATGATAACTATGGATTCTCACATTGAAATATGGTTTTACATTTTTTCAGATATTGATCTCTGTATTCTGTAATTCCTGTATTTCAGATATTTAATATTAATCTCTATAGTTCTAACGTAATATAATTGTTTTGTTTTTTGTATGCTATTGACTTGATTTATTCGTTTCTTGTATCACATTATTAAATAAGTTCGTTATGCCTTGTGCATCGTTGCACAGATAGTGTAATATTCATATGAACTGTAATTCACTTAAAATTGGAAAGGTGGTCAAAACTGGATACAATAGGAATTCAAAATCGAAGAAGAGTAACATACAAAATAAGGAAACACACTTACAAACTCAAATTTTCGGGCAATCCGTCTTCAGGTGAAGAGAGAGAGAGAGGGAGACCAAACTACTATGTGCCTACTGAATGCTTGGTCTCCCTCTCTCTTTTCTCCTGAAGATGGTTCGCCCGAAAATTTAAATTTGTTAGTGTGTTTCCTTACACTGTGTGTTATTACTCTTCTTCGATTTTATCAATTATAATACATAAGGAATTATACATTTTTGGCGAATAGTGTTTTATGTTTTTAAATTCTTTATATGCTCAATGTTTTTTGTTTTTAAAATAATTTATTTTATTATTATGCAAATCCGTCGTTTGTTGTGGTGAATCGTTGTTGTATAAAATCCCCACCGGTTTCGGATGTATTGCATCTTCTAGTTGCTCTGTCCTATGTGCGAAACCGGTTTTACTGCAACGATTGACAACATTTTTGTAATAATAATGATGTTTCTAATCGTCTGTGTGACTAATAATATGTGTTTTTTTTAGTTTTGACCCTTCATGAGCTCTGCTGTCGAGCCATAGTTGCCAGAACGACAGTGTACGGTATAGACCAACTCCCTCTACCTCCTAGAATCAAGTCTCATCTTAAATCATACGCGATGACATCTTTTCGCTGTGAAGATCGCAAACCGTCCCACCGTTCTAAATCTCACCATAAAAGTTCTCTTATGAAGTCAGCACCTGATACACCAGTCTCTGCTCCTCCTCTTCCAAGGAATTCCTGTACACTCTCCTAAATTCTGTATATTCAAAGCCTCCTTTTCCCATTGTACATAACCCTGTCCTTCTTTATTATTTATTTATATATTAAGCTTCCTTTTGGACTCTACCTCTCATAAAAGTGCCATTATTATTTGTACGTTTCTTTCTACCTATTGGCTTTCTTTCTTAAGTCATTAATGATATTTCCAACACTACAGTTATAAACATAAAAAAATATTACATACCAACATAAAACAATATTGAAGTAATACTAAATAATATAATATACTGAATGCAATTTTTACATATCAGTAGAATGTTTCTTTATTTTATAATTATTGATAAATTCTGAAAGACACTTGCACTAAACAATTTAATAGAACTTGAAAATTATTTTGTTGGTTGGACTTGAAAGTTTTAATATTAATCCATTCAGCTTTCAGGAGATATATTCTGTGATTTATCAAGTTAAAGAGATTACACTTAAGTAAATACTTAAATATTTTAATGAATGGATAAACGTCATTTTAACATTTTAATAACTAATTATATTATAATTAGTTATGTAATAATATAACTATATTGTATTTTCGTACATAATAGTCTCACTCATACTGTGGTTTGAACATTTATATATATCAGCTCAAAAACGAAGAAAAGCAACACACAGAGAAAGATACACACTTACAAACTCAATTTTCGGTTGATCCGTCTTCAGGAGAAAATAGAATGGGCGACCAAGCACGCCGGAAACATAACGGCAGGAAAACCTGCCGTTGTTTTCCCGCCTGCAGAAATTGGGTTTTCCTACCGTTATGTTTCCGGGGTGCTTGGTCGCCCATTCTATTTTCTCCTGAAGACGGATCATCCGAAAATTTGAGTTTGTAAGTGTATCTCTTTCTCTGTGTGTTGCTTTTCTTCGTTTTTGAGCTGATTTGCGTCCTGTTTGGATCGTTTTTTTCGAATTTTGAGTGGTATATATATAAAACAAGATTTCCCACTAAACATGTGAAATAAAGATCAATGTCTAAACCACAGTATGAAATAGGGAAAATTATTATGATCTTCCAACCAAAACGAGCTGTCTTTGTCAGAGTCAAATAGTTTCACAGTATCAGTTGGACTCTGACGAAGACGAAGACCTCTTGTTTTGTTTAAAAGATCTTAGTCATGTTTCTGATTCCTTACTGTAGTTAGACATTGGTATAAATTCAAAATATGAAAGGCTAAAAGGAAAGAACACAAAGAAACAACAAAATTCAGTTCCATATTTGGACCTTGTGATTATCAGAAGAAGAAGAATTCTGCTTGGCAGGCAAACAACAGAGTTGTTGTTTACCAGCCGAGCAGAATCATTCTCCCGATGACGACAAGGTTGAAAATATTGATTTGAGTTTTGTTATTTCTACGTGTTATTTTCTTTTAGTCGTTTGATACATATATGTACGTAATATTTTCAATTTAATATATCAACAGATACATTCTGAATGTATTTTAGTAATCAGTAAAATGATAAATCTTAAAACTGATTCGTCACATTTATTCACACTATTCTTGTTATATTTACGTAATCATTACATCGTTTGTTTAAACCAGGCATGGGCAACCTGCGGCCCAGCACGTCTTTTTGTGCGGCCCTCACAGATTATCTGGAATTGTATCATAATATTAAAGGTTCTTCTGCTTTTTGCTTATTAACAAAAGCTCACCGAAACTTTTGGAAGGAATTTACGACATTGGTCTATAGCAACAAATGTTTTAGTTTTTTTTCCTGTATTTACTTTTTTTTTTCAACACTAATCTTTAGAGATTGTGTTATGATACTAGTTGACCATTATGAAATAATCCGATATGAATAATAATTTTCATTATAAGAATAATAAAAGGTTAAATAATTACTGAAAAATTAATGTAGCACACAGTATATATTTTGTAAATTATAGAAATAAGCTATATGTATCCAAATACGATGTGGCCCGCGGTCACTTGGAATTTATATAATGCGGCCCCCAGGTCGTACATGATTGCCCATACCTGGTTTAAACTATCAATTAATCCTTTTCCGACTGCACACAGTACTGTAACTACCACCGCTGTACAGTTTTCTACTGTACAGTACTTTCCGCTCCCTTTGTGTCATCAGTCTAAGATTTTTCTTACTTTCAATTCAGCAACCTTATAGTTACATGTAAATACTAAAAAATCTTTAATTTCTTCAGCTTAAGGTAAAGTAACTAGTTTTTCTTTTTTTTTAAAAAAAAAAATAATAAAGTTTGTCATTTGCTGTAATTAAATTAATCTGCAAATGTTATTACCTTTTCAAAATTGCAGATTTGAAATGTTATATAAATGAATAAAATTGATATAAATTAATTATATCTTTACGGTATAATTTTTAAATTTTCTACTTTCCTTTAAACATTTCATGACTTAATTATTTATCTATTAACTTCGAGAATATTTTTATAAATTTTTTAGTGTAATCCAAAAGGAAGCTCAGTGTAAATTAATATTTTCATGTATATACATTTTAGTATAATTAGAACTGATTTGTGATTGAATACTATGTGTCTTGAACTATTTCGACACCCAATTGTGATTTGTCTCTTTGTTTCCTAATTTTGAATTAAAGAGGAATTTTTGGTGTATTTTTTTTTTTGCTTTTGTTGCAATTTTATTGACTTTAATACATTTGAAAATTGTTGCCTATTTACAATTTTTTAGGATTGTTACTAATAAATGTTTATGCTTATTTTTACAACTTTTTTTTTTGTTTAATGCACAATTTGTGCTTTTTTTTAATGATCTGTTGGGAGTAATGTTTTTTAATCAGGAAAACTGACTAAAAACCCATTGGTGATAGGCTTGACTAGTCATTAAGTGATTAAAACTTTTTTATTAAAAAAAATAATATTTTAACTTTTTCTATTTCCGTCCCTTTTTATTGCCTTTTTGCTTTTGTAAATCACGCCAAATTTTTTTTTTTATACTTGCTTTGCTAATTCAAAATATTTGGAAATTCAGCAAAAACAGTTTTTCAGGTTCTTTTCGTCTTCAGTGAAAGTTAAGTTTATATGTTTTGAAAAACTCATAACAAATTTTCAAGAATTAAATGCAAGTATATAGATTGCCATATAGGTGGAAACTATATGTAAACATTGGTAATTCGAAATATTAAATTAATTCGTTCTCAAGTGGCTTTTGTATCATATTTTTTTCGCATATTAAGTCACGTTTCATTTGTCAAAAGTCGTTCCAAGTCCTACGAAAACAACTCATTTCATTTTCTAACTGAATTATTCAATATACCAAGCCTGACCTTTAATACCTGTTAATAAAGTAGGTAGCAGATAAAATGTAATAATAAAAACTAAATTTGTGGACAAACGGCAAAAAGTATAGAAAATGGCAGATGACAGCAACACTTTAACTTTTCAAAACATCTAAAATTATTTTTTTTTAATTTTTATTTTCATCAATTATCATTTAACTTTGCAAAATGCTTTAAATTATTTTCCTGAGTCGGAAATTTCAATTTTTGTTTCGTATATTGAGTAATTTTTTGTCATATACGGCGAAAAAAAGTTTCCGTATGATTTTGCAAAATGAAATTTCGTATGCAAAGCTCTTCTATCTTGATGGACCTCTTAAACTTACTTATATAAAGATGTTTAAATTGTGCTTTAAAGTTACTGTTTGTAGTACTGATGTTCACAATTTTTTTTTTTAAAGTTATTTATTTCAAAGCAGTTGATTGCCTACCCCATATTTTTAATAGATATAGGTTTTCATAATTATCGATTATATAACTATGTTATCCTTTTTATGTTCTACGAGAAACTCATCCATAATTGATATTATTGTTCAATAATCGATATAAATAAAAGTTTGTCTTATGTGACCATATTAATATTTAAATATTCATATTGTCCATGACTAATCGATTTTATTAAAAAAATCTATTGTTGCTATTTGTATGGGATCTATAATATACATTCAATTCTATTCAGTGCAGTATTTAAAATGTATTTTTTTATTTAATAATTGTATATATGTAACTAAATTTCATAATTAACAGGTATAATAAAATAAAAATAAGCGACAAACAGCAGTAAGAAATCAGAAAAAAGGACTAAGATCTTTTAACCGTGACAATCGTAAAATAAACTGAGTCAATGATATTTGACTCTGACGAAGACCGCTTGTTACGGTTGAGATATTAGTCTTTTCTTTTCTGATTTCTTACTGTGGTTTGTCTATATATATATATATATATATATATATATATATATATATATATATATATATATCTTCTAGAAAATGATCCACAAAGGACAGCAAACGCTTCAGAGTAAGCTATAGAAAAACACACTCAGTCTCTAATTTTCGGTTTAACCGTCATCAGGAGAGAAGAAATAGGGACACTAAGCGCACTTGTGAAGCGATGGTTGGACTCCAACCATCATTTCGCCAGTGCGCTTAGTATCCCTATCTCTTGTCCTTATGACGGATGAACCGAAAATTAGAGACTGTAAGTTTGTTTTCATATTTACTATGTACCTATAGTTACTCTGATACGTATATATATATATATATATATATATAGTTCAATTAAACTGTATTTGTCCATTTCGGATCGTATTTTCATCAAAAAGTGTATATATATATTGTAACAGGAAAACAATCCAAAAGGATAACAAACGTTTCACGATGAATCACAAACACAGAACTAAGGAACAAACACACTTTATGTGTTTGTTCCTTAGTTCTGTGTTTGTGATTCATCGTGAAACATATATATATATATATCATTTTCATTGTTTTAAAGACATAGCTGTTGCTTTAGGTGTATAATAATATTTTTCTTAATCGTAGATTAGTCTAGCGTCAATCAATAAAACCCCCTTTAAGCCAAAGTTTTGGCTATTTTTATAGAAATCTTCATGGCTACATCAATTTAGATGAAACATTGACTTAAAGGTGTTTTATTGTTTGACATTGGACGAAACCTCGATAAAGAAAGATAGTGTTGAATATATGTGATCGAAATAAAAAACCATTGTAGAAAATAGTGTATATATTAAAATACTATTTCCCTTTAAGAAAAAAATAACCGTTAGTTTTTGTATAGAATATTTATTTTAGATACTTGCATAATGATACTGCCTGGATTGATAGAGTGTGTTATTATAAGTAATCCATGATAACTAGGAGTACCTTTGTTTCATCTTTGCTAGTGTTATAAACACTGTTATTGTGTACAAATTAAACAATTTTGATCACATGAAAAAAAAAATCATAACAATAACTGGTTTATTTTTAATGACGTTTTATGGTATGTTATATACCTAACTTTATTAAAGAAGTAATGATTGTTATTTCTTTAGAGGTTGTTCTAAAATTTTAAATCATCTGGTCCTACCTTGTTGAATGCTGTTTGACTGATTTTGGACCTCGTCCATTCTCTGGAGCGGATTGATGAAAACGGGTTGAGCTCTCCATATTACGTAAGACGTATTTATAATTCATTTTATTGTTTCCATGTTGAATTTATTCAATGTTTTGTTTTTAAATTATATAACCGCTATATGGTACTTATAATAGATAGTTTATACTCATTTTTGTCTTATAATTATATTGTGACTTCTTTTGAATATTTTACTGGGTGTGAAATTAAATAGCTTATACAGAGGCATTCCGACTTACTGTGGCAGAATATTTAAGAGATAAGGATTAACCCTTTGAGGACAAAGAAATAGATTATAGCATGTTTTTCTAACGAAGGTGATTAAAACGCCTCATAACAGTAAATTTTTATGAAGTCATTCTGATTTTCTCTGATTTATCTGAACTATAAAAACATTTTATTGTCTTTAGATTGATAAAACTTTTATCCAATATTAGTCGTATTCATTAGCGGAACCGTAGAAATGTCATACACCTGCCTTAGGGGACTTCGTTAAAAATTATAATACATAGAGGATTTCGGTTATAATATATGAATAGATGTTGAAGAAATTTTGTGTAGAATATCGGTTACTGGTGGATAAAAGCAATATGTTGGAGATATCTTAAAGAGAATTACGTTTGCTTTACGTATGAATACACTATGATGTTGGGGAATATCTATTCAACATTTTTAGAAAGAAAAAAAAATACTTGAATTGAATGAAACTTCAATTCCTCACTAATCGTTAATTACTGATTATCAGTATTGAACCTCCCAATCATATCAGTTACTAAATATTAATTTTGCCTTTTCAGGTAAAGCGTGACACAAAGCGTATTAATATATAGATAATCACTTAAAAAAACCACTAAAGTTAAAAATCATTGAATAACTATGATTCCACCGAATTTCCTGTCTTATTACAATTATTTTTGTTGTTTTTTAAAATTTCAATTCAAACATTATTCGTAGAATTGAAATTTGATTTTATTTTGTAAAACAAACTATTATATGGTTACAATTTAATAAACTGGCATATTGCATTAAAATAAACATGTTGATATCTGCCATTTTACCCATGAATATGTGAACATTAACATTATGGTAGTAAATGAGTTAATGGTTTTAAAAGTTAATGTTCGGTCAGGATTAAGCAAGAAAGAAAACAGCAAAACTTGCATAATTTTTGTTGTTTTTTGTTGTTGTCGTCAGTCTGCTTAAGTTAAAAACCACTGTGATAATATAGATTAGTGGTTCTAAAACTTTTTTTTTAGTATCCTCTGTGATTTATCTTATCTGTCATACTTCCCAATACCCTGCAAAAATTATATATGAGAAGGTAAATTTTCTAAGTAATATGTCTGTGAAATATTAACTATGAATTGCATTATATAAATAACATGAATTATTCCAAATACAACATTTTTGTTTAAATTACAACAAAAAAAAAGGGTTTATTAAAAATTTACAAATTTAAGTAAGCAGTAAAATTCAATATCCGATAAAAAGGAGCAATATAACATTTTTAAATATAAAAACTTTAGGGACATCGAAACATATAAATCTGTCAAAATGTCGAGATTGAATTTTTTCATGATCACTATACTTTACTTATAGTAAAGTAATTAGATCTTTGAAACAAAATAATGAAGTATTTGTGACTAATGTTTGAATTTCTAAATGTTACCGTGCTACATTATTGATGTATTTGTTGTTACCAGCATGTATTTAGAAAGTTTAAATTCACTTTTTGCAAATCAAAATCACTTTTTTGAATGTTAAAGTAACCCTTTTGTAAATCAAGTTTACCTGTTTGTATATTTTTGATGCATCAGTAATATATTATTCATTGAAATATAATAATGAAAATCATCATATTGATTGGACAGAAGCTAAATTTATTACCTATGAAAAATCGATGTTGCTAAGAAATATTATCGAATCCTCTCTAATTAAATCTAATAGATCAAATATCATAAACATTTGTAACGGGCTCTTCAAGTTTGATATTTTCGTGACGAGGGCAATAGCCTCTTCTAAGAGTGTTAACAGCTAGAGGATAGTTTTTTACTCTTTCTTACTGTACTCCTTTGTTTCATCAAACATCTCTCTGGACATTTATCCTTTCCTGCACTTTCACCCTTTTAAAATACCACTCTTCCCTCCCACTCTTCTCAACCCTTCACCAGATGTTTCTACATCTAGTGTTTCAGTTGGGTTTTTGACTCAGACGAAAACTGCTTGTTTCGGTTGAAAGAATTAAAAGTCTGTTTCCCTTTTCATTTTGTGATTTTGTGCTGCTGTTGTGTTTCCGGCGTGCTTGGTCGCCAATCTCTTTTCTCCTGAACATGCATCATCCGAAAATTTGAGTTTGTAAGTGTGTCTCTTTCTCTGTGTGTTACTTTTCTTCATTTTTGAGCTGATTTGCGTCCAGTTTGGATCGTTTTTTTCGAATTTTGAGTGAAATATATACATATATATACCATATATATATATATATATATATATATATATATATATACACTTTAACACATAGAAAAGAACACAGAAAGACACTACAGAACTCACTTCGATATTTCGACATCCGTCGTCATCGGGAAGAAGTGCGAAGTACTCGCGTTGAGAAGCAAACTACTACTCATATATATATATATATATATATATATATATATATATATATATATATATGATATGATATCCAACTGGGTCGGGTTTTTGATTATGATGGCGCCGCTTGTTACGGTTGAAGGATCTTAGTCTTTTTTTCCTATTGTAGTTTGATAATTGATTGTTCTTTTTCGTGTTTATTTGAAATTTATATATATATATATTGCAAAAGACGAGCCAATCCCTGTTACGTATTACTTTGGGCACTTCTTATTGGAAGTTAGAATATTCCAATAAGTATCGTATAAGTATTGTATTCCAATAAGAAGTGCCCAAAGTAATACGTAACAGGGATTGGCTCGTCTTTTGCAATATCTAATCTGGCATTCAACATATATATATATATATATATATATATTATATAAATTTTGTATGTTTCTCTTACGATGAACCTTAGACACCTATATTTCTAGTTTTTACTGGTGGACCGTCTTAAGTTTCTGTTTTCCCGTGGTCTCCCTGTAAACGTTTTATGAACCCTAACATACATTAATCTAAACTATTCATAATCTTTTCAGAGAGGATGTTTGATTAAAACATACTTTCGATGAATATTATTTATGTCCTTGGTGGGGTGCCAGGTTAGCCTAGTAAAAATGTTCTCGCCTCTGCAATGTCCGGGGTTCAATATTCACTCTGGTCCTCGATTTATTCACGAGAGAGGTGAATAAATTTCAGTACATCGTCTCTCAATGAGGAGGTTATGCCCTTGGTCCAAGCCTGTATGATGTCAGGTACTCGTTAAAGATCCTTATTCTAAGCACATTTGAGTTAGGCAAAAATTTAGGACTCCCGATGTGAAATCAATTTCATTCCGTTATATCAGAAAGGGTGTGTTCTCGGGTGGGTTAGTCCCCTGCAACCTAGCCTAACCTAACCTATTTCCTTATTAAACCTCCAATAGAAATTTTAAATATATCTATAATTTATCAGAACATGTAATTCTTGGAAATTTGTTTAAAAAAAAACCCCTATCATATTGATTTTTGTTCCCTTTATAATGAATCAAAAATAAATCAAATTCCCATTATGAGGCACTATTAATGAAAATAAAAGGGCTGGAAAGCTGAGTATTCTTTCATTTTTTTTTATACTTTTCTCTTTATAGTTATAATTTTTTTTATAAAAGCGTTTATAAACTTCATAACGTATGTACCTATTTTAAAGTAAAAATTAATATATATCTCATGAATGTATGAAATATATTTAAATTGAAACAATTTACGATCTGGGTAACAATGTGTTTTGTCTTTGAGTACAATATGAGCAATTTGGTTTTAAGAAATATTTTAAATATTGATTTCAGAAAAAAGTATTGACATTTTTAGTGGCCAAGGATTTATTTTTTATTGACTAAACCATTGATTGTTTTATGTTTTCTTGTAATTGGAATAAATTTAATCAAAATATATTTTAAAATGATAATTGTATTATGAACTATTTTTTTTTGTTTTTAAGAATGGCATATGTTTCGATATTGTTTTTTTTTAAATGTTTCCTTTAAATGGTGTTGATTTATGTTTATTTTTATTAAAATAAAGATAAAATCGTATTAAAATTTCGAAAGTTGTTATTTTTTGTTCTGTTTTTATTTATGTTAAAGTATTTCCTTCAATTGTATAGAAATCAGTTTATTGAAAACGTTTTCAGTTTATTTTACGGTTTACTATTGGATTTTAATAATTTTATGTATTTTGAATGTTTTTGTCTTAACTGATTCTATGATTATGATTTCCGGTAGAATTTAATGAATTTTAGTTTCTGTTTGTTCGTATATTCTTTGCGTTCCTTTATTAAGATATTTTAAATTAGTCATTTTTTAAGTCGTGTTGTTTTTATTCTATTAAATCTTTGTTTCAATGTGTTCTATTCTTTTTATTCAACCTGAAAATCAATATATATTTATACTGCATATTACGTTATTCTTTCTTACTAATAAAATTAGCTAAAGTGTTGTTTTTAACTTTTTTCTTATGAATTCAATTATATAGTATCATATTTAAGGAATAATTGATGTGCATATAATTTGAGTTATTTTATAAGAAAGAAAATAATTTTCTAGATTACTCCGGGTCATAGGGTGGGCAAGGTCCATTTTTGGTAGGACTTCATTCAAAAATTGATACTTTTGTAGAACTGCATACTGTACTAATTAAAATAATGTATATAGTTCAATGCAGATAAAGAAACATAGAGAAATTAAAAACACAAACTTACAGTCTCTAATTTTCGGTTGAACCGCCTTCAGGAGAGATAAGACAGGGAAACCAAGCGCACTGGTACAGAGACGGTTGGAGACCAACGATGTTGCTACATACGCGCCCGGTCACAGAGAATAAGGTAGGCAAGAATCAATTTAAATTAAAATAGGAGTATGAAAAATAATAGTAAACACAAAAACAAATAAAATATTAAAAAATAAAAACTGAGGGATGAACAGAAGAAATGATGCATAAATAAATAAAAATTAAAAATTATGGACTAAGCTTTAATAAAAAATAGAGAATAAAACTTAAAATAAATTAAATTAAATAAATGAAAACGTTGAAAATGAAAAATGAAAACTATTTTTTTTATTTTTTATTAAAGCTTAGTCCATAATTTTTAATTTTTATTTCTTTATGTATCATTTCCTATGTTCATCCCTCAATTTTTATTATTTTATTTGTTTTTGTGTTTACTATTATTTTTCATATTCCCATTTTAATTTAAATTGATTCTTGTCTACCTTATTCTCTGTGACATGACGCATATGTGGCAACATTGTTGGTCTCCAACCGTCTCTGTACCAGTGCGCTTGGTTTCCCTCTCTTATCTCTCCTGAAGACGGTTCAACCGAAAATTAGAGACTGTAAGTTTGTGTTTTTAATTTCTCTATGTTTCTTTTTGTACATTGAACTGTATTTGTCGATTTCGGATCGTATTTTCATCAAAAAAGTGTATATATATATATATATATATATATAAGTTGACTGTTGTCTTCTCAAGGCAACATTCATCAACTGAAACAACCATTATCAGGTCGTAATATTGGAAGTGAGTCATGGTGTTTTGTTTTCATTTGTGCTTATTTCTGTTCTTAGTATATAATTTGAATTATATATAATATATCTTCTCTTCTCTTCGGAGGAGCTTACATATTTGTACCTGGTGACGCTGCATTTTAAATGAAGAATTTCTTTGTGTAAATTTATATGTTTTTGTGTATATATATATATGCAGCTATTTTCGTAATCGTAGTTTGTTCCTGAGTAAGTCAATTCTCAGAAAAACATTTTAGGCCAACGTTGATCTATGTTTCTAGACATCCTCAGAGAAATTAATTACCATTTCATGAATTAGTCCTGTAGATGGTTAGAAATATATATGAAACGTTGTCCTAGGTGTTCTTTTGAAAATTTTTTTTATCACGTCCCAACCTCGATAAAAATAATAGTGTTGATTAAACGTAGTCAAGAAAAAAATTATATATATGAACTAAATTCACAGAATGACACCAAAAACTCACTACTATATGACTCAACATTGACATGTGAGTCGTCCCTTGTCTGCGGAATGACTCACACCTTTCTACCTGTTGATGAGGCAGTTGAAATATAGTAGTGAGTTTTAGTTATCCTTTTTGTGTGTTCCTCCTGTCAATTTAGATTATTTGGTTCGTGGAATTGTTTTGTGATTAATTGTTTACATATATATAGTTTGGTTGAAAAGTACTCCATATTTTCTTCAAACTAGCAAGTACCATGTTCTTTTTTAATCGGGTGTGATATATCACCAGCAAAAGAATAAATTTTCTTTATTTTACAACTAGTTTGTGTAAAATATAGTGTATTTTTTAACCACACATATATATAATATATATTGAGTTAGCTTCAGCTACTCAAAGGGACTATTTCTGCCCGATGACAGCGAATGTCGAAATATCGTTGAGTCTTTTTTTTTGGTGTGTTTTTATCTGTCTTTTTCTTTCCTTTGTGAACTGTATATATATATATATATAATCACACCACAATATGAAATGGGAAAACAAGACTAAGATCTTTCAACCGTAACAAGCGGTCTTCGTCAGAGTCAAAAACCCAACTGACAGTTGCGGTTAAAGTTAAAACTTTGACTTAAAGTTAAAGACCGCTTGCTACAGTTGAAAGATCTTTGTCTTGTTTTTCCATTTCATATTGTGGTTTGATCATTGTTATTTCACATCTTTATGTGAAATCTGTGAAGATAATAGTACAGAAAGTAAAGAAACACACCTACAGACTCAAATTTTCGGGCAATCCGTCTTCAGGAGAAAGAGAAAGGGAGACCAAGCACGTTGTTGGCTCAACGGCTAGTAACCCAACCTACACGTGCTTGGTCTTCCTTTCTCGTTTCTCCTGAAGACGGATTGCCCGAAAATTTGAGTCTGTAAATGTGTTTCTTTACTTTGTGTGCTACCTATCTTCAATTTTGAACTGTTATTGTGTTTATCAAGTATATATATATGTTAATAACATTTGGTAGCAGTCATTCCTGTAAGCATATACTATTCTATTAAAAATATGACAATAATTTCAGAAACTTGCTTCTTGTTATGTTTCTATGCCTTCCTGATAATTGTATTGCATGTTTTGTATTGCATCTAAACGAAAAACATACTTCCTTCTGTTAACATGTTTCCTAGAGCCATCTTCAGGATGGGATTGATTCTCTAAGTCAAGAAGAACCGGCTCATGTAGTGACAGTGTCACTGACCTAAGCTGTGACAGTGACCTACTGGCCTAAGTAGTGATAAGTAAAAACAATTTCAGTCACCTAACTGGCTTTACTTTGCCTATATCAAAGGTGAAATCAATTAGAGAATCATTCTCGTCCTTAAGATGGCTCTAAGAAAGAGTTGAAATATATTGACAGTGTAAGAAGTATGTTATTTAGTTTACATGCTACAAAAAAACTCATTCAGGAAGACAGAGAAACTAACAAGAAGGACGTTTCTGTAAATTATATTTATATTTTTAATTTATATATATATATATATATAAACACTAATAACTTCTCGACCGTGTGACAGATATACAACTAAAAAATGATTGATCGGGATGCGGTCAGTTTCTTCCACTTTCAATTCAAACTCTCATTGCCGACGTTTCGATTTTATTTAAAATCTTTTTTCAAAGGCACAAGTAGGAGTATTGGCAATTGAAGGAACTATTACAATTACATTTCTGAACTAGTAATTACTAGTTCAGAAATGTAATTGTAATATTTCCTTCAATTGGCAATATTCCTACTTGTGCCTTTGGAAAAAGATTTTAAATAAAATCGAAACGTCGGCAATGAGAGTTTGAATTGAAAGTGGAAGAAACTGACCGCATCCCGATCAATCATTTTTTAGTTATATATATATATATATATATACAAACCAATTAAAAAGAAGATAGCACACAGATAGTCACAGGAATAACTCACTTCTATATTTCGACCATAGTCGCCATCAGGAGGCGAAGAGTCCCGCAGGAAGGCAGAGCGGCGAGTCGTTATTTATTCCTGTGTCTATCTGTGAGCTACCTTCTTAATTGGTTTTTATTTAAAAGTCTGCTGAACCGTTTCATTTAATTATATATATATATATATATATATATATATATATATATACATATATATTATTTGTTTGGTTATTTTTCTTCATAATTAAATACAGTTATATCAATGATACATTTAACTCTTTATTAATTTTAATCACTTTTTAACTATTGTTAATTTGAATTACTTTTTTCCTGAGAACAACAGGTATTTTAAAATAAACTATGGTAGCCCGGAATTTCACTTCGTGAAAGTAAATTCTGAAATATTGATTATTTTAATTAGTTCAGTACGCAGCTGTTAAAAGTAATGAATTTTTCACCAAAGGTTTTTCCACCCTTTGTTCTAAATTTACAATAAAAAAAAAAGATGAAACAATGTTTAAAATAGTATTTTAATTTCAAACTGAGATCATAGATAAAAATTAACATTATTTTTACATTGATATTAAAATCTAATGTAAATATGTTTTTCATGCATTTCCATGTCGATTGCTCAAACATTCATAATTTTAGTCTATATATGTACTTTTGTGTAATTTTTAATAGATAACGCCATTTGCATTTCGTAGATTGAAATGTAGTATACAAGTAGTTGAAGAAAAATTTAAAAAATAATAAACAATTGTTTGGTTGAAACATAGTAAAAATATTGATTTATTTCCGTGTATAAATCAGAAGATGTTTTAAAAAATTTGATTGTAATATATGTTAGAAAAAGAATAATATAAATAACAGACCCTGTAAATTCCTCCAAATTATTTTTTAATCTTGTTGTATACCAAAGGTGTACTTTAATTCTAATTATCAGCTGGTATCTAATTATTTTTGAAAACCATCAATCTGTTTTTTAAGTAATACTATATTTCTCGTATATTTTCAGAAATAAATTTATATTTTATTCATTTTTTTAATAATTATTTGACTTCTGCATGGTGCACTTGTATCGACAGTATAGTTTCTGACATATACCCCTCTTTCTTCTTTTTTATAAAGGTAATAAAGATACTAGACTTTTTAAATTTTATAATATTGTCCTTAAGGAAACTATTCCGTTCAATTTTGTAAAAAAAAAATAAATGAAATTTAATTTTAAAGCAAAAAAAACTTTGTTTTATTAAAAATGTTTGGAAAGAAATTTTATTTTTGTGTTAGTATTGTTGTAATTTGAAAAGAAAGGAGTGATTTCCATGTTTGTAGTTAACAATGATTTTTACTTTGATATGATTTGTGATTGAATATGTTTGTTTTCCGTGATTTGTGCCTATTTTCTGAATCAATTTAAATGCATTGATAAGTGACATATATTGGTGCATGATTCTGTGGTTTTACTTAACAATTTTGAACTTTGATGATTCTTATAATAGCTCTGCATTAGCTTTTGTGTACAATTGTGTATTTTTTTTATTATATATATTTATATGAAATAAAAATGTTTAATAAATATATGTATATATATATTTATATATTGTTTTTGAGATAACCATACAATTATAATTGAGGTGCAGTTTGGGCTTTACCAATGAACAGTATTTTTAAAGTTGATTACCGTAGCCCACATTCAAAGGCTTCCATATTTAGCCCTGTTCAAAGAGGGGAAGTATAGCTCATTTATTATTTGGTACCCACTTTAGTTATGGGTGAGCCATTTGACTTGGTTGCTTCTACAATGAGAGTCCTAAATTTATCGAAACTTAAGTTTATTTATTAGGGTAGAGGCCTTCGATTTAATGACCTCATCTCTGACGAACGATGTGCTCAGATTTTTTCACCGCCTATGTAGAAAAATTGAAGGCTAGAGTGGGAATGGAATTCGAATTTGACAGTCCAGAGGTGAATTGCAAGCAACTAGGCTATTTTGACCCCATGTATTTTTAAAGTAAGTACCGTTTTAAACTATAGGCACTACAAATTTGTGATCAACCGTCCTTTCATGAGCTTTTGATTGTTCACAAATGCTTATGCGGAAAGAATTTGTTTGTGTTTATGTTTCTTTTGTGCATATTTAAAATAACTTTAAACATTGAAAATTATGCTGGTAGTGAAATAAATATCCACTGTTATTTGTCTTCGGAATTCAGAAAGTTTGAAATCTCTCTATATTCATCTGAAGATTGATGAAGTATGTGGAGAAAACACTGTGGACGATGTAGTGATGTGAAATGGGTTTGAGCCAGTGGTAGGATTCAAATTTTTTAAGAGCAGGTTCTAAGAAAATAGGTCGTTTGTTCGCACCGTTCGTGCGAACCGGTGCTTAAAATATTATGAATTCGGTGAGTTAAATAGCTCAAGGAAGTTTCCCTGCTCATTGCTTGTTGCTTTAACATGATCACCAGCGATCAGTCTTTTTTTCATATTTTTTATTATTGCTTCTAGTAGCTTTTGACCAGGTAGGCTAACAAATCTGTGGTTTTCAGTAAACTGGATCTCTTTGAATGCATCCGAAGCAACCCTCTCATCAATTTCTTTTTCAAATGTTCCTATATTGTCCTTAAGTAATTCAATAGACCTCTTTATGAGGTTTTCTCCTCTGAACAAAGTTGTGTCTCTTGTTTGGAGGGCATTACTGAGAAATGACATTTCATTCAAAATATCAATCATTAAAGCTAAGGTCCATCAGAAAATTTTTGTTGCAAAGACGGGCAGCCATCCCTGAATTATTTATCTAAACAAAAACTTACTTTAAATTTCAGGAAATTAGATCTAAAAACATTCAATATTTGATTCAGAACTAAAAGTTAAAACTAGGGCTAGACCAACTCAACAATTGCATTGTTACGACCTTAATGAATTGGTGGCAGGACATGCTTGACTTATCGAATTTTGTGTTGAAGCTCTTACCAAACATACTTGCTAACTGGAACAAAATTAATTGTGAGTCAATAGCAGTGAGATAAGAAGTTTTTAAGTCAAGCAGTTACTGGCAACGGTGAGTTCACTTGGATGGTTCATACTACATCAGAATCAAAGCAGTATCCATAGAATGGAGGGTTTCAATATCCCTCAGCAAAGTAGGGTTCAGTGATTCAAAGTTGTGTATATTGTGTTTTGAGATGGTCAGAGGTTGTTCCTTAAAGATTTTTTGCCTTTTGGTAAAATAAGTTCCGAAATATATGATAATGCCTACCTCCTCTTGCTCAATAGATCTCATTGTAACTGGCTGGGGATATTTTCATCATCCTTCATATAGCCCTGACCTAGCACCGAGTGACTGGGATAGGCAGGAGTTTCTTGTAGATTTTTTGCATGGGGTGAGATCAGTTCCAAAGTATATGACAATGTCTCTCTCCTCGAACTCAAGATCTCATTGCATCCTGTGGTAGGATAATTTTCATCATCCTTCATATAGCTCTGACCTAGCACCGAGTGACTGGGATAGGCAGGAGTTTCTTGTAGATTTTTTGCATGGGGTGAGATCAGTTCCAAAGTATATGACAATGTCTCTCTCCTCGAACTCAAGATCTCATTGCATCCTGTGGTAGGATAATTTTCATCATCCTTCATATAGCTCTGACCTAGCACCGAGTGACTGGGATAGGCAGGAGTTTCTTGTAGATTTTCTGCATGGGGTGAGATCAGTTCCAAAGTATATGACAATGCCTCTCTCCTCGAACTCAAGATCTCATCGCATCCTGTGGTGGGAATATTTTCATCATCCTTCATATAGCTCTGACCTAGCACCGAGTGACTGGGATAGGCAGGAGTTCCTTGTAGATTTTTTGCATGGGGTGAGATCAGTTCCAAAGTATATGACAATGCCTCTCTCCTCGAACTCAAGATCTCATCGCATCCTGTGGTGGGAATATTTTCATCATCCTTCATGTAGCTCTGACCTAGCACCGAGTGACTGGGATAGGCAGGAGTTCCTTGTAGATTTTTTGCATGGGGTGAGATCAGTTCCAAAGTATATGACAATGCCTCTCTCCTCGAACTCAAGATCTCATCGCATCCTGTGGTGGGAATATTTTCATCATCCTTCATATAGCTCTGACCTAGCACCGAGTGACTGGGATAGGCAGGAGTTCCTTGTAGATTTTTTGCATGGGGTGAGATCAGTTCCAAAGTATATGACAATGTCTCTCTCCTCGAACTCAAGATCTCATTGCATCCTGTGGTAGGATAATTTTCATCATCCTTCATATAGCTCTGACCTAGCACCGAGTGACTGGGATAGGCAGGAGTTCCTTGTAGATTTTTTGCATGGGGTGAGATCAGTTCCAAAGTATATGACAATGTCTCTCTCCTCGAACTCAAGATCTCATTGCATCCTGTGGTAGGATAATTTTCATCATCCTTCATATAGCTCTGACCTAGCACCGAGTGACTGGGATAGGCAGGAGTTCCTTGTAGATTTTCTGCATGGGGTGAGATCAGTTCCAAAGTATATGACAATGCCTCTCTCCTCGAACTCAAGATCTCATCGTATCCTGTGGTGGGAATATTTTCATCATCCTACGTATAACCCTGACATAGCGTCCAGTTATTATTTCATGTTCCTTTGCTTGAAATAATCTAGTTGGTTAATTCTAATGATGATGATGTTGAAAGGCCAAAACAATTGTGTTGCCTTCTTGTTATTAGACAACGGATTTTTATCACATTGAGAAACTGTTTTTTTGAAATAAGATATGAGCCTTTATATTGTGGAAAATGTATTGACAAATAGTTTTGATAAATTGAAATGTACCAAAATAATATATTTTGATAAAAATACATAAATCATGCTTTCAATATACTTTCATAAAGAGGTCAAGTGTGGTGAAACAGGAAGTGTGCTTTCCTTAAGTACTCAAAATTGTAGGTTGTAATTTTGGCAAAAATCTTAGATCTTCCTCATCAGAATTCCTACACTCGACATTCCTCCGACAAGAGCTAAATCAGTTAGTATTAAACCTGTAAGCCATCAGGCTCAATTTCAAGTCTTAATAACTGAATACCTCTTAATCAAGTATTCAGGCCGATTGGTTAAAGACTGAAGAAACTTAAGGTCTCTGGGAAATGTTGATTCCTTACTAATTTCTTAAGTGTCTTGTAAAACTTCATTGTGTTCAAAACTGGTATTTTCTATTCTTTCCACTTTATTATTCCATTAATTACTAAATTATTATTAATCTTAGATAATAATATTTTTTTTTATTAATTTACATATTTTCCTTTTTATAATTATCTAAGTGTAAAAAATATATTTTACTATTCCGTAAGTTATTAAAATTGGTGTTGGTTATTAATTCTTTTTTCACTACATTTATCTGAATTTTTTATCAATCATATTTTTGGAAATAGTTTTTATAAACAATTATCACCCCTCTCTTTTTATTACATTACTAGGCCCGTATCACTCAAAAATGATAACAATGGGTATTGAAATTAATTCACTGAACATGATTAACAGGGATAATTTTAATTGATGTTTCTTGTTGTGAAGGCACGGAAACAGATTCTTATATGGCCCAAGCTTTTGATATAGTATTCTTAACATGATTCAAGATATATACCCAGTAAGTATATGTAGCGAAATACAAATCATTTAAGAATAAAAAAATCTGGAGTGGCCTTCACTCAACTTTACTATAAGTAACTTAATATCAAATTTCTTGAGTATATAATATATAACGTGTCAATTAAGCATAATGTAAACATCTAAATAGGATATGATTATTAGTCTTTCATTCCTGAGGTAGTAGAGATAGTGATCGAAGGAGATATCAATATATAAGCTAATTTTTGTATATCACACAGCTGATGCAAATAATTTCATTAGTATAACTACAGCAGTAATAACATTTTTGAAAAACCCATGTGAACATTTCTAGAAACGAAATATTCTCCTACAAGAGAACATGGATTTTGTTCAAATAGCCAGTGGATTTCTTACATCGTTTACTTGACATCCTTCTACATTGAATAATATCAACGTAAAATTTTCAAATTTAAAACAGGAAAATACCCTTTTTTTCTCTGAAAAAACATCATAAACAGCTAAGAAAATGTTTTAAGGTGATTTATAATTAAAGATGTACGATAATTACATTTATTAATCTTTAAACGAAAGATTTCAATTTTGAATTATCTTTTACATTTTTGGTTTTTTACGGAATTATTATACTTTGAATTTTATGGCTTCTTAGTATTTAATGAGATCATTTTCCTTCCCCTTTGTAAATTAAAAGAATACCCCTTTTTAAATAAATTTTCCTTCCCCTTTTTTCTGAGTGTGTGTTATCATTTTCCTGCCAATATTATTCCTCTTACATCTCATATAAGTCAATAAACAATTTAAATTCTTCCTTTATAAATATCAATTTTATCTCAGTGATTCGCTCAAAAAATTTCTAAGTCCATGTAAACAATGAAAAAAAATATAAAAAATTCGACAAGTATAGCAGGTGATCTCTTAGTCTAAGATAAACAAACAGTTTTTATAGCGTTATTGCTCTTTCCCATAATTGAAACTTCATTGAATTTCTTTTTATGAATTGCTAATTTTTTGTTCCATTTTTGGTCAAATTTTCATTATTTTTTAATGAGCCGTTTAGCGTCAAGAAAACATTTTCTGAAAATAGAAATCGGACTGTAACGCCCCTTTAGCGAACGTAATTTTGAAAAAAAATATTTCAATTCATTCTACACATAATGTTCTATTTATAGGCATAGTTTCATTCTTGTCCGTCAAACAGTATGGCTTGTATCGCTCTCACAAGGTTTGAGATTGAATTATAAGTCAAAATTTGTACATTTTATTGAAAAAAAAATATTTCCTGTTGATGTAAAATTCTGAATATATTTTTCATTTGTTCCATTTGTAACCCCAAAGATAATGTCAAAATTTCAAAACTCTAGGGTTATCAGTTTAGGAGAAATAAATGTTTAAAAAAAAACGGTTTTTGGCAAAAAAAGTGACTTTTCCATCATGCATAATTCTTCCCAAACAATAGGGATCTTCGTCTTTATGAGGCCCATTTTTGTGTAAAATTTCAACTTGATCCATCAAAGATTCTGGACCGTAGCGTGGTAACAAGCAATGCTAACACACTCACCCACCCACACACACACACAGACATCATCGTAAAAACTTCATAAAACGACTTCTGGGACCTCAAAACATGTAATTCCGTCAAAATCTCGAGATAAATTTTTTCACGATCGCTATACTTTATTTATAGTAAAGTAAAAAAATCTGGAGTGGCCTACACTCTACTTTACTATAAGTAACTTAATGTCAAATTTCTTGAGTATATAAAACATAACGTCTCATTTAAGCATAACGTAAACATCTAAATGGGATATAATTATTAGCCTTTCATTCCTGAGGTAGTAGAGATAGTGATTGAAGGACATATCAATTTATAAGCTTATTTTTGTACATCACAAATAATTTATTATTTGCAAATAATTTCATTATTATAACTACAGCAGTAATAACATTTTTGAAAAACCAAAGTGAACATTTCTTGAAACGATTTATTCTCCTACAAGAGAATGGCTTTCGTTCAAACAGCCAGTGGATTTCTTACATCGTTTACTTGACATCCTTCTACATTGAATATTAAAGTAAAATTTTAAAATTTAAAACAGGAAAATACCCTTTTTTTCTCTGAAAAATATCTTAAACAGCGAAGAAAATGTTATTTTGAGGTGCTTTGTTAATTAAAGATGTACGATAATTACATTTATTAATCTCTAAACGAAAGATTCCAATTATGAATTATCATTTACATTTTTGGTCTTTTATAGAATTATTATACTGGGAATTTTAATCTTTAAAATAATAATAATAATAATAAGCTTCTTAGTATTTAATAAGATCATTTTCCTTCCCCTTTGTCAAATAACATATATACGAATTTTTTCTGAGTGAGTGTTATTATTTTCCTGCACAATATTATTCCTCTTACATCTCATATAAGTCAATAAACAATTTAAATTATTCCTTTATAAATATCAATTTTATCTCAGTGGATTTGCTCAAAAAATTTCTAAGTCAATGTAAACAATGTAAAAAAATATAAAAAATTCGACAAGTATAGCAGGTGATCTCTTAGTCTAGGATAAACAAACAGTTTTTATAGCGTTATTGCTCTTTCCCATAATTGAAACTTCATGCATTTTTTTTTATGAATTGCTAATTTTTTGTTCCATTTTTGGTCAAATTTTCATTACTTTTTAATGAGCCGTTTCGCGTCAAAAAATCTTTTTCTGAAAACAGAAATCGTACTGTAACGCCCCTTTAGCGAACGTAATTTTGAAAAAAAATATCTCAACTCATTCTCCACATAATGTTCTATTTTTAGGCATAGTTTCATTGTGATCCGTCTAACAGTATGGCTTGTATCGCTCTCACAAGGTTTTAGATTGAATTATATGTCAAAATGTTTACATTTTATTGAAAAAAAAATATTTCCCGTTGTTTTAAAATTCTGAATATATTTTTCATTTGTTTCATTTGTAACCTCAAAGGTAATGTCAAAATTTCAAAACTCTAGGGTTATCAGTTTAGGAGAAATAAATGTTTTCAAAAAAACGGTTTTTGGCAAAAAAAGTGACTTTCCCATGATCCATAATTCTTCCCAAACAATAGGGATCTTCTTCCTTATGAGGCCCATTTTTGTGTAAAATATCAACTTGATCTATCAAAGATTCTGGACCGTAGCGTGGTAACAAGCAATGCTAACACACGCACCCACCCACCCACCCACACACACACAGACATCATCGTAAAAACTTGATAAAACGACTTCTGGGACCTCAAAACATGTAATTCCGTCAAAATCTCGAGATCGAATTTTTTCACGATCACTATACTTTACTTATAGTAAAGTAAAAATAATCTATTTTATAATATAAATAAATAAAACATCAATTCAAGTTATATACAGAGTGTAATATATTTAAAACAAACAAAACTTGTAAATTGAAATATTCAGTTATTTATCCAACATAAAATAGTATTAATGAAAAGAATGTGTCTTTATAATATTATCTTAGAACATTCGTATTTTATCTGACAGTTGTGTTCAAGTTTGTTTCTAAAATTATTCATTTTTAACCTCTAATTTAGTAGTTTATTATATATTTGTTACATTTATTTATAATACATTTGTAGTACTGTCAAGGGTGAGCACGCAAGCCTCTGGGCTACTGTGGCTCCATACCTTTATTTTATTACTTTATTTTATTTAGTTTTTATTTCACAAATTTTAAATTAATTTTTTTTGTTACATTTATATATAACACCTGTTCACTACTATCATCGGCGAGCACGCAAGCTACTGGCTACCCTGGATCCATACCTTTACTTCATTACTATTCTTTATATTATTCAAATTTTAAATTCAAAAATGTTTTTGTACATTTCTTTTTAATATATTTGTGCTACTGTCATCAGCGAGCACGCAAGCCAGTGGGCTACCCTGGCTCCATGTCTTTAGTTTATTACCATTGTTTATATTACGCAAATATTCAATTAAAACAAATTTTTTTTCTCTACGTTTCGGGAGAAAGTAACTTCCTTTCTCCTTCTTCGGGACGGTCTTCTTCGAGTCCTTAGGTGCACTTGTGGGAGGTTTGCTCCCACTGGCTTTTGACCCTCTAAGCTTCTGGAGGATGGTCTCTGGACTTCCTTCTGCTTAGTATCATGCTGGGAAAAATCCCTGGATCTCTATCGATGGCATTTTGTCCCCTCCAGCAGAGCACCGCATACCCAAGTAAGGCTATTTACTCGAGGGGGTCGTCTGGTACCCTTGAGGCTCTGTTCATGATACAGTAACCCCTATATCATCCAACCTTCGGGAAGGATCGCACAACACCTTAGATTGGGGATGAGATAAAAGGAAGCGATTTGGGGATTAGGAAGGATGTGAAACGAAGGTATTCAGGCCCAGCCCCTGAACAGCTTCTCCCCCACTTTCGTTTGTCCCTGCATATAGCATGTTAATAGGGTAGCCTTGTCAAGGCCGAAAGTCGGAGTGAGTGTTAGAGGCGCTTAATCGCTCCATTACTGCCCCGTAAATCCTTATAGAAAGAAGTTTGAGCATTTGTGTTGATCAAATTTAAAACCTTTTGTCTTTTTTACAATAACATTTAAACATCAAGGTAATAATTGTGGTAGTATATATAGTATGGAAGTCTAAACGGCAGTGGGAAATTAGAAAAATTATAAATTTTACACTCAAAATAAGTAATCATCGCCGGCGTCCAACAGATACTGTATCTGTTGGACTCTGATGAAGACTACTGGATTTGGTTGAAAGATCTTTTTTTTTGATTTCTTACTGTGATTTAGATGTCGATTTTTATTTCACGTGTTTATTGTGAAATATTGTTATATTGTTGTATATATAAGTAATCACAAAATGAAGTTATCACTTACAGTCCACCTAATTTTCGATCACCCTGTATATTACATGAATCCATCCTGAAACTTGAATGTTAGAGTATTTAGATGTCACCAGTTCATAAAACATTACATTCACTTTGCCTGATTCAGTTGTATAAAACTGAAACATCTCCAAGTTTATATTAAAAAAAAAAAATCGTTTTTGTATTTTTAAATTTTATTTCTTTTTAAATATCGAATTTTAGTTAATATTTAGACTCTAAATAATACCCTGAAATAGAAATATTTTTGGTGACTAATAAAAAAAAAAGGAGTCGTAAAACATTTTTTCTTTATTACAATAAAGTGGTTATTTTTTTTAATACAATATTGTATAGTCGAGGTGAAAGAAGGTATTTCCTTTTTTACCCTTGAATGTCACCCTTTTAAGACATACCAGAAAAGCGTTTGCCTGTAAACTTGGCTCAGCGGTGTTTCCCTGTGAATAGAACCATTCGATAAGCCTCCGGCACGGATGGGAAAATCAAAAAGGCACCAGCCAATAGAGCCAGGAATGCCGCTTCAGGCTCTTATTATCCTACTTCTCTCTCTCTATTCTCATTGAAAGTTGAAAAAATATTTACCTTTTGAAAAACGATACTGAGAAGAGGGAAATATATCTCTTGTTAAATATTTATTTCTAAACGACATACATTTTAGTTTTGCTTTTTTTTTATTAATTTCTTTTTGAATGAATATTTTTTCTTTAGATTATTTTTATAAGTACAAACGAATGCAATTCAATTCCTTTTGTTAAAGTGTAATAATGATGAAAAAAAGGTACTTATATTCCCAGTTTTTGACGATTTTTGAAGTCTGCATTAAATATGAATAATATTTTTGTTATTATATCCAGCTGCATGTTTGTGTATGTGTTGTGTGCCTGGGTAGTGGTAAGAGTTCATGTGTTTCTGTGTTTGTATGTGTGTGAGTGCGTGTGTGTGTATGTGTATGTGTGTGTGTGTGTCCGAGTAGTGGTAAGAGTACATGTGTTTCTGAATTTGTATATGATTCTGCCTGGGTTGTGGTAAGAATGCATGTCTTTCAGTAGTTTTATGTATGTGTGTGCCCGAGTGTTAGTAAGAATGCATGTCTTTCAGTAGTTTTATGTATGTGTGTGCCCGAGTGTTAGTAAGAATGCATGTCTTTCCGTAGTTTTATGTATGTGTGTGCCCGAGTGTTAGTAAGAATGCATGTCTTTCCGTAGTTTTATGTATGTGTGTGCCCGAGTGTTAGTAAGAATGCATGTCTTTCCGTAGTTTTATGTATGTGTGTGCCCGAGTGTTAGTAAGAATGCATGTCTTTCCGTAGTTTTATGTATGTGTGTGCCCGAGTGTTAGTAAGAATGCATGTCTTTCCGTAGTTTTATGTATGTGTGTGCCCGAGATTAGTAAGAATGCATGTTTCTGTATTTGTATGGGGTGTGTGTGTGTGTGTCCGAGTCTTTGTTTGTATGGTACAGATAGGTTGCATGTGTTTCTGTGTTTGCATGTGTCTGAGTACAGGTAAGAGTGTCTGTGTTTCTGTATTTGTATTTGTGTGTGCCCAGGTGGCAGTAAGAATGAATGTCTTTCGGTACGTGTATGTACATGGGTAGTGGTGCATATTCAAGGGTTGTTATATTCAATGGTGTATTATAAAATGGTGACATTCAAGGAGTGCTTGTGTTTTGTATTTGTATGTGCTTGTATGTGTGTACACAAGTATATCAACTAACAATACTTACTTGCTACAGTATCAGGCACCTAAAAATACATGTATATTTATGATATATATATATTTTTTTCTAATGTGTAAAACTTAAATATAACTTGAAATGAGTCAGTTCTAAGGAATGTTCAGACAAAACCTTTTTAGATTTACAGGAAATAAGATTTCACAATAAACACATGAAAGAACAATCATTTTTCACACGACAATAAGAAATGAGAAAAAAAGAACAACAAGTTGTCTTAGTCAGAGCCAGAGTTTTGACCCTGACGAAGACCGCTTGTTACGGTTGAAGGGTCTTAATTTTTTTTCTTCATTTCTTATTGTGGTTTGAGCATAGATATACAGGTATTTTTAGGCGTTTGACACTATTGCAAGTAGATATTGTTATTCGATTTTGATTTTGTTTGCATTTATCATAATTTTCTCGCTTAACGAAGTGAGTCCTATTAACCCACGTACTAAGTAAGAAGTATGCGTAGAATAAAATCAAATTTGAGCTGAGTATCTAAAGCTGCAAAACGTAAAGATACTTCAGATCTAATGACAGTATGACTAACAATGATATTTTCTGATATCTTATAATTTATAATAATATTTTGAAATAGCAAGTATCATCTCTGAATTTTTGTAAAATACACGTCTGATACAGCACGTCTGATAGCACCTAATATAAAGTGTAAATAGACGTGATTAATAAATTGTTATTTTGTTGATGATTTATAGTATTTTGCAAAGTTTCTAGCCTGCTGGTTTGATCGCTAGACTTAGGGGAGGACGCTGGTGCTGGTGGAGAGATGACGCTACATAATGTATTCAACCTCCTCTCCATCTATCTATCACATTTGAGTTATCCCTCAAACGGCTCCTTAGACTCCCCTCTCAAACTCCTTAAATAACCTTATTTTTTATCTTAAAGAAGTTATTCTTTTATTTCCACGGGAGAAAAAATATTTTTTTTTTTAAAAATTACGCTGATGTTTAAATATTTTATTAGTATACGTAGAAAACAAAATAAAACCAAGAGTTATTGATTAATTTTTTTGTTTTGATCACCAGAAGTTTTGTTATCACAATAAGCAAAAAAATCAACGTCAAGAATGCTGATCAGTTAACAAGTAATTTAATGAAAAATGTTTACATTTCCATCCCTCTTATCTCGAAAGTGACCGTTGCAGTTGTCCGACTTGTTTCGCACTTTGTGTATTTTCAAGCAGGACTTATGAAATTTAACGATGGTCTTAGCTAGACTAGCTGTGTTTAATATGCAGGTTCATATTATTAGTAACACAAAGGTTAGTAAAATACGTATTACTTGATAAATCTATCTTGCCTTATAAATAGTTGTTGTTTAGAATAGAAACTTCAACACAACACTCAAATATATCAAGTGCTACAGAGTACAACTACACTGTACTGTAATTTATAGTACACAATGATACAAATAAAACTTTATACATTTGTACAATGTAACACTCTTGTTTAAGCAGACAGTTTAATACAAGTTAATCATTTTTTTCTAAAATCATCCATTTTAAACTTTTAATGACTTAAATATAGTTCCACTAAAAATGCAAATAATAAAATTAATTGAAATAAAACTGGCAATAAATAATAAAAAAAATAATAACTGTGTTGAAATCAAAAAGTTAAAAATAGAGATGCTTGAAAAATTAAAACAATTTAAAAATTAACTACTTGAGATTGAGTCCAGCAGGTAACCGAGCACCAAAAATATTGATGTGCTGTTTCAGAAGCCCTTAGGTTGGTCATGATGTTATAAGTTATGTGTTTTCACTGATTTCAAGAAATACGACATCGATTTTTTAGTATGTATAGTATTATAACAGTTTACGAGGTGTGTAAATAAAGTAGTGAGACTGGCAACGTCGCTTTCGATCTGGCAACGCTGGAGACGCGTGGCCTTGAGTAGCGTCAGGTGCACGTGTGATGCGCCTCCAGTATGAATCTGAACTCGCCACAGTCATTTGTTTGTCCGTAGCGTTGGTTTTCGTGAAATGGTTTTTTCTTGAGCATTTTAAAAATGAGTGACCTCAAAGTTGAGCAGCGGTGTGCAATCAAATTGTGCTTCAGACTTGGACATAGAAACTTTTGAAAAACTTCAGGAGGCCTATGGAGAACGTGTTTTATCAAGGGCACAGGTTTTTCGGTGGTTTAAGGAATTTTCAGAAGGAAGAGAGTCGATTGAAGATGAACCACGAAGCGGAAGGCCTTCAAGTGCAAACACCGATGAAAATGTCAACAGAGTACGGAACCTTGTGCGTTCAGATCGACGCTTGACAGTCAGAATGATCGGGGAACAGTTGAATTTGAATCACACCTTCGAAAAAGAGTCCTTCGTGTGCGGCCAAACATCAAAGACAAGTGGTCTTTATCACTTTTTCCTCTTCCCGAGATTGAAAAATCACCTCAAGGGAACTCATTTCGGGACACTAAAACATACAAACTGCTGTAACCGACCAGCTGAAGGCCATTCCAGAATCCGAGTTCCAGCAATGCTACAATGATTGGAAGGCCATCTCCAGCGCTGTGTGGCTTCCGAAGGGAACTATTTTGAAGGTGACAATATCACATTGTAATTATATTTGAATAGAAAATTTAAAAAAAAATCAGTCTCACTACTTTATTTACACACCTCGTATCTCTAAAAGCCTCAGGTAAGCTTGAAATCGTATACATAGAGAAAAGGTTTTATTTCATTCGATTAATTTAAATTTAATTAATAGGATCATTAATTTTGTAAATTATAACCCTTTTTTGTTTGGATATGGGTAAGATTAGTAAATAGAATTTTTGGAAATGAAAAAGGATTTTCTCAGGGGAACTGATGCAGCTCCATCATTAAAGAACTGTTTAGAAGCATTTAGTTTAAAAACATTTGAATAATCGATGTCTGCGGAGCGGGCGTTATTGAAATCTCTCGGCTGGTCTAATTAATATTTCAGAAGCTTTCACCACCCTCCGTCCCCCCCTTCAGGGCTAGGTGTTTATGGGCAAAATTAAAACCAGTGTTTAGGGCTTTTGAATAATTTATCATGTTTAAACTAATTAGGCCGACTGCTGTATGGTGGCTGTAAGTCTTTGAAAATACCATTACTAAACAACTCTCCGGATTTGACTAAGTTTTATGTTTTCTTCTCTCTCCTGCATACTTAAAAGTAACTTTGCAAAACTCTCCTAATTTCCCGAAGATGGACTTTGAATATGTAAGTAGGATTATGTGCGATTTTAAAATTGTTATTTTGTAAGTCCATGCTTAAAAGTTTTTTTTTATTAATAAATTTTATATTTTTTGAGTGTAGAAGTAAAAAAAAATATCTTCCAAATTTTAAATTCCATTTTTTTTTAAAATTAATTTTATAGTATGGATAAACATCATCTTTTGTTTATTTATATAAATATATTCAGTGTAAATAAAATTCTGAAATATAAAGAGATTAAACATTTTTGATAGATATATCATATGGAGTACTATCATTGGGTAGTTTCTCCATTATTTATTTCAGATGTGGCATGGTCAACCTCCAAACCACACTAAGGAATCAGAAAAAAGAGTAAAACCATTCAACCGTAAGAGGCAGTCTTCATTAACATCAAATCTCAACTCTGACGAAAACAGCTTGTTTTGATTGAAAGATCTTAGTATTTTTTCTGATTTCTTCCTGTGGTTTACACGTTAATTTTTATTTCACATGTTTATTACATATTACATTCACTTGTTATAAAATATAAGTGTAGTTAGGTCTAGTAAATGTTAAAGGGTTAGTAGTCAACAATTATAATAAGTATTTATGTAAGTTAAAGGGGGTGGCCATATAAATAAGGATAAGATGGACAGGATAAGTTAAGGATGACGAAAAAGAAAAAAGTAGGGAGAATGCTGTGCCAACGAAGGGGCTACAACATACGGGTAGAGCCTATGGTAAACAATGGGATCTCACGGTAAGAGTTGTCTGTAGTAATAAGTATTTATGGGAGTTAAAAAGGTACGCTAATATAAGTTATGAGTGGTAGCTGTTGTAATAAGTTTATATATATAAGTATTTATGGGATATAATGGTGTTGGTTGATAGACAAGGATTATGGTAGGTAAGTTAAGGATAGCAGTAATAAAATTACGTTGTATATAAGTATTTATTTGAGTTAAGGGTTATGTTGAGATAAGAAGATGGATGGTTGTATATACTAATAAGATGGTTATGGTAATATAAATACTTATTGGGGGGTAATGTCTTGCGGGGGGTGGGAAATTGCGAAATCTTGTTATATATTAATGAGTAAAAGTAAAATAAAATAAGATACATGATAAACAGAATCTTCAGTAGTCTACAGTTCTTCCATTCTATAAATAAACGTATTATTAAAATCATTGGCAATCAATTTAGCCAACCTGATTTTGTAATTACAACTAAAATGAAAGAAATATTAAGATATTTGAGTAGAATCATGTAAATAACAGTAACCGTAGGATTAATGCTGGATGTTTATTATAGGATGAATCATGCAAAAGGTTTTTTAAGCTAATAGACACTGAAGGCAGAAGTAATATACACAATGATATGAGATTAAACATGTAAACAGAAGTGTGACATCTTCATAATGATAATATACAGAGGAAGTTTATTATATACAGAAACTCTACTAATTTGGATCGAGCAGGTTATATATTGATTACGCTTGATGGGAATACAATCTACAAATTACAGTTTGAGGTTCCCATGAACTAAATATAATCCTCCATTAATTGTATGTTTGTTCTCCAATGACTTAATTTGTAAAGTTTTATCTTTAGTGCTGTCTTAAAGGCTGAAAGAGAGGCTCATTTTTTATTCACACCGATTTTATTAACGGACGAGTCACATTATTATATTATTCTACATTTGGAGTCTAGAATTTTGCATTGCTTAAGTGCATTTAGAGTAGGAATCACGTGGACCTGACATCAAACAGGCTCAAGACAAACGGCATAGCGGCATCTCCCCCTCGACGTGCCTTCACCTTGTCGTGGTGGGGGGGCTTGACATGTCTCGGTGGTTGTTGAGGCCTGAGACATGAACAAAGAAAGGCACAACTGGACGGATGGTTTACCTGGGCTGGCGTCCGAGGGTGGAAAGCCCGCTCAATGACGCGCAGGCTTGGGTAGTCCGTCTTTATTAGTCTGATGTCGCTAACATCCGTCACTTTCAACACATTCTTTTGTTTCAGGGTGGGGTGTGTGTTCCTGGACTGGGATCCGTGGGCGGTAGATCCACTCGACTCGCTCGGCCCGTGGGATTGCCCATCCTTTCCGTCTCGTGCCACTGATGCTTGGCTTTTTGTATACTTATTTATCTCTGTGGTGGTACAGCACTGACTTTAGCTGCTCTCTTGAGATCCTAGTTCTTGAGCTAGTGTCCGCAGGTGGAAAGTTTGCTCAGTCACTCACTGAGTTGTTGGGAGCTAAGTCTCAAACTCCCTTTTTCCTTCTTCTGACTTGCTTCTGTCTTTCTTAAGACTTTTTCTCGCTCCTCTATGAGATTCGGAAACTTTGTAGTGGTCGGTTGCTGGTTGTTGATGGTTATGGTGGTTTACCTTAGGTTTGTCTGGTCGGTCGCGATGTGTAACATAGCTAACCACGTAAGTTTAATTCAAACATATTCTATTTGTTTATAACATATATTTAACAGAATAGTTTATAACAGAATGTCTTAACATATGCTGCATGTATATTTAACCAGTAATACTTATCAATTTATTTGTAATTGAAAATAATTAAAAAAAAAATATTATTTTATTATTTTCTATTTCTTATTTTACTGAGTCAATCAAGTGGGTGAGCTGTTCAGAAATAAGTTTTAACTTAATATAATTACTTTGGTTTTTAATTAAGAATTAGTGAATGTAATTCGGAATAAGTTGAGGGTAATTAGTTACCTTTAATGATTTATGAGTCTCAGCAAATCTAACGAGCAAGTAATTATAATTTCTAACTTGTTCCTGAAGAGGAATAAAAAATGGACCTGTAAACCGTCTCTAATACTCTTATGATAAAATCAAATGGCATTATTTTACTGTCATTAACAATCTTATTATATTTATATTATAATATACTATTATATTATGTATAACATATTGGGTTAATTGCCGTTGCGTCTACTATGTGGTCTCCCTTTCTATTTTCTGCATACGACAGATTACTCGAAAATTTGAGTTTGTAAGAGTGTTTCTTTACTCTGTGTATTACTCCTCTTCGATTCTGAACTCGAATTGTGTCCAGTTCGGATCATCGTTATTAAGTGAAATTATAATATACAATTATATTATATTGTTTCATATTATTATATATATGATAATTATATATAATATTAATAGTATAATTTTAAACAATTTCATCAGATATTCTGTATTTGAAGTGAAAAGATTTCACCTCTGTCAGAGAAGGGTGAAAATTGCAGATTATTGTGTAAGGAGTTGCAACAACATGCCCCACGAGGCGCTTTTGTGATTTTTTGTGATGAAGCACATTTTAACTTTGTGTAAGCGTCAGACGTCAACATTTTCGTTGTTGGTGGTAAATCATATAACTTATAAAAAAAAAAATGTAACAGGAAAAAAAATATATATAATGTAATGTAAATTGAAATTGAGGGTTGTAATTGTTGGTTCTATATTTAGTCAAATAACGTTTGTATTATACCCACTAATAATTGGGGTGCTCAAGTATAAGCAGTAAGAGAGATCTTTCTATTCATACTTGTTATAGAAACTTATCAAAGAGTTTTAAACACCAAATAATGATATGAGCTGTAGTTGAGTCGATAAAATCTGAAGAGACGGTTCAGGGTTCAATACCCGAATAAATAAAAAAAAAGGGCCGCAGATTATACAAAAAAGTGTTGTGACACGCCCAATAATATATAAATAATAATATAAACAATAAACAATAATATAAAATTGTTATTCATTTCTCATATTATTTATTTATTAAACCTTACACACATTAGATTTTTAAATAAATTTACTTATTTAAATGTTAAATAAATTAATCAACATTAAAATGTTAACTTGTAAAACTTTACAAAATATTTTTATAAGATTTTATAATGAAGGTGTAAAACTTCCATTCTCGATTGAGGTGAAACAAAACATTTTTGTTTCTGAAATGTTAGATCAACTGACATATATATATATTTTCCCTGGTGCTCATTGGATTGGGTCGGTCATTAAGGAGTTTTTCCCTTTGATCTCCTCTTCTCCTTCTACCTCATCTATTTTTCCTGAAGCCCCCTCCTTATCATATCGCAAACCACCGAACCTCAGAAGTATTTTCTCCCAAAACTCTCCCTTGAACCCTACGCTTGGGAGGGGAATGGTGTCCTCCCCATACCTCATGTGCCTCGGTTAATTTCGATTACCGTTTGGACTGCACTTAGTGTGATGTATTCTACGTTGGTATGGCCTCTACGCAGCTCAACTTACATATGAATGGCCACAGGGCTTCCGTTGGTCAACGCAAAAACCTTCCTATTACTATCCACTCTAATTCCCATGGACTGGACTTTAATCACTGCTTCCGTGTCCAAGTCCTTAATCAGATCCCTGTGCCGTCTTCTCGGGTTACTTTAAGAGCTTCAGAGGAGGCAATTATCTGTCTTCTCAAAGCCCGCTCTTCTCCTGGCCTCAACTTGTACCGTTAATTTTTTTTTTTTTTTTAAATTGTTCATTGCTTCATTTACTATTCTTATCCTTCTGTTATTTTTATTTACTTTTATTTGTTTTTTTTTAGTTATTTTTCTCTCTGTAGTTAATAGCTTACCTAGCAAGTGGTCTTCGCTACATTTTCACTAATACTGTATCAGTGATACTCTGACGAGGATCACTTGCTTTGGTTGAAAGATCCTAATCATATTTTTGTTTTTATTACTGTGATTTGGAGGATAATTTTCTTGTGGCGTAGATTTATAAGACACGCACACACACACACACACACACACACACACACACACACTCTCTCTCTTTCTATATATATATATATATCAATGATCAAACCACAATAAAAAATGGGAAAACAAGACTAAGATCTTTCAACCGTAACAAGCGGTCTTCGTCAGAGTCAAAAACCCAACTGAACACTAGACGCAGAAAACATCTGGTGAGGAGTTGAGAAGAGTGGGAGGGAAGAGTGGTATTTTAAAATGGTGAAAGCGCAGGAAAGGACTAATGTCCAGAAAGGGATGTTTGGGGAAACAAAGGAGTACAGTAAGAAAAAGTAAAAAAAAACTATCTGCTAGCTGTCAACCCTCTTTGAAGAGGCTATTGCCCTCGTGACGAAAGTATCAAGTTTGAAGAGACCGTTACTAATGTTTATAATATTTGATCTATTTCTATTTGATCTATCTCAGTTGGGTTTTTAACTCTGACGAAGACCGCTTGTTACGGTTGAAAGATCTTAGTCTTGTTTTCTCATTTCATATTGTGGTTTGATCTTTGATTCTTATTTCACGTGTTTATGTGATATCTTTATATATATACTAAATTGAAGAAACGGTTCACATAGACTTATAAAACTTTAATTTACACCAAACACGACACAGAAAAAAGATAAAATAAACTCTTACGAAAGTCAATATTTCGAACTGTTGTTCGTCATCAGGAGAAGACTATAAGAGAGGATGAAGGGAGGGAGGACTTGTGCCTCTTGAGTCGTTGCTCTGCTTTCCTGCTGGACTCATCAACCCCTGATGACGACGATTGTCGAAATATAGAAGTGTGTTATGCCTGGTTCTATCTGTGTGTTACCTTCGTTTTAACTCTTATATATATATATATATATATATATATATAACACATTAAGTAAACACATTAAAAAACTTTGTAGCTACAAAGTCTAAACCACAATAAGGCATTAATGAGTGAGACTATGTTCTATATCAGGCATAGATTTTCTATCTGGAGTAATTAATTTTACCTTACTTATGTTATCGTAAAATAAAGAGAATTTATTTTCATTCTTCTTTGTTTTTAATGTAATTATTTGTAACTTAATACACTAATGACTGTTTTATTTAACATTAATTTAAGTAATTTTGCATGAACTGGAATTAACAGGTGTTCCAAGTTTTACCTATGCGCAAGGAAACAAAATTTATAATAACATAGATGTTATTTATCTAAAGAAGTATAGTTTATATATATTGTTCTAAAGATCATAACATCATAATAAAATATTAATTTATGCGTGAAAATGTAATTGCTTTGTAAAAGTAGCAGAGAGTAATGTGCGACACAAGGGAATGATTTCTGCTGTCGGGCCAGGGGGTTTTGGCAGCATCGGGCGCCACGAAGGCCCTTCCAGACGGCTAATGCACCCACACCAACTATAAATCCTCTTCCACTTTATTTATTTCAAGCCACCCACTTGTATTCGCAAAACAAATAAAAGTTATCCCCTTCTGCTTAATTAAATTTAAAAGAATATATCAATTAAATTACATTCTCTAATTTTAAAACTGCATTTTTATGTTATTATTTTTTTTAACACAAAAAAAATTAAACTGTTCAAACGTAAATAAATATGTAAGGAATTATATAAAACGGTTGTTCAACGAACTAAATAAAATAAATTCATAGACACAAGTGATCACAGAAGCTTTTTAGTATATTGTCTATTTGTTGATTTATAATTTTTTAATTATTTAGTTATTTTTTTATTAATTTTTTATATTTAAATTATTTTTAACTTTTCTTGTTTTTTTTAATTTTATTTGTATTTTTTTCTTTCTTAATTTAGCTTATTTTGACTTGCATTCCCTCTTTTCGTAAGTTGGCAAAACTGTTGAGTGTCTTTTGAATGAGACTTCATCAGTGGCTCAGTTCTATCTAACTGATGTCTATACAGTCGAAATATAGTTGTAAGTTTTTGTGATCTCTCATATGCCTTTTCATTCTGTGAAATGAATATACATATCCAAGTGTTGTGGCTGGTATCACAACCGGTGTTGCTTGAGGGTAGTTGCTGCTTGGTTGGAGAGTTACCTGTGATGACAGAGATGCTTGACTGATGGTGGAGAGAGTGGGTGCTTGGAGGTTGGGAAGTGAATGCTTGATGTCTTGCTTGCTTGAGGGTTCAGAATAGAATGCTTGAGGTGTTGACTGCTTGCTGGTTGAGAAGGGAATGACTAGGCGAAGGGTCCGAGACTAGCCAGGTAACATTGTGCAAAGCTAGAAGGGCAGGTACTGCTAAGCCACCCTAAGCCGGCAAGTACCGCTAGGCAGCCCCTAAGAGGGCAGGTATGATAAGTTACAATCTGAACACCAAGTATAAAATGAAATAAAAATTAACGTCAAAACCACGGTAAGAGAATCGGAAAAGTTACTAAAATTTTTCAGCCAAAACGACTGGCCTTCATTAGAATCTCACTCATACTGTAAAGCTACTTTTCCAATTTCCTTATTGTGGTTTAGACGTTTATATATAAACAGAGTATCTCAAAAGTATCTGAAATATGTTGATGACTAAAGTGTTTACTGTTATTAATCCGTTACCCCATTTCAGTGATATTCATTTTCAACAAGATAGAGCATCTGCCTACTACGCTAAAGATGTTCGACAGTGGCTTGATGAAACATTTGATCAATGAAACAGCCTAGGACAATTGATCAGCTAAAACAAACTATTTGGTGAAAAAGAGAACAAATTTCAGAGGAAAATAGCCAGAAAATAGCAGAAAATTGCAGTTGAAAGTAAATATTTCGAGCATTTAAACAATTAATACACCTACTAAATTTGTTGTTTCTGATTAATAATTTTTATTAAAGTTTGAGGTTTTGTTACTTTTAGGATGCCAGTATATTAGCGTAGATAGGTAGCAAATCTTCCTTTAGACATGTTTTATTAAGGTGAACCACAGTATTGGCATCTACAATCTTCTGTAGACAGATTCAATGTTCCAAAGTAATTACTGTCTATCTAACACAAAACACGACAAAGAAAAAAGAAAAAATACACGCTTACTGAATTATATATTTTTAACTGTTGTTTGTCATCAGAAGAAGACTAGAATATAGGACGAAGTGAGAAAGATCTCCTGATGACGAACAACAGCTCGAAATATTGAATTTAGTAAGTGTATATTTTCTCTTTTCTCTGGGTCGTGTTTTGTGTAATTTAAAGTTTATAAGTCCGTATGGACCGTTTCTTCAATTTAGTATATATATATATATATATATATATACGCCCGACCTTCAGCGTAGTCACCTGGTGTATAAGTTTTCATGTATTCAAGGGAACTGTGCAGCCCTTCCTTCTACCTACATCGGTATGACAACAACGAAGCTGTCGAGGCGTCTAACCCTCCATCTCTCCACAGGAGCCCCTAAGGACCATGTTAAGAAAGAACACGGAGGTTCCCTCACTAGAAATATGCTAGTAGAGGGAACCTCAGTTTTGGCTAAGAACAGTGATCGAGGCAGGCTACAAATACTAGAGGCTTTATTAATCAAAGATTTGTGCCCCGCGCTGAACTCTCAAATCAGTGACATGTTTGACATCCCGAGTTCTAGGACCTTCGAACCTAGAATAAAATTTGTTGGGAACCCTCCCATGCTGTGACCTGTCGAAGGCGAGAAGTGCTGGGGTGATTCAACTGTCTAACGCGTGGGTGCGCGCATGTAGCGCTGCTTTGACAGTAAACGCTGCCACTATTTGAACTGTGCTAATTTCTTTTGTTGTTAATTTTTGGTTTATGTTTTAATTGTTTCGTTTTATTGTTTACTGTTTACCTGATGATGGCCAATGTGGCCGAAAGCTTGTTTCCCTTTAGTTTTTTAACCCAGTTTGTGTTTGTGTAGTGTGAAATATAGTTTGTTTCATTAGTTTTCTTCAAGATTGTTTTCCTATTCTTGTTATGGAATTAGGTAGATTCATTTTTGAGCTACCAGTGAATTACAAGAAAATAATAAGGCAAATAGAACATCTTTCTAAAAAGATTATTAATGCTGAAGCCGCTGTGCTTTTTAACATTTGTTTAAAAGAAGACTTGCTGCCAGTATACACCAATATATATATATATATATATATATATATATTCATGGAAAAGAAATCAAGGAATGAAAATATCGGTAAATGTTTCAAATACACAGAAGAAGGTTACACAAGATAATAACATAATAGAAGAAGGTACATTAAATTTATCAGGTAATAGCAGAGATTAAATAAAGTTATGAGGTATATTAAATAAGTTAAAGGGAAAGGTAAATTTTTTAGTATTATATATACTCAAACACTTTTATTCTCTTAATCAGTTTAAAATCAAAATCGAAAATAATATGTAATCTTAATAAGAATTGTTTTATTTCTGTTTGTCAAAATGATCGTAAACAACTCTTCAGGAATCTTAAAAAATGTTATCAGGTCTCTTTAGCTGTAGTCTGAAAAAAAACTAATTGTAAAATAATATTAAAAAATGGGAAAACTAGAACAGGTAGGGATTATTCTAAGCTCATTTTAGGGTATTACTGCTTCATAAATGATAACACTTATGATGTTTTCCTACTAAAATGTAAGTAGATGCTCATTTGAACAAGTTTAGTGTTAACTTGTTAGCAGTTAAGGAAGAAAAAAAAATTTTTTTTCCCCACTTCACAAAATATATGCCAATATCAGTTCAAGTTAGAGAAATATGGTCGAAAACATGTAGGTTATCATTCTGCAGAGAGTTATTTTTGTGCATAATTCCGCTATTATCTATCAACTAGTGAGGCTAGTATTGTATAATATCTTTTAGATTCAATCATGAGTAAGTTTGTAAATATTTACACAAAAAAACCATTGTTTTCAAAATATTTGACATTTATTTGAGTTTTTCTAAACTTGGATAAATATAAATTTAAAATTTCAACTATTTAGAACTTTGATTTCACGAGATAATCAATGTGTCTTAAATCATAATGGTCATATTTAAAAATTCATTTAATAATTCATTAAATAACTATTTTTTCGTTATTTCTCTCTATCACTCATAAAATTCCTGTTTCTCATATTATTCTATATTCCTTGTCTTTTTCATTTCTAGAATTTGTTCGTCCAGAGTTAAGATAACTCTATCTTAACCTCTCTAGGTATCTTTTTCCTCCATTGGCTCTCTTTTTTCCTTCTCTCTGAAAATCTTTCCCACATCACTCTTTCTCTTTCTCTCACACCCTGTTCTATCTCTTCTCATTTGACCTTACCTTACTCTTTCTAACTCTTTCACTCCTTTTTCTCACCTTATCTCCTCTTATTTCTATATCTATTTCATTATCATCCAGTTTACTCCATTTCTACTCTCTTTCACTCTTTTCCTTATATAACTCTATCACTCTCGCACTTCTCAACTCTATTTCTTGGCTCCTCTTTCTCACTCCCTCTCTATTCATCCCCTCCAAATAATAGTTCAGTGATTAAAATAAAAGTTCTTTTTTATTGGCATACTTTTGCATACAAAACCTTTCCAGTTTACTTACTTTACTCAGAAATTGTGCGGTGTTTCTTATATCAAAACAGTTATATTTAAATTTATAAAACATCCTTTTTTAGAATAGAAATAATTATAATAACTATAAATTTATCAATAATAAGAATAAATAAAATAATTAATTCTACCTGAATATGATATATTTTAATTCACGTAATATTTGGAGGAATACTATTATTATATATTTATGTATCGCATGAAATGATACTTATTCATTTGAATTTGAAATGTAATTGAAATGTATTTGATTTGAAATGATAAAATATTCTAACAAAATAACAATTATTATTATAACTACATCCATGTGGATTGTAATAATTAAAAGAAAAGAAATCGAAAAAATATAGAATTATTTTTACGAATTCTATATTTTATATTTAAATTTCAAAAAGTCAAAAAAGCCAGAAAAGTATTTGCAAGGCTGGGATATTGCAACTGCTAATTATATTGTGCAAATAAGTTCACCAAAAGATTTGTTTTTCAATTAGTCAGATGGACCTGAAGACATGAGACTTTATGTATCTATATAAAAAATAGTGAATCAATAAATTAAAAATTAAGAAATTTTCATTAATTGAATTGAAAATTAATAATGTGTCTTCATTAAAATCATTAATAAATAAACAAAAGATTAATCTTTTCGTTGTGAAATAATGAACTAATCAACCAAATTTATCTTCATTAAAATAATGAATCAGTAAATAAAATATAATGCAATTATATTGAAATTATAAATAAATACATTATGAACAGTTTTATTTATTTGTAATAAACTTTTTCAAGAGAATTTCATATTCCATTTGTTTTTGAAATAAGTTTGTAGGATTTTTTTAGCCCTTTACTTTATATGAGAATATAATAAATTTCAATGATTTTTTTAAAATTTACTGACAAATATTGTAAGTTTTTTTATTATATCAAGTTTGAAATATTCAGCATTTCTTTCCTTGGCTTATTTCCAAGAAATAATTTTTACGTCTTATCTGAAAAGAATACTGAGCTTATATAGCTAAAAGGAGAGACATTTATTAAAAGAAATAACTGAAAATTTTATTTTGATTGATGAAGTCTGTACTGAATCGAATGGGTTTGTTTTAGAGTAAAAGCGTTTAATAAATATGTAGTACTGGACCTCTTCCAGTTCATCTTAAGAATTGACTGTTTCAAATTTCCTCTTGCTTCTTTGTGGTCAAGTTTATATTAATTCTTAAGTTTGTATATAATTTGAACAAAGGATTATAGTCTGACGTTTTTTCATATATTATCTATAAAGTGGGTATACACTTTATAGATAATAAATTATTTATAATTTATAACACTTATCAATTATTTATAAATACACTTTAATCATTGTTATTTCACGTGTTCATGTGAAATCTTCTTCTTTATATATATATCCACTTAAAATTCGAAAAAACGATCCAAACTGGACGCAAATCAGTTCACAAACGAAGAAAAGCAACACACAGAGAAAGAGACACACTTACAAACTCAAATTTTCGGATGATCCGTCTTCAGGAGAAAAGAGAGAAAGGGCGACCAAGCACGCCGGAAACACAACCGTTTCCTGCCGTTGTGTTTCCGGCGTGCTTGGTCGCCCTTTCTCTCTTTTCTCCTGAAGACGGATCATCCGAAAATTTGAGTTTGTAAGTGTGTCTCTTTCTCTGTGTGTTGCTTTTCTTCGTTTGTGAACTGATATATATATATATATATATATATATATATATATATATATATATATATATATATATATATATGATTATAGTGAGACGTTTTTTCGTATATTATCTATAAAGTGGGCATACACACACACACACACACACATACACGGCATTTATGTGTGTGTTTCTGACATTCTTAATATAATCCGCAAATCAATCTATTAATATTTACTAAGAGAACAAGAGATAAAATATTTAAAAATTATTTTGAGGACGAGACGTGAATGGGTTTGCAGACCTTATATATATATATATATATATATATATATATATATATATCAATGATCAAACCACAATAAGAAATGGGAAAACAAGACTAAGACTAAGTTGGGTTTTTGACTCTGACGAAGACCGCTTGTTACGGTTGAAAGATCTTAGTCTTGTTTACCCATTTCTTATTGTGGTTTGATCATTGATTGTTATTTCACGTGTTTATGTGAAATCTTTATATATATATATATATATATATATATATATATATATATATGTTAATAAACTTCAGTAGCAGTTCTTCCTTTAAGTATATATTATTAATAATTTAACCATAATTTTTCAAAAACTTCCTTTTTGGTTCTGAAACACAGCAACTGTGTTGCCTAGCAGAACTCACATTCTTCTTCTCCTTTTCTCTTGATGACGTTGTGGTTAAAATATTGAAGTATTTTAACATGTTTCTTTCCTGTAATTGTTTGATATGTAGTCCTAATGGATCATTTCATATTATAATTTACATATATATGTAATAAAAATATTCACAATAAACACGTGAAATAACAGTAAATGTTCAATCCACAATAAGAGATGAGAAAATATACTAAGACCTTTCAACCGTAACAAGTGGTCTTTATCAGAGTCAAATCTCAGCTATTGTTGAGATCTGAAAGTCTTAGTCTTGAAAGATCTTTGTTTTTTTTTCTCATTTCTTATTGTGGTTTGAATATTGATATTTATATATATATGTATACATTTACGATGAAAAACGATCTCAGATGAATAACTACAGTTCAATATAGAAAAAGAAACATGGATGAATGAAAACCACGCACTTACAGTTTTTTTAAGTTTGTTGTAATTAAAAAATTACACTGCTGTATAGACCATTACATTTTATGATGATACAACAATGAGAAATGAAATTGTCATACTTTTATGGCAGGGTACATAGTATAAATTGAGTGTTTTTAAGCTATATGATGGGTTGTTATTAAACAGAAGCCTTTTTGTATTTTTTTCCCTAATTCTGCCTAAGTCTTGAAGGCTATAACTAAACAAAACGCTTTGAAAAGATGTAGAATTTTATGAAATTATATAGGTTTTACACGCAAGATTGAACCTAATCAGTGAAATGTGCGTTTATCAACAGAAAGCAATTCTGCTAAGTAAAGATATAGAAGCAAGTCTTGATTTATCTAATAACAGAGTCACGTCATCTTTTCAAACTGTTTCATATTGCTAAAAAGATTTGTTTTTGTTCCTTTTAATAAATTTCAAGTCTTTTTTTTATTAATGAAATCAAATTCATCTCTACTCATTAGATTTCAACAATAATAAACATGTCTAAGCTAAAGTTAATGACTCCCCAGTGTAATTTCAAGCAATAACATGGTTGTCAACCAACAAATAGGCCACATATTCTATCCTCTACAAGAGCACTACAGACTTTAATTGTTATTGAAAAAGGAATCAAATAAATCATTAGTAAATAACATAAATATACTTGATATACCAACTGAGTTGGGTTTTTGACTCTGACGAAGACCGCTTGTTACGGTTGAAAGATCTTAGTCTTGTTTTCCCATTTTCTTTTTGTGGTTTGATCATTGATTGTTGAAATCTTTTTATACATATATATATTTATTTATATTTATATATAAATAAAATAAACTGTGATACATAGACTGAAACATAACAAAGACTCACTTTTCAATATTTCATCTGTAATGGTGGTCGTCCTCAGGAGAAAAAGTGAATTGACGGAGGGACGACAGTCAACAAATTTGAAAGATTGAAAAGTGAGTCTTTGTTATGTTTTAGTCCATGTGTCACAGTTTATTTTATGTGTTATCTGTCCTGCCGGATCGTTTTTCGTTTATCATGGTATATATATATATATATATATATATATATATATATATATATATATATAAATGATTGAACTACAATATGATATGGGAAAAAAGACTAAGGTCTTTCAACTTTAACAATCGGCCTTTGTCAGAGTCAAAAATGACGAAGACCGCTTGTTACGGTTGAATGATCTTAGTCTCCCCCCCCCCCCCCCCCCTAATATTGTGGTTTTATCATTGATTGTTATTTCACTTGTTTATGTGAAATATTCTTATATATATATATATATATAAACTCAAAAATTGTTATTGACCTCTTCTATTCTATTCACTGTTTCGTTATTGAGGGCTAGGTCAAATAAAAGAAAATAAACTCCTTTCTTATGTAACTGAAATAACCAGTAGCACACTTTCCAAGGTAAAACTAATTTCCTTTTGTCTGATACTTTTAAATAGATGTGTACTCAACAACTCTGATTATAAATTAACCTTTTGTATGTATCTGTTGGTTTTTTAAAAAAAAAGTGTGTGTTATTTCTCTATGTGAGTTGTAGATTGTTTTGATAAATGTATTATAGTCTTACTCTAATTTTAGCCCTGAAGATGATGTACAAATACATCGAAACGTCGGCCTAGAAAGGAGTTTATTTTCTTTTATTTGACCTAGCCCTCAATAACGAAACAGTGAATATATATATATATATATATATTGATAAATGTATCGATCGTCAAGTAGAAACAAAATAACATTTTATCAGGACTCGGTTAGTTCTTTAGAGTTTATCGGCAATGAGAGTCCAATTTGAACCTGAAGAACTTACTGAGTCCTGATTACAATTTTATTTTATATATATATATGTAACACAAATATGTAAATGTATATGAATATACATGTAAGTGTACAAAATGTATACTTATATAACTATACAAACCATGTTGCATTTATTTTTACAAATATTACACTTACTTTTACAGTGATTACATTTATAATTTAAAATGTTCGTAATAGTTATCTATAAAATAAAAAGAAAAAAAACACAAATTAATAATCAAATCGTAGACGTAATTCTATACAGAACTTAATAAAGAAATTAAAGAAAAAAATAGAAAAGAAAGACTATAAAAATTGTCTTAAAAAATATAAATACCAAAATATACTCGTATAATTCACTTGTCTGCATAATATTGTTAACAAGTTTTTGAAATAATTCTTAACGTTTGTGAACTATATGATCCTAGCGCCATGTAGCGTAACCGATAAGTAAAGTATATATATAAAATTCATCATGGGCAAAGAAACATGAAATTAAAAAACTTAATCTCATTTTTTTTAGTATCCCAAAATCATTTTCTCTCGTTTTAAAACCTCATTAACACATAATTATGAGTTTAAATGTAACTTTCTGACCCAAGTAGACTATATGAAAGCTTCAGGATTGATTTTTAACGGCAAATTAATTTATATTAACCATATTCTTCATTTAATAAACCGTAGCAAGAAAATGTTTTAAAAGCTGTAATTAAATAAAAGAACTTCATGTGACTTTAAAGATCCTGTTACATTCGTTACTCTTTATATATCTCTCGTTCTTGCAATTTTAAAATATGTTTCACCTGTATGCTTCACCGCATTACAGTCATTATCAAACTTCAATGCCTTCATATAAAATTCTTTAAGAAGCTTTCTCCTAAGTCGAGTTATCTGAAAAATTCATTTTTCTATTCACATTTTGCTGTCTGATTTAATAATTCTGATCATCTTTCCCGTAAAACCTATTATGATATCATATTTATATAAAACTTATTAAATAATTTAATTGATTTTTTCTTATTATCCAATAAATTTCCACATCCAATCGTATATTTTGAAAAAACCCCAAATTATTCTCTGCTCCATGCTAAAAAAATATTTTCTTCATTTCCCACATTCTTGTATGATAGTGATAAAGTATAACGGCCTGTAGAGCAGTATTGTTGTTTTAATGTTGACATAAATAAATTTAATAAACTCATGAAACATCTATTATCTATCATTACGTTGCAGTTTGTTTAACTACCCTGACTCAATTTTTTTTGATTTTTGTTATTATTATGCATAACTGGTGTTTGTTATTTTAGTATGTTTTAATTAATACCAAAATAAATATAGACGTCTTAATGTAAAATGATTTTGATCCGTATATAAATAAATTGTTATAATGAACTTTTTATACTGTATGGATATGTTTACTTTACAATAAGTAAAGTGTAGTGATCGTAAAAAAATTCGATCTCTAGATTTTGACGGAATTAAATGTTTTAAGGTTCCCGTCAAGTCGTTTTATGAAGTTTTTTCGACGTTGTCTGTGTATGAGGATGGGTAGGTTGGTGGGTGAGTGTGTATCAAGATGTTTGTATAGACCTGCGGTCCCGATTCTTTGATAGATCAAATTGATATTTTACGCAAAAATGGGCCTCATAGTGTAGATATGCTGTATAGTTTGATAATGCATTCATGTGGATAAATTTAATTAATGGGCATAATAAGTATTTAAAAGTCACTTTTTTGGCCAAAATGTTTTTTTAGACAATATTTCTTTCTCCTAAACTACACTAGTGTTTTGAAATTTTGGCATTATTATTTTTTAAGCTTCAGAAGAAGTAACTCGAAAAATCTGCAGATTTATTTTTTTTTACTACTGAATAAAAAATCTACTGAATTTTTTTTTAATAAAATGTAAACAATTTTGACTTCTTATACAATCTGAAAACTTCTGAGGACGATAGAAGTCATACCGTTTGTTGGATAAACAAAATTATATCTAAAAATAGAACATTATGTGGGCAATGAGATGATACCAATTTTTTTAAAATTACATTAAGGAAATGGGCATTAAGGTAAATTTTGTTTTTAGATTTTTTTTTGATACTAAACAGCTTATTAAAAAACAATGAAATTCTGCCAAAAAATTGAACAAAAAATTAGCCATATGTAAAAAAAGTTCGTGAAGTTTTAAATTACCGAAAAAAGCAGTAAAGCTATAAAAACTGAGTTTTTATTCTAGATTAATGGATCACCTTCTATACTTGTCAGATTCGTTTACATTTATTAACATTATTTACATTGCCTTCAAATTTTTTTCACGGAATCTATTGAAATAAAATATTGTTTAGAGGTTTAATGAAAAAATTTGGTATGGTTTAGTGACTTAATATGGTATGTAAGAAGAAAAAAAATTTTCATGTAAAAAAAATCAAAATCAAATATATAATCTCTGATGCTTTCCATGGTATGATGGATTTGTCTAACAAAATGCTCTAATCAATCTATACAAAAACTGGTGGTTATAGTAATTCAAGATTTATATTTTATAATTGATTCAAAAAATTGAATCAGTTCTAGCTGTGTTGTATACCAGTTATAGTTGTGTTGAAAAGATCATTATAGCATTATTTTTAAACTTTGTGCTATTTTATTTTTGCAATCAGTTATTAAACAACTTCGATTTAATTAAAACTCACTTTGAAAAGGGCAATTAGTAGATCAGTGATCAGGATACATGTAGGGCTTGACATGTAAGGGAGATGAAACAAACAACCATGTACATTTTCCAATAACATCCGATGCGAACAGCTATGCTAGTGGCCTCCGGAAGAAACAATATTGGAACTGCTCTGGGCAAATATTTATCTTCGGCTAATGCTATACGCCCCTTATACAAATATTTTAAACCAATCATAAAATTGATGCAACAATAATTGATTAAAATGATTTCATGATACACTGGGGTTCAATTTTAATTTATAAACGAACTTAGTCATTGTAAACTAGGATTTGTTTGACTCTGCTGAATAAATGTAATGATTTAATTAGTTTTTTTATGTTCTTTTTCCTTTTAGAAAAAATTATGGTTTATTTTCGAGATGCTCAAGTTTATGTAGTTAATTGCAAAGCTTCATCCAGTTGATGAGAGTGCTATATTATTTTGTACCGACTAGGGGGAGGATTAATTAGGTGACATATATGTGATCCATCATCCCGTAGTTATAGAGATTGTCATTTTGTGTCCTATTCTTGGCAAAATTAGTCCTGGCCTTGTATTATACAGTTGAATTCTCACATTCTCTTTTGCAAAACTTTCAATGACCCTGTCACGTTATGAATTTCTCAGTGTCTCCATAAATGGTAAATGCTGAAGGGAATTACATTTGTTTATGAAAATAACTTGAATGAAAATATTGAAAACTAACACTTTTTTCTGCCATTAGAGATTTAACTTAATGGATGTGTATGTTAGATGACAGAGAAACTTACAGAGTAACCTGAGAAGGTAAGAAATGAAATCTGCTATACATCCAGACAAGTTAATATGTACTAATTATCTTATTTTATTAAATATATATATATATATATATGTCCACTGACATCAGCCAGTGGACTCATTTACGTCTCCGTTCCTTCATTCTTTCTCCTTTTATTTTCTTTCTTTCTACTCTCCTAAAGACGGCAAGACGCAGAAATTATCGAGATTCGTGAGTGTTCGTCCTTTTTCTTGTGTTCTCTAGCTGTAACTTTAATTATATATATATATATATATATATATATATATATATAAAGATTTCACAGAAACACGTGAAACAACAATCTATATACATTCAGGTAACTTACCAGGAATGATTGAATATAATCGCTCTAAGGCCTTTCGTTTTCACGTGGCCTGGAAAAATGGAAACAAAATTAGCAATTCATAAAAAAATATCATGAAGTTTCAATTACGGGAAAGAGCAATAACGCTATAAAAACTGTTTGTTTATCCTAGACTGAGAGATCACCTGCTATACTTGTCGAATTTTTTATATTTTTTTACATTGTTTACATTGACAGAAATTTTTTGAGTGAATCCACTGAGATAAAATTGATATTTATAAAGGAACAATTTAAATTGTTTATTGACTTATATGAGATGTAATAGGAATAATATTGTTACATGTAAAAAAATCACCGCCAATAAACATAAATAAATTACCTTTGTCTTCCATGGCATGATGGATTTGTCTCATAAAATGCTTTAATAAATCTATATATTGCACTCTTGAGCAAAACTTAATATCAGTTACAATTACATTATAATTGTGAATGTAGTTCCTTTCCCTGATATTGAAATGTAATGAATGGACTCTTTCCTCAAGAAAGAGGACTTATGTTTGTTGAGAAATATCCAGTTTTTTTTTTACAATTCTAGTCTAATAGTTCATATTTATTATTTTCAAAAATTAGAAGCTCCCAACTATAAAAGATTTAAATTATATTGAACAGCTGGCTTTGACTTCGATTTGAGTATGTAAACTGGCTAATTACTAATATATTTTTTCTCAATATACATTCTTAGCAAACTTATAACAGAGTACAGAAGGCAGGAAAAGTGAGTGATAACACTCACTCAGAAAAAATTCTTATATATGATATTTGAAAAAGGGGAAGGAAAATGATCTTATTAAGTACTAAGAAGCCATAAAATTCCAAGTATAATAATTCTATAAAAGATCGAAAATGTAAAAGATAATTCAAAATTGAAATCTTTCGTTTAGAGATTAATAAATGTAATTATCGTACATCTTTAATTATAAATCATCTTAAAACAACATTTTTTCTTCGATGTTTATGATGTTTTTCAGAGAAAATAAGGGTATTTTCCTGTTTTAAATTTGAAAATTTTACTTTAATATTCAATGTAGAAGGATGTCAAGTAAACGATGTAAGAAATCCACTGGCATTTTGAAAAAAAGCCATGTTCTCTTGTAGGAGAATATTTCGTATCAAGAAATGTTCACTTTGGTTTTTCAAAAATGTTATTACTGCTGTAGTTATACTAATGAAATTATTTGCATCAGCTGTGTGATGTACCAAAATAAGCTTATATATTGATATGTCCTTCAATCACTATCTGTACTACCTCAGGAATGAAAGACTAATAATCATATCCTTATATCAATATCCTTATGTCAATGTGAAAGAAAATCCATAGTCGAAATAACTGATTTATGAATCAATTCCTTCTGTTTCTGTACATGTAAAATGTAATAAATAACCAAAATAGTAGTAATAGTAGTGGTAATTGTAAAACAATCATGTTGTAGCCCTGATGATGACATAAATACTCGTATATGTCGAAGCGTCGGCAAAAGGACTAGTTTAAAATCATTAGACCTCAACCCTCAAAAAAAATTACATCATATAAATATTGGGTCAAGAAAACAAATCATGAATATCCATATATATATAGTTATATAGTATAGTATATTATAGTACTATAGTATTATATACTATAGTACTATTGTACTATATTGATTTGTGTATTAAAACAATAACTCATACCTATATTTACACACAATATGACAAATTAATTTAAAATACAGAATAATGTGCTTGTTATTTATCAGATAGTATATATAATATAGTATATATAGTATAGTATATAATATAGTAATATATAATGTATATATATATATATATATATATAGTAATATAGTCATTCGATATATTTGCTTAAAGAAAACAAGTAAAATAGTGTTTTATTTAAAGAGATTTGGTGAACCAATAAATGACGTAATTGAAATGATGTTGCTTGAGTGACGTCATGTGCAAGTCATGCACATCATGCACTGTGATTGGTCAGTTCAGAATACGACTGTGTAGTGTTCTAATACATCCGCCGTAATGAAATATTATTCTCTGAAAAGAACAATATTCCTGAATATTTAAACAAATCGTAAATACGACCGTTTCGGCAACTATTTGTAGGTATATTTTTAACAATAAATTAGTTCAATAATAATAATAATTAAATAAATAATTAAATGACAATTTCTTAGTGATTATGTTTAACCAAATGGCTACTTCAGTTATAGGTTAGCGTCCTTCCTTTAAAAAAAATTATATTAAAATCAATAATACATACCTATATTTATACACAATGTGACAAATTAATTAAAAATACAGAATAATGTGTTCGTTATTTATCAAAATGTCAAACAAATATCCTACCAGAAATAAATTATTGAAATAATTAGAATTTCATTTTAAATTATTAAAGTTTAATGGAATATATTACTTTCTAATATTATGTGTAACTCTTACAGTTTGAATTCAATAATAGTTATTGTTTTTATGATTATAGTTGTTTCATGTTTAATACAATTAACTATTTAAATTCAGTTATTTGTATTAATTTTTTTATACAATGTAATGATGTATCATTTAACGTTCATTTTACTAATTACTGGCATATTCTTTTAATTAATAAATAAAAATCATTCTTTATAATCACATAATGGAAAATTACGTTAACTAAAACTGATTTAGAAAAAAATATGAGAACATAATACAGGACTAAAACCATGGCTACAATAACCTTGTCCATAGAACAAACTCAGCATTTTACAACTTCCAATATTAATTTAACATCCATTTCTTTTACCTGTATTATAATTGTTTACCAATTGAAATCATTATGAAGCAATGAAAACAGTTGGGTAACTGTAAACTTACTTTTGGTTCATTCTTTGTTATCATATAGTTGTTAAATTCATTGAAAATTTTTAATATTTTGAAACTGTAGTTTCTATATATAGTCATATTTATAATTTTTACATTATGAATTGTTTATTATTAAGAATTATATCAACACTAAATGTTAGGTTGAACACTTTAAATGTTCATTACTTGTTCAATCTGTTATAATGTCATATTTCTTCCTATTGGTAGATTAATTAAGTTATTTACTAATTTCATACTAATTCCTCTTGCTAAAAACCTCAATAGTTCAATTCAACATTCATATATTGTATTTAATTTCAACTAATTTACTCTGGTCTTTTCTAACTTCTAATATAAATTTAATATCCATTTGAATTTAGTATTAATTTAATACTTGTATTATATTGTTCACCAATTGAAATCTTTATGTAGCAAAGAAAAGATTTGGGTAATTGTAAACTTACTTTTGGTTCATTCTGCATTATTACATATTTTTTTTTCATACTTTGAAACTGTAGTTTCTATATATGATCAATCATATTCATAATTTTGATATTATGAAATGTTTATTATTAAAAATTATATCAACACAATTATATAAAAACTATTCAAGTATCTATGAAATTAGTTTTTAAATGTGTTTAAACTAAATTTAATCCTATATCATGTTTATTAAAGAAGTAATTTGCCAAATTTCTCTAATTTCTAGACTTTTCAACACTTTATTTTGATTATTTGAGCATTTGTTTTAATGAAAATAATGAATTTTTTAAAGGTAATTCAGCAAAAAGAAACTATATTTATGGTAATAATTTCCATTTAAAATTATTAAAATTGGATTTGTTTTATTTTAGTAATTCCCGAATAAACTTCAAGATGTTTAAAACATTTTTCTTAACTTACTTCAGTATATTAGTTTGTGATATATATTTTATATCAAAGAAATATATATCACAAAGAATAGATTAAGATATATGGTTGTGATTTTTGTTTTAGGATATTCATGTTTGTGATATATTTATAGATCACTGAGTTGTTACCAGTCTTCAGAGTGATTCACATCTATTTTCCTGATGACGAAGCCATCAAAATATAGCAGTGAGTTTCTGTTTCATTTCTGTGTGTTCTTTTTTGTCAATATAGTTTACATATATATATATATATTAATAGTTGGATTTTTATTAAATATCATTTTTCGTTTTGGTTCTTTTGTTGTTGGATTTGAAAAAGGTTTAGTTTGAAAAGGAACTTGAAAGGATATGGGGAGAAACATACTTTATTTATTTAAATGAGAAATGAATACCAGATCTGTGTTTTTGTTTGAATACCACATTTAGTTGTGTTTAAGCAAAACTATAGTTTGTTTACATATGAAAAGGATGAACATTCCATATCAGTTGCATTTAATTTTTCAATAAATATTAAATATGGCTCCTGACTTTACTTCACTATTCAATTTTGCCTTACTGAAATTTGAGGTTGACAACCTTCTGTTGTAGAAGAATACATGAGGGTTTTCCTATTTTCTAATACAGGCTGTTAAATGTCGTTTTATTATCAATTTTTACTTTACTATAAATAAAGTATAGTGATTATGAAAAATTCGATCTTGAGGTTTTGACAGAATTACATGTTTTGAGGTCCCAGAGGTTGTTTTATGAAGTTTTTTGATGATGTCTTTGTGTGGGTGGGTGGGTGAGTGTGTTAGCATTGCTTATGACCATTCTACGGTCCAGAATCTTTGATGGATCAAGTTGATATTTTACACAAAAATGGGCCCTATCATAGTATAGATGATCCCTATTGTTTGGGAAGAATTATGCATGACGGAAAAGTCACTTTTTTTGCCAAAAACCTGTTTATAGACAACATTTTTTCTCCTAAACTCCTAACTTTAGAGTTTTGAAATGTTGGCACTATCTTTGAGGTTACAAATGCAATAAAAGAAAAATATTCAAAATTTAAAAAAACTGCAAATATTTTTTTTCAATAAAATGTAAAAATTAGAACTTCAATTCAATCTCAAAGCTTAAGAGAGCCATAATGAAAATTTTGAAATGATTTAACAACTTATATGTGATATAAAAAGAATATAATTCTTATATGTAAAAATTCAACGACAATAGAGCATATTAAACATATAATTTCTGATTCTTTTCATGGTATGATGAATTTGTCTAACAAAATGTTCTAATCGATCTACATGTTGCAACATTCTACAAGGATTAATATCAGATGCTGATTTTTTTATGTTTATGAATGACATTATTTTTGGTTAATACTGAAGTTTGTGGAATGAACTTTTTCATCCTGTAAGAGACCTTCTATGTTTTCGACTAATATCCATTTTTTTCACTATTCTTGTCTAATAGTTCATACCATTATACTTAAAAATTTCAAGCTTCCAGCTTTTAAATTTAAAATTGTACAGAAAAGTCGGCTTCGAACTTGATTTGGGAATACAAAAGTCGCTATTTACCAACATATTTTTTCTCAATATACATTTACAGCAAAGTGTAGAGTACAGCACGTGAGAAAAAATAACATTCGCTCAGAGTAAATTGGATTTTTATGATTTTTGACTAAGAGAAAGAAAAGTGAGTTTTTAAAAAACTCTAGCATGCCATAAAATTTCCAGTATAATAATTTGATAAAAGACTAAAAATGTAGAACATTATTCAGAATTAAAAAAAAATTCTTTTAATAATAATAAATGAAATTAACCTACATCTTAAATTAAAAATTATCTTAAAACGACATTTTTTCTTACATATTTTTGACATTTCAGACAAAAAATTTGTAGTGCTTTTAATATAGCTAAAATATTTTTAATTTCTAAATGGGAAAATTTGTCTTAAGTATTAAATGTAGAAGCAGGTCAGATAAACTATGTAAGAGATCCACTGGCTATGGGAGCAAAAGCCATGCTTTCTTGAAGGAAATTATTTCGTACAAGCAAATTTTTAATTTACTTTTTGTATTGTTATTACTGCTGTAGTTATACTAATGATTGTATAACTGTTAATTGTGTGACATACAAAAAAAGTGGATCAATCACTATCTGTACTACCTCAGGAATGAAAGACTAATAATCATATCCCATTATTAAATGACTAATCCCATTTAGATGTTTACATTATGCTTAAATGAGACGTTATATATTATATACTCAAGAAATTTGATATTAAGTTACTTATAGTAAAGTTGAGTGTAGGCCACTCCAGATTTTTTTGGATTGAAAGGGTGATACTGATGCTACTTTATGGACATTTGAACATTTTCAAAGGAGTACATAATAAGAGAATAAACATAGTTTGAAAGTAAAATTGAACTTTCCTGCTTCCATTTAAGGTTTTTTTTTTTTGAGTAAATATGATAGTTTGTTGTTCGTTTAATCAAAGAATAGTATCAAATCAAAAATAAATTAAAAAATAAGTGTGGAATGTGATCTTTTAACTTTATAATCTAAACAGGTGCAATTTTAAGTTGAGCAATAAGCCAGTGTTTGCTTTTATAAATGCAACATAAGAGAAAATTGTTAGGGAAAAAGTTGAAGAGAGACAGAAGTGTTAAGCAAACAGAGAATCTGGTGGAGAATTTTGACAATAAAGTGGGCAGAAGGCCGTTAGGGTTCAATCTCCTCGTTTCCACCCCTCTACTTTTCCTTTACGAGCTCCTCAACAACCTCCACCTCCATTCTTACACTAGTTTTTTTTTATTTAATCCTGGCAAACTTCTCTCTCAGGTAACTGCCTATATAAGAAAATATGTTCTTGAAAAATTAACAGACGACCAACTCTGGCAGTTTTTTTCCTTTTCTTCTTAACTTCGCACTCTTTGAAGCAATTTACACCTAGTACTGTCAGAAGACTCTCTATATCAATGTGTTTGATTCGTCTAATGAATATAATTTGTTCTGAACTAAGTAATTAAATTGAGGGCCAGGTTAGTTCAGTGGTTAACGTACTGGCCTCTGGGCTGGTAGTCTGGGCTTCGATCCTCACTCTGGTCCTCGATTTATTCACGCGGGAGGTGAATAAATCTGAGTACGGCGTCCCTCGGAGAGGATGTTAAGCCGTCAGTCCTGAGCCTGTACACTGTCAGGTACTCGTTAAATCTCTACCGTAAATGCACTTGTGTTAGGCAAAATTTAAGATTCCGTTTCTAAAAACTGTAGAATCACTGATCAAACAAAAAGACAGTAAACAGCTGACGATATCAGCCTCTAGGGGCTCAGTTTAAACAATTAATAAAAACGAAGCAATCTAATTATTTTTAATTTGTTGAACACAGGCAAGCAAAGTAGACCATAACTCCTGGAGGCTTTTGAAAGGTCAACTAACATTCCAGATTATGGAGGATGGGCTCTAAGAGTCAGAGTTTAGGGTGAAACTTTAAAAGAGAAGATCTAAATAATAGTATCTTGTGGATAATTAGATCCACAATTAGATCTCTTGTCTTAACAAGACTCACAAGAGAAATGATGGTGAATTCCACGAAAATTATCGCTAGAGAAAGAAACCATGCTAAATTACAAATATTAGAAGCATTAATAATTCAAGAAAAGCAGCCAGCCATAAATATCCAAGTTAATAATTCTTGTCGAATTTTAAAACTATTTTCCAACAGATCAAACCAGATTAGCCAGGTATTAAATGAGTCCAAACCACCCTGCCTTAATCCCCCATAATGTTCCTTGACCTAGGGCGATGTCCTGTGAACATTCCAATAGTAATCCACCTCTATATATATAAACTAACAATCATACTATTATTCTCATTATTGTCCTGATGATGAATGTGGTACATTCAAAACATGTCAACTAGCAATATTGGTGATAAGCTTTATAGTTTTAATGAAGAGACAAGGAAGGAATTCCGGAAACTGGAGAAATTGTGTAAGAAACAGATACAAGCCAAATATGGGGCGTTATTTAACTATATATATATATATATATATATATGATATTACCGATCAGAACACGAAGTTCAATTTTCAACCATTTTCACAGAAATTTTTGAAGCTAATGAATATATCTAATTCATAGCGATAGTTAAATAAAAGTGAAACAAAAATCAATTAGTCTGATATTTTATTACTTATAGTAAAGTAGAGTGTAGGCCACTCAAGATTTCTTTTAATCATATATGTTATTGCACCTATCTGTATACAAACATCTTACAGAAATTATATTGTGTGTGTGATATGATGAGAGGAATTATCAAGAAATCTCGTGACCCGGTTAGAAGGAAAACCGCTGACAAGGACCAAGCTCTTAATCTGTTTAAGGGTCCTTCACCTCTTTGTGTCCTTATTGTTATCGCAACTCCTCTAACAAGCTCCTATATTGTTTTCCTTATATTAATATTAAAAAATAAGTAAAGAGCATCTCTTCAAAACATCTTAAAAGTAAAGATCAATTTTTTTTAGAATTTAACAATATTTAGAAATTTAATTCACTTTAACTGACATTTTTTTTTAAAGAATAAAATAACGTAGGAAGTTCTTTATTTAAAGATTGATGAAATGTTTTACATCTTCTTGTATACTGATGAATTAAATGTGTTTCTTCATTGTATGCAAAATTTATGTTTTGAAACAAATCACAGAAACTCACTACTATATTTCGATTGCTTCGTTATCAAGAAGATATATACATATGAAGTTCAATGTAGATGAAGAAACATAGATAAATTAAAAGTACAGACGTACAATCCTTAATTAGGTTTGAACCGTCTTAAGGAGAGATAAGACGTACACTGGCACAGAGACTTATATCCTCTGGAGGGCTTCTATCCTCTAATACAATAGTTCTGTTATATTTATCTGTTATTTCTCATATTCCTTATGTCTTTATATAGCATGCCAATTGAACTAATTTTCTTTTAATTATCCCCTGATAATGAAAATCTTATTAACAGAACAGTTAAACCATCCCACTATATTATTATGGTATATATATGGTATATCTCTGTTATGTGAGAATAGTAAGTCATAACATCGTGAATGACTTTACTCTTTAATGAAACATATAATATACCTTTCATATAACTAACAAATGGTAATAGGGCAGAAATTTATCAGTGCTTCTACCCTCTTGGTAATTAATTTCTTCTTTCTCTAATAAAAATTAAAAGAACTTTGAGTTTATGATTTATCTTCTTTTTTTTTTTTAGGTTTTTACTAAACATATTTATTTGTAATTTTAAGAAAATTCATTATGAAATCGTAAAGACGATCTAAAATGGACATATACAAGTTCAAAATTGAAGAAGAGTAACACATAAGTAAGGGAACACTCAAATTTTTGGAAAATCCGTATTCATGAGAGAAAAGATCGGGGAAGACAGGGAGACGAAGCACGCTGGAGACCTAAAGGAGAGTTACCTGCCGTTGCGTTTCCAGCGTGCTTGGTCTCCCTATCGGTTTAATAAAACAATATCAATATACATTTGAATAATTGTGCTCTATTTGCATTTACTATACGTTATTTACATAAAAGATATATAAAGATACAATAGCAATAAACTAAAGTCAGATGGTTCAACTGTTCTGTTACTAACATTTTTCAGTTCTATAATTTTTCAATTTTCACTAATCATTATTTTTGATGAATGTAAAGGAATTAAATGTTAATGTTTTTCTCTTTATGTTTTTAACATTTGTTGTGACCATTTTTATTTAAAGTGAGAACTGTTACTCAATTTTCCTTTATTAATTAATTCAAATTCTGCCAAAAGATATTTGTTTTATGGGTATGTTTTTTTCAAATTAGCACAAATTTATTTACAGTGAAATGTAGAAAGTGTCGTAGAGTTTGTTTATTGATATAACTCAAAACATATATCATAACAAAAAATTCAATTCTTTCTATAAAATTATCTTATTAACATAAAATCCTTTATGAATTATTATTCTAGTTGGTGACCAGAGTCTTTCATTGCGCTTTCAATCCAAGGTCTCATTCCAACAACGTCGGTGAAGACACTGGGGTATCTTCCACACTCTCTCGTAAAGGAGTAGATTCCAACGAGCGCCTTCCACGGGTTTACCAAAGGATCTCCAAAGTCACCCTGAAATAGGAAATCAATGTCCTAGTAATTTATAAATAATCAAAATCATTGTTTCAAATCTTAAAAGCATTAAGAGAAGGGATTTTTTATTGTCGGCTTAACGCCCTCTCCTAGGGACAATATGCTCAAATTGTTTCATCCACCGCGTGAAAAAATTGAAGTCAAAGTGAGAATTGAACACTGGATCTACCAGTCCATAGTCCACTGGGCTATCCTGGATTTACTACTGCTAAATAAATAAGAAATGAATATGAAGTTCAGGGATATGGGAAATGAAGAAATGCGTCTTCCATGTCGACCTAAAGTCTTAATCATAGCTTCATTCATAACTAACTCCATTCAGGTTCTGCTGTGATCCCCGAGTTTCCGTTTAAGACAATTTAATAAGCATTAATGATTAAATAGTAAATTAATAAATTAATAGTAAATTTAATAGTAAATAGTTTGGTAAAATTCAGATGCATCAAATAGCTCTTAGCTTTATAATTTTTATCATATTTTAACTAAACTAAAAGACACTACCCGATTTGATTTTATGAGAAATAAAATTTGAATTCCCGGATGAGTCTTGCATTGACATGCTCATGTAGCTTTGATATGGTACCCATAGCAATCATTATAAACGGCCATGACACTAAATGGATTATGTAAATCTGAAGTACACTAAGCATAACCACTTGCTACTAAATACATTTTAATTGTAGTACTTGAAATGAAATTATCGTTTATTGAGGACTTAATCCATATTTTACTTTACGGAGGTAGCTATATACAGTGGAGACTAGGTCTCCTCTACCAAGTTCCTTCCTTCTCAGCGACCAACGAATAATATATCCGCACACTATAGTGCACGTCGTAACTAGCAGTTCCAGACCAGAGGCCTACTACTGCTTCATTACTGTGCTACTCTATCTTATGTCAGTACTTCATGTCGGATACTAATTTCTCTGTACAGTAATGTCATATATGCCGTCATGTGGTCTTATTGTTCATAGTTTCCTGTAGGGCAAACTGTTTTTAGTCAAGAATTGAAAAAAAAATAGTCAGTGGATGATATAATTGTTCAGTTGAATTTGAGGAAGGCTGGTGGCAAGCTTGAGAGCCTGTAAAAGGAGGATTGGATAACTCCTTAGTTTATTGCCTTCAGTGGATTCTCTTGTACAATTTTTCAAATCTTAAAAATAATTGAATAGTATTACTTAAGTATGACATTTATTTTATATATATTGAGTGAATAATTAGTTTGCATGAATATAGAGCAACCTTTAAGTCCATTTCTCAGTTAATTTATCAAATTGACGACTAAAGCTGCATAAGTCAATCTGAATGACGTTAATCCATTGATGTTTATTCTTTTTATACTTTCTTCTTAGAAAGTAACAGAAATCAACTAAAACAATACCGTCAACTCACCCAGCAAGGCCCATCCTTGAGGTCATCAGCCCGCGCGCAAATCATTCTCGAGGTGACTATTTCATTAATCAACATATCTTTGCAGTACTCCAGATTTTGGATTTTTATTACAAGTTTTTGATATTTCCCTTCATTTTCATTCTGTAATAAAAAAAAATATTAAATTTGTTGGCACATACAAGACTTAAATGTACAGAGACTAACAGACGTTACAAACTTCTAATAAGACTTTTAGATTCAAAATCGAGACTTAAAATAACAGACTACATATATACAACGCAGTCCTGAAGCCTTTCTGGGCCTATGGTATAGAAATCAGGGTTCCACTAAACCATCCAACATACAATTATTGCAATCTCTACAGTTGAAAATCATCAGAAATTTTCTTATTTAACTTTCTATGTCACCAAAAAAATCATACACCAAGACTTTGAAGTTTCATCTGTTCAGAACTTTGCGATAGAACGATACAAATTTTTCAGCTGACTCTCCTCAACCCACTTGCTCATTCCCTTCACTCACCAAACACGCGTATGCATTAAAAAAGAGACCCCGAGATCTCCTCTACTAAACCAGATATGAGGGTAACCATGTTATGGATTCCCACCAATGGTCGACCACTCATTCCCCGTTAATTATCCCCGCTATCGTAGGAACTGTATTAAAATCATTTCTTAATACTATTAATTTTGTAGTTGAAGGGAAAAAAAATAAAAAAAAAATTGTTGACACAGTGAATATAACATTAACTCTAATTTCCGAAAATCATGAGTAGGACATTATATCAAAATATGTCACATTAAGATATATATCACATATCACATTTAAAGATATATCGAAATTAAAACAGGAAGAAAATGAGAAACAAAGGCCACATCAAAGTTTCGTTAAATAAATCACATTGTGATAATGCTACTTTAGCCAGAAGCCATGCTTTGTTCTTTAAATTTCGTAACACAATTTTTGTTGTTTCTTTTCTTATTTATTCGTGCTTTTCTTTGCATAATAAAAATCATGTATGAATAAAATTGAAATTAATTGGTTTAGGCATTCTCAAATTTAGAATCACTGTATATTTAAAAATTTAAAGTGATTTCATAAATAATTGGGTCTAATTAGGTTAAAATTGTTCAGGCAACCAATTTTATTTCTTATTCATGCTGATCAAACTTAGGACGGGGTAGATAGAATAGTCGCCTAACTGTGATCTATTATGGTCTATTGGCGGAAAAGTACAGCAATATTAATACTAACTAATTTAAAAAGTGCCATTTTTTTGCATAATTTTAAATTATTGCTTTGTTTTTTCTGCGCTTTCTTGCATACAATTTTGTATACTTCTTCTACATCTTCTATATCAGAAGAGAGCAAAGGTTACCTTTATTTTAATTCTTTATCATTATCATTATAGATTATCATTTTTCATTAGGTCCAGGTTTATTAAAATAGTATACTCTATATTCAGGTACCAGTCTTCTGAATTTTTAAACCAAAATATTACATAATGCCTGAAAAATGCCTCAAAATGCTCTATGCTAACATACAGTGATAACTTGGTTCTCGACCGCAATTAGTTTCAGAATTTTGGTCGACAACTGATTTGATCAAAAACCAAAACTACTTTACCCATAAGAAATACATAATGGGAAATGAGATAATGAGTTAGAATTCGTTTTAGATTACTATATTCGGCCGCAGTAGGATTTGGACGACTATTCGAGTTCCCAAATTAAGTTCGAATTCTGGGGGCATAATTTTCTCGTCATCTCTATTCAAACTTCGATTTGTTCGATTTTAAAGTCGTTCAAACACTGAAGTACCATTGTACAAAGTCATGATATTATTTTATTGATCAAAGACTAATGTTTAATTTTTTAATACCACAAACTTTTCTCGCAATGTTCCCTTTTTTTATATATGTAGATTACGTTTAAATGAAACCGAAAAACTATCCGAAGATAGTGGTTTTTTCCGGTACTTTCTAAATGTTTTCATGTTTGACTGAGTTTGGCCGAATCAAACTTTTTACGTTTTATTAAATAATGACGCTTTTTCTATTTTCACCTAATGAATTCTACTTTACATTAATTCTACTATTAACGAAATAGTCTTATCCAATTAGAACAATAGTAGATACTAGCAAACCTGTAGGGACCTACAGGAGTTTCAAAGTAAAGTTATGTTTTTAAAAATTTACCTCGATAAAATATAATTAAATATATAGTTGAATAAATATACTGTTTTAATTTGCGCGTTGTTTTATAATTTTTCAAACATACTCCGAATCTTTTAAAAATCATCAAAAGTAATCTTTGAAACAAATGGTAATTTAAAAGTCTTGAGTGACATTTATAATAAAATTGCTGATATCGGTTTTCTAATGGGAGGATTCAAAACCAGTCGCGTGGCTACAACAACCATTCCACGAGAAATAATGTTTCTTATTTATAAATATATGATAAAATATTGTTTTATTGTTTAATTTCTTAGTTGGTTTAAGAAGAATAAGGCTACTGAGGGTAAGTGTGATTGGTGATTAAGGTGTTACGTGACGACCTCGTCCTGCCCCCAGCCAGTGAGCGTCATGCTCTGACCGGCGATGACGGGGTCGTGGGCCAGCCGGATGGTCTTGACGCTGGGGTTGGCTTTGGCCGAGGACACCAGCTCCAGCAAGGCGATGTCGTAGTCCATGCTGCGAGAAGAGAACTTCTCATGTACCTTCACCTGCTTCACCGCTATCTCGCTTCCTCCCTCATCAGTCTTGTCTGTTCCAAATCGAACTTTTATAAAACTCGGCTCATATCTAAAAAAGTATTTCTTGTTTAGCGTTCTTCAGAATTATTTTATCGTCAGAATACAACACTGCAACATTTTATAATAACTTTAAAAGTAAGTTAATTTTACAAGTTAGTTAACTTAACTAATCTATACAGATTTATATATATCTAGTCTAAATGCTCTTGACATCACTCTCTCTTCTCTCCTAATGACGGTTAAACCAAGTATTAGAGACGTTAATGTTATTTTCTACGTACTGTGCACCTATAGTTTACTCTGAAAAGTTTGTTGTTCTATATGGATTCATTTCTTTATCATAATATATATATATATATATGATCAAACCACAATCTGAAATGGGAAAACAAGACTAAGATCATTCAACTGTAACAGATGGTCTTAGTCAAAAACCCAACTGATTTTTTTATTACGATTTATTTATTACGATGAAAACCCAATCAGTTGGGTTTTTAACTCTGAAGAAGACCACTTGTTACAGTTGAAAGTTCTTAGTCTTGTTTTCCCAAGCAGCATAGAAAAGTGATTAGAAAAAAAGAACAATTGCTGTAAAAAATCGTGAGTGCAGAATCTGCTCTGCTGTTTAACAATACTTGTTTAGATGGAGACCTGCTACCAGTTTATACAAATATATATATATATATATATTATTAAATTGTCTGTACATATGGGTTTCTATCAGATACGGTTGTGACCAATAGGAATAGAGTTTTTTTGAATAGCAGCATACTCCAATTCAATTTAATGTATAAAAACTTTATTCGTATTGGTCATTAACGTGGCAATAATTATATATTAATTTTGTTCAGAAAAGGAACTTTGTTCGAAAAGCAAACAACAACTGAGTATGTAAAAATATAATAAACGGGCTTACCCTTGGATACATGAAGCCACTGTTAGCACCCAGTTGGAGTGAATCAGAGACCCAGAACAGACAAATGTCCCATCAACAGTGATTGAAGCCTACAAAGTAATTACTTGCATGACATATGCCAAACCAAACCCAACATTGCTTCCAAAATTTTTAACAAAACATATGTTTTTTTTAATAATATTCGATAGATTGTCCATTTTAACAAATTAGCAAAAAAATATATAATAGAATGTAGATTGCAATTGTAATATGCAAAAAGTAAAGAAAATTGTAAAGGTTGTGATAATATCAATCACATAAATTAAATGCAAGAGTATCAGTAAATTCTCCATTTTCATGAAATACCAGTTCATGTTTTGATATAGTTCTAAAATCTACAATTCTTCATTTAAGAAAGGGCTGATGATACAAGTGTGTCGAATTTCATTGGATTTATCAAATGTTGAAGAATATACCGTGACAAAAAAGTTAAACACATTTAAAACGTAGATGAAACGTAGACCCACAAAACCACTATTCAAGTGGCTACAGTTTTTTTTTCTCATAATTCATTGAATGTGTATTCAGTCACTATGTAGTATTTTCTCATTATTGATAATCTTAAGAAGAATTCCACTAAAGTATTTTTATTTTCAAAACGATACGTTTCAACTCCTTGTGTTTGTTTTCATATTTATATAAATAATAATTAATATTTTTTAACTATTTTGATGACTTAGTTTTGCAAATTGTAATTAAATACATAAGAAAATGAAATAAGTTATGAATGTACAAATATCGCTCTAAAAGTGGCTCAAATCTTCTTTGTAACTTCCGATAAGTTTGATTATTCTTAACTTGAATCTATTGGGTACAGGATATTAAATGATATTAAAGTTTGGATAGAAGGGAATAAGCTCTTCAGAATAGCAAGTGACGAGAGTTATTTCAAGAATAACAATTCCACATTTAGTTTTTTCTTATGATTGTACTCAGTACTTACGTAATATTTTACGATTAAACTTATATTATTATTTCCGTCAAAGCTAATAACACTAATTTTAGGTATTTTCTAGAGGTTTATGGTTTTATAAATACAAAAGTTTTACAAATAACCAATAATAATGAATCTACAATAAAATGGGACGTAAAAATCTTATTAGTACGACAGCATGTTGCTAGAAAATATGATTTTGGAATAAACTTACAAAAAAAGAAACCATGGTCTTTTAATGGAGTCAATGTTTTTTGCATACAAAGTATAAATGGAAGTAATGTTTTAAATCTTTTAATTGTTATGTTATCTGTCTATATTTTTAATTCTTCATCTATAATTAAAAATACAATCAGAAACATTTGGTTAGTTATTTTTAAATAATTATATATTTTCAAGTACCTAACTTATTGCTTAATATTTGGTAAAAATTGTTTCCCAGTAAAGATGAGAACATCTTCTGGTGTTTATATATATACGAGTATATAACAGAATTTTGAAAATAAGCACATTTTTACAATTGTTGAAAGTACATATTTTGAAAATAATAATAATCAACATTATTAGGGAATTCTGAAATATGATTACGACCTTTTGATCAGTAATAGTTCTGCTCAGAGCCAACTTTTGTTAATGCTAATAAGAACTGTAACTTATCAAAAGTGTCAATTTTAGAATCTCTTAATGTTGTTATATGGTGATATATTTATGTATAATAGTAATATACATGAAACAATGTTAGTTACCTGGAAGGGATGATTTCTAATAGGGGTATTTTGACCACCCGAGATACTCAATTGGTCAATTGGTCCTCCGTTTGAATGAATTATCACTGTCAAAATAAACAAATAGTTACATTTTTTTTAGTAATCATTAAATGTATTATTTTTTCATTTTTTCCTGTTATAATTGCTATAATTTATAGTTATTTTTATAACTCAGTTGGGTTTTGACTCTGACGAAGACCGCTTGTTACGGTTGAAAGATCTTAGTCTTGTTTTCCCATTTCTTATTGTGGTTTGATTATTGATTTTTGGTATTATAAAACAGTGTACTAAACCCTTAAGTGAAAAGGAAAATGTAATTTTATTACTAAAATAAAATATTTTTTTTTCCTTCTTTATCAAAGTTTGGTCCAGCGTCAAGAAGTCAAACATGTTTAAGCCAACGTTTTGTCTATATTTGTAGACATCTTCATATCTACATCAATACAGAAATTAATTAAAGTAACATGAAAAAAGCCATATATTTTATAATACATATATATATATTTTTCATATTTTCTAATTATGTTCCGTATAGTTGTAGCCTTGAAAACGTCTACAAAACATAGACAAAACGTTGGCTTAAAGGTGTTTTACTGTTTAACGCTAGACCAAACCTCGATAAAGACAGAAAATTAGTGTTGAATATATGTGGCGGAGATAAGAAAACATTCTATAAAATATAGTATAATTGCTATATTATAATAGTATAATATAATAACAGTATACATAATGGTATAACTGTAATAATATATAACAGATTCAATAATATATTGACCGTTTGATAGAATAGGTGTGTTCTCTAATCGGGGTTATTTTATCCTGGAAAATTGACCGAACCCCGATTAGAGAACACACCTATTCTACCAAACGGTCGATATATTATTGAATCTGTTATATAAACAGGCAACGAGAGTTTGATTTTTTATCCTGGAAAATTGACCGAATCCCGATTAGAGAACACACCTATGTAATAATATATATAACAGATTCAATAATATATCGACCGTTAGATAGAATAGGTGTGTTGTCCAATCGGGGTTCGGTCAATTTTCCAGGATAAAAAATCAAACTCTCGTTGCCAACGTTTCGGTTTTATTTATATTCATACATAAAAAAATATTTATATTTTATTTATTCATAATCCTATGAAAAAGGTTTTAAATAAAACCAAAACGTTGGCAACGAGAGTTTGATTTTTTATCCTGGAAAATTGACCGAACCCCGATTGGAGAACACACCTACTGTAATAATATAATTACTCTGAAAAAATATACATGGTATAATGCAAGATATTTTTGATAACAGGAAAGGTGATTGTTTGATAAAAAGGTGAAAAATGTTGACTTATGGTTGAATGTAAGACATTGTGAACACAATAATAATCAAACTGTTTCATAGATAACAATGAAATAAAATGAAAAAATAAATCCAATACGGAAATAAAAGAAATCCTATAGAACTCTGTAGGAAAAAGGTTGAACCCTCAACATCACCTTATTGAGTAGGTATACAACTCTTTTTTGTTAATATTTTGGTTCTTCCTGTATTCAATTTGACATTTTTATCAATATATTATATTGTACATGTAGTCTAACGATGAACCCTAAGTGTTTGAAGAGTCGACTTGGGATAAAATCTTTTGTTCGGAACTTACTGTTTTTTCCCATCATTCTAATCACAAGTAAATACCACACAATAAATCCTTGCGTGGCTCATGAATTTGTATTAAATTTAATAATATTGAAATTGCCACAATAACATAAAACAGTTTAATAATTTTATGATGAATAGGACGGGCAACAAGAGTTTACTTATAGTGAAGTTGAATGCAGACCACTCCAGATTCTATATAGTATAACAATAAAAAGATTTCACATAAACACGTGAAATAACAATCAATGATCAAAACCACAATAAGAAATGGGAAAACAAGACTAAGATCTTTCAACCGTAACAAGCGGTCTTCGTCAGAGTCAAGAACCCAACTGAACACTAGATGCAGAAAACATCTTTCAACCGATGTTTCAAACATCTTCTCAACTCCTCACCAGATGTTTTCTGCATGTAGTGTTCAGTTGGGGTTTTGACTCTGACGAAGACCGCTTGTTACGGTTGAAAGATCTTAGTCTTGTTTTCCCATTTCTTATTGTGGTTTGATCATTGATTGTATAACAAATAAACATGACAGTTATTAATAATATAAACAACAAAATCAAAATTAATAATTTACTAATTATATATGAAATATGAAAACTAAAGTTGTACATAACATAGTACAATGATCAAACCACAATATGAAATAGGAAAACAAGACTAAGATCATTCAACCTAACAAGCAGTTTCCCATTTCATATTGTGGTTTGATCATTGATTCTTATTTCACATGTTTATGCGAAATCTTTTTATTTATAACATAGTACATAAGAATGTTAGTGAATAAGATTTCATGGCATATATTAATTTAGTTTCCTCAGAGATCGTTTGGTATTTGCAAAGTTACTAATTGAAGACATATTTACAATTATGGGAGTAGACTTGAAAAAGGAAATTAAAAGAGCATTGTAAAAAAATACATTTACTGCTTTAGTTAAGATTGTATTCAAAAATTGTTTCACAATATTTTTGACCCTGATTCTTTTAAAACTGAAATGAAAAAGTTTTTTCGAAAACATCAAAAAAAAAACTTCTTTTGCTTTTGTTTAACTTGTTGTTTATTCTTTATTTGATTGACGACAATATTATTATACTTGATATAGTTTCTCGATCACTGAAAATCTAAAGTACTATATAGATTAGAGTACCAAATTAAATAATAAAGAATTATTTTAACATTTAAATTAATTATTTAAAGAACTAAATTTGTCAAATATTTGGATATATTTTGTAAAAAATATTTGATTAAAAAGATAATATATAAAATATAAAGTTAACATACATATTAGAAAGAGAAGTGGCTTAATTAAAGCCTCCATGTTGTGTGGTAGCAGGATATTAGATGTTTGGAAAACAAGTTAACTGTTTAAATGTGCTTCATTATCTGATAACGCAAGCTTGGCGATGATATGTAATCTTGATTGATGTTGATCGATGAATCAATGAGTGCCAACTTTAATCATAAACAAGTAAAATTTAATGCATTGGAAAATAAATGTTTGTTTAAAACTATGAATACTTGCATATCGTTAGTACCATTGAGGTTAGTATGGTTAATATTAGAAACGGAATAAACCGTCTTACCTAGTGGAATTCTGCTGGAGTTTTGCGACCGGTTTCGGGCGTTATCCATCTTAGAAGTGAACTGATCTATTGTGTCGTTGTTATGGCTTTATACAACCTACTTCTCTGTGCTGTCTAGATTTATTTTCCTACTAGACTACCCGTGACCCTTTGTGTCAATCAGAAACTATAACAATAGGTATTGATATTAATTTACTGAACAAAATTGACAGGGATAATTTTAATAAGCAACTTATTTATGATTGTAAAGAATATTATCTAATCAGTTTATTTTAGCATTACCATATGTAATCTTTTAATTAAATCTATTGTTTCATCGATGATTATAAGTAAATTCTTCTTACAGATGTTTAATGGGTAGATATTTGATACTTACTTCATTAGAAAAATAAAACAGAAAAGTTTGTAAAATTTTTATTTAAAAACAGAAAAATTAAGTAGTTTTATGAAATTGTGCGTTTAAACCACTTTTGTTTGTGTTGACTTTCCAAATTTTTCCCCAAACGTAGCGACGACCACATAGCTGTTTAAAGTATCTATGCCAACGCCAGTGACTTGTTAAGAATGATTCTTAAAGTTTCCAATAGAAAAGTAATTTCCTTCACATTTCTAATAATGAGTAATTACCATATAATAACTGCTTGCGTAGAAAAGTGGTGACTAACGGAGGTGCGTGGCCCCCGCAGCTTGCAGCTTTGTTGGAGGAGGGCCTAGTCGGTGCCTTCGGGGAAGTGGTTAACAAATACTTTAATTTACTGAGTTGATTATGATAGCCTGTATTATCTGTGTGCTCTGATGGCAATTGCTCTGCTGTCATTGTGGTTATTTTGTTGTTGTTAGTTATTATATATTTAAGCTGTATTTGCATAGCATGATGGAGATTGTTGTGTAGCATTGAAGATTTTGATGCGTATGATGCCTTCGGGTGGAGCATGCTGTTCTCTGACAATAAAAAAAAAAAAAAAAAACTGCTTGCATAGCTGGTGAGTTATATTGTAATTAATTGTTAAATCAATTGTATTAATTGATTTAACTTTTTTCCAATAATACTGCTTTAATCTTCTATATATATAAAAATGAATGTATATCTGTGTGTTTGTACTCGATAGATTCAAAAACCATACATTCAATCGCCGTGAAAATTTAGGAAATTATTAGGTAATCCCCGGGAAGGTTTATATAAAATTTTTTAAAAATCAGAGTTGTGGTTCGGATAATATCCCAAAAATATTATAATAGATAAGGTTTGCTGTATAACCTGTTTGTTTACATTTTGACTTCAATTGGTAAAGGCAGCCGAGGGTAGGTTATTCTTTATAATATTTTCACACGCTTTGTTCAATTGGAAATAACCAGGTATTATTATTATTATTGTTTTCAGATTGATATTCAAGACAATTATTGTAATTTTATATGGGTTCTTATTAACTTTAACAAAGTTTTAGTTATTATCAATAGTTTACAATTAACTTTTCATATCTAATTGGTTTAACTTGTTTTAAGCATTAAAGAAAGTTATGCGTTAAATAATAACTCATTAACTTCAAGTATGAATGATAGTACTACGAATAATAATGATAGTATTTGAACCATTAATTCTAATCCTAAGAATAGTTAAAGTATTTTGTTTAAATTTAATGGATGTAAGGCTTCTTTATTTATTCCTGATTGATTAATTCGTTTGTTTAAAATATTTAATTATTAGTAATTAGTATCCGGCTCTACTCCATATAGACAAAATGATAAGTTATTATATATGTCGATGATATCTAACTAGAAGACGTTTATAGATGTCTAAATCAGTAAAACTTAGTAAACATAACTCAGTAACTCAGTAAATACACCATAAAAAATGGATGAAGAAATATTCAAATCAAAATGTACATGTATAAAACTTAATCACTGTATGTATTTGTGGGTATAAATACAGTTCTTAACATAATAACTCTTATCATTACATAATGAAAAATATACTTAGAATTTAACATTTGGAACTCAATTGACACTTTTCAATACAATACTTCTTCATAAAGAAATAATATTTCATCAAAATATTGTTATTGAAACTTTTAAGAGACAATTTTGTTTACCGATATAGTTTTAATTAAACATTTAAAACTGTGTGGAATCTTCAAATTGAAATTATTGAATGAAATGTCATATAATATGGCTTAGCCTATTCAACTAACTGGCTCCTAATTGAAACGATTTGTGGGTTTAAAATACGTGTAATTATATTTAACAGATAAGTCATATCACATTTAATAAACTTAGACTTCTTTCAACATTTCATGATGTATTGTTCGGCAAAAAATATTCTTTTTATTATTTGTTTAATCTAATCTATCAATTACGAATTGTATTAGACAATATGTGCAATTTATAATCAGTGTTAGATGATATCTTTTTTGCGTAATCTATAATTTTAATTCCGTATTAATTTCGTTTATTTCAAAAAAGTTAAGTGTAACGGAACTATAGAAAATTTAAATTGTTTTCGTTATATGTAATTTATTATTAGAGTTGGAATTAAATTGTTTCTCGTGTAAAGCCGGGTAGATCAGCTAGTTTATATATAAATGAATTGAAGTAATTTATGTATTTAGATAATTAACTGAAAAACTTTACACAACTAATTACATGGCGTAGAGTATAATGTAGATGATAAAATAGTGAATTATGTATAATAAACTAAAATATAGAGTACTCAGTAAAATTTTAAATAAACGGTTCCATCTTATTATATGTATTATAACATTATTTCTTTGGATTTTACAAAATCATTGAAGTTATGATAATTAACTAAGTAAAAAGTACCTTATAAAAATATGGTACATATTGAAAATCATATTAAATATTACAAAATGACTCCAGTCTTAATTATTAGTCATCCTGATTCATTTGATTTTTTTTATACATCTGGGACAATGGTTACATTATTTTATAAAATTATCAAAATAGAGATAATTGCATTAAAAAGAAATATTGAGTTAAATACCTTCTATATTAACTTAATAATATATTTACTTTTAGCAAAGTTCAGTGAACAACAATCAATTTTTTTTAAAATATAAAACATTATTATCGACAGACCTGGAAAGTTAATTACTAGTTTCCACAAGTATATGTATTATTTATATTTTTTATCTTTTATAATAAAATACCTAATAAAATACAAAGTTTAATGTAAAATTAATATCGGTTATATATAATATTTTTTTTTTAATACAAAATTTATAGGTCTCTATTTAGTTCATGATTATTTCCTGTCCATTGCATCAACACTGGCTTAATTACGATCCAAATTGTTACAAATCATCCTCGTGTCATCCTTTTTTATAGCTCTAAGCGTTGGTTTTTTTTATCGGAGTTTAGAAAAAAATATTTATACATAGCAGTTTGGAAGTGATTTTATTAATTAGATTACTAAATGATGAACACGTTTGAACTTGTTTTTGTTGGTTATATAAGTGTTTATAAAGAAATAAGAAAAGAATTAAAACAATTGAGTACAAAAAGGAAGTTAGTAGACAATTTTATATGGTCTTTTATTTTTTTACTACTTTGCGTTATATTATTACTATTCAATGATGAAATAGAAAAATATTGAGAAATAATATGAACTACTCTATTATAGTAATGCAAAAAACAGAAAATGAAAAACATATCTTTACTAATTAGCATAAGATGATTTTAAATTAAATAATGCCACTAAAACTTAAAAAACTGACTCATTTAAGTTAATATACAATTAAAGTGAAATTGAAAAAAAGTTATTCCTACAAAAAATAATGTAATTTACCTTCATTTAATTATGTCTTTCTTTTGGATATTATATAATTAAGTAGTTTTCTGTATATCAATATCAATACATGCAATTCAAATTATAATCTTTTCGTAACAGAGAGAAAGAAAGAAAATAGTAATATTAGTAATTATATTTATGGAATTAAATATGACGATATTGGTAAAAATATGTTATAATATAACTAATGATTCAGTTTTTAATGAGGTTTTAAATTTTATATTGTTTAAAACTTTGTATATTAAAATGTAAAATAATTTCAACATAACATAATATTATAGTTCTTAATCAATAACAGATTATGAATATAACTTTTTTTTCAATCAATATTTCAATTCAAACATTAAGAAACTGTTACTTTAAAACTATTTTTTCTTTTAAACTAATTTGAGTAATCTAGCTTAGACATATGTTTTTTAAATTCTGCTTAATTTAAAATAATAATAATAGATTACATCTTGCAAATAGTTATTAATAATTATGATTAAACAAGTAATTATTTTAAACATTATTTAAAAATACAGATTCTTTTTATGTAGAAATTCTTTAGGTTTCTTATATATATTATACTAGCAGATTCATATTATACTATTTATTTTACAAACTTATGTTACATTACACTAACCGTTTTTAACGGGTATTTTACAAAATTCAGAGCTGATATGTGGTATTCCAAAATATTATTAGAACTTAAAGAATTGCCGAACGTATGATTAGTGCAGCCCATAACTGTCATTAGATGTTAAGTTTCCTTTGCAGTTTTAAATACTGATGTAAATCAAATTTTGATTTTATTCTAGTAATACTTCTTATTTAGTTCGTGGGTAGGCTCTTAATTAATGAGGGTGAATTATGATAAACGCGAACGAAATTAAAACCAACTAATTTACCTGCTTGCTAAAGTATCAGGTAGTTAAAAATACCTGCATATTTTTAGCTATATACTTGTATATCTGTGTAGCTAGCCAAACACAGCTTAAAAGTCAATAACTTTGTTGTTTCTCCATCAATCTATTCAAATCTTAGCTTTTACGTTAGACATACACAAATCTCCAGTCAAAGTTTCCGCTTGCTATGACTTATGGTGGCTGAGTTTGCTTATATCAAAATTTTTAGACAAACAAACAGACAGAAATTTTTCTAAGGATAAATTTCTCTAATGTACAAAGTGTAAACATAACTTAAAATTAGCCAGTTGTAAGCAATGTACAGATAAAACTTTTCTTTTATTTATAAAAATTTGTTGTGTTTGATATTATTTAATTGTCAATTAATAGTATATATTAATTAGCATTAGAAATTATTAATAGGTAACTTAATAATGGATTTTAATTTCTAACGAATAATTTGAAACGTAAAATATTTGTATGTAGGCATATACTATACAATATCGTATGTTGTATATATACAATATCGTATATTGTGTATTTATTTACACTAACATTTTTGGAAAAGTAATTTTTTTGCCAAATTATGTTTTTAGACTTTTTTTTATCCTAAATTACAAACCCTAGAGAATTGAAATTTTGTTATCATCATAAAAACAATAAAATTAGATACTGGAAAAAGCAATGAGTTTTAAAGCAACTTGAAATATTTTGTTTTAAATAAAATGTAAAAATTTTTACTTATAATTCAATTTGAAAGCTTAGAAGGAGGATTAAGCCATAACTGTCTGACGGATTAAAATTAAATTATACCTAAAAATAGAGTATTATATGAGTATAGGGGATAAGTTAAGATTTTTCAAAATTACATTGACCAATAAAAGCCGTTACAGTACATTTTCTGTTTACAGCAAATGTTTTTTGACATTAAACGGCTTATTAAAAAACTATGAACTTTTGGTAAGCAAATTTAACTAAAAATTAGCAATTTATAAAAAAAAAACCAGGTGATTTCAATTACGGCAAAGAGGAATACAGCTATAAAAACTAAATATTCATCCTGGATTCAAAGTACACCTGTTATATTTGTTTATATTTATTTACATTGTTTACATTTACTTTTACAAAATGGAGAATAATTTTAAGGTAATTCTTCTGTGATATAATGACACTGTAATTTTTCTGACATTTGTCGAAATAGGAATATTTTGAAGTCTTAAAGGGAAAACTATGGCTTTAGTCTTTAATGTAGATCGGATAAACAACATCAGATGTAACAGATCGACAGGTCATGTAATGTTACAAATAGCCATGTAAGAGTAGTAACTGTCTTTAGGAACAAAAGTCACGTTCTCCTGTAACAGAGATTATTTCGTAACATGAAATCTTCATTTTGGCTTTAGTTATTACAAGTACATGTTTTAGTTATTTACATGTGTTATTACTGCTGTGGTAAAACCAATGATGTGTGTATCAGTTGTGAGATAGACAAGAATAAGATTGTTCGGGTATATAGAACCGGATCAATCACCATGTGTGTTTCCCCAAGAAAAATATTAGTAAACATCTGCCATTTAGATATTTATATTATGTGTAAATGAAACATTATATATTAGGTAAAAAGAGAATAAATCCATCGGGATGCGACCAGTTTTTTCTATTTCAAATTAAATTCTAAATGCTGACGTTTCAATATTTATTAAAAATCTTTTAATATATATTTATATAGTTTTCGTTAAAGTGTGATACTACTGACTAATTTCACTTTTTTTGTGGAATAATAATAATAATCTATATATAAATTCTCTTCGTGGCTCTGAATGTATGTATGTATGTTTGTACCTTATGCATTCGGCCTACATTGGACCTTTTTCAAAACTTCTTTTGCAAGGCACTTTCTATAGGTCTTGGGGTGGTTTTAGGCTATTAAACTCTGGGGGGCAGCCTAACCCAAACCCCCTAGGGCCCTATAATAGATAAGGTTTGCTGTATAACCTGTTTGTTCACATTTTGACTTTAATTGGTAATGACAACCGCAGGTAGGTTATTCTTTGTGATAATATTTTCATATGCTTTGTTCAATTATTTTTTCGATACAATGCTTCTTCATAAACAAATAATATTTCATCAAAATATTGTTATTCAAACTTTTAAGAGACAATTTTGTTTACTGATATAATTTTAATTGGACATTTAAAACTGTGTGAAGTCTTCAAATTGAAATCCTTGAATGAAATGTAATGTGATATGGTTTAGCCTCTTCAACTAACTGGTTCCTAATTGAAACGATTTGGGGGTTTATAATTCGTATCATATTTAACAGATAAGACATATCACATTTAATGAGCTTAGACTTCTTTCAAATTTCTTGATGTATTGTTCGGCAAAAAATATTCTTTTTATTATTTGTTTAATCTAATCTATCAACTTTCAATATTATTAGACAATGTGTGAAATTTATAATCACTGTTAGATTATATATTTTTTGCGTAATCTATAATTGTAATTCTGTATTAATTTCGTTTATCTCAAAAAAGTTAATTGTAACGGAACTATAGAAAATTTAAATTGTTTTCGTTATATGTAATTTATTATTATAGTTGAAATTAAATCGTTTCCCGGGTAAAGCCGGGTAGATCAGCTAGTAATAATAATAATAATAATAATAATGATAATAATAATAATGTTATATTGTTAATAAGTTATTAACAACTGTTATAAGTTTATTGGTATCAATTTAAATTATTTAAATGTATTATATAATTGAAAAAAACAGTTGTAACAAAAGTATTGATAGCTTTCCTCTTTTAAAATAACCGAATGGTACAACTTAAAGAGAGAATATGATTAAAAAGATCGAAGCCACTCTCTTAATAGTATTATTTCAAAGTTGTTTATTTAAGTTTAGAATTCTCTTCTGCCTGAAGGAGAGGTTGAAAAGCAAAGTTGACTTTCCGCTTCCCTGCTTTCTTTCTTAAGTCTATTCACAGAATGGGAAACCTTTAAATACATTGTGAGAAGTGATGAAAAAATCATAAAACATCAAATTTCACAATTTTTAATTAAATTATTTATTTATACTTATTTTGTAACACAATACTAAATAAATATATAGGATAAATTCTTAGTTAATTGATCTTTAAAACCTGTAAAATGACTTAAAATGTAATTGATCGGTAGGCATCAACATTTCATTATTTTTCCTTCATTTTTCTGAGAGAACAAGTGTAGTTCATTTTATTTAGTTCTTTGTATAAACACAATATTATCAATTATGGAGTGTTTTTTTATATTCTGGGTTCTGGTTAGCAGTTTTTTGTTCTCCTTTGCGGCCCAATATAGTAGCTCTGTCACTTTGTAAATAAGTAGAGCTTATTCACTAGTTAGAATCGTTCTAGACTTTTTTCTTTCAAATAAAGTAAACCTAGTTCATGAGTGATTAAATTGACTGAAAAACTATCGTCCAAACATTCGGCCAGCCATGAGTGACTGCTTTACCATTGCGAACGGCAAATTATCTATCCGAGGGTAGATCGATCAACTGCCATGATTTACATATACAATATATATAATATATGATATATAATTAAAAAAATGTAATATCAAAATAATGAATATTTTTATTGCGGTACTTCATTACAGTACAGTATCTCATACAATAATGGATTCAATGATTCAATTTTTGTAATATTTAGACATGATTTGAACTGATAATTAAAAAAAATACTTGTTGTATTTGGGAACAATTAAAGAAATTATCTATCTAGATAGTGAAATGTAGTAACTAAGGGACTTTTAGCTTTTTTTTTTATATTTATTAATATATTATAACTACCCTTGCTGGGGTAACAGGTAATAATAATTCATGCTAAAAAAAAAGCAGTGGAGAAACTACCTATTGATAGTACTTCATATTCTGCTTGTAATTAGTCTTCTAAATTATCATTGCTACTTCATATTCTGCTTGTAATTAGTCTTCTAAATTATCATTGCTACTTCATATTCTGCTTGTAATTAGTCTTGTAAATTATCATTGCTACTTCATATTCTGCTTGTAATTGGTCTTCTAAATTATCATTGCTACTTCATATTCTGCTTGTAATTAGTCTTCTAAATTATCATTGCTACTTCATATTCTGCTTGTAATTAGTCTTCTAAATTATCATTGCTACTTCATATTCTGCTTGTAATTAGTCTTCTAAATTATCATTGCTACTTCATATTCTGCTTGTAATTAGTCTTCTAAATTATCATTGCTACTTCATATTCTGCTTGTAATTAGTCTTCTAAATTATCATTGCTACTTCATATTCTGCTTGGAATTAGTCTTCTAAATTATCATTGCTACTTCATATTCTGCTTGGAATTAGTCTTCTAAATTATCATTGCTACTTCATATTCTGCTTGTAATTGGTCTTCTAAATTATCATTGCTACTTCATATTCTGCTTGTAATTAGTCTTCTAAATTATCATTGCTACTTCATATTCTGCTTGTAATTAGTCTTCTAAATTATCATTGCTACTTCATATTCTGCTTGTAATTGGTCTTCTAAATTATCATTGCTACTTCATATTCTGCTTGTAATTAGTCTTCTAAATTATCATTGCTACTTCATATTCTGCTTACAATTAGTCTTCTAAATTATCATTGCTAAACAGATCTAGGGGCCAACATCCTTTCAGACTTCAAATAGGGTTGGTAGGAATCTGGTGAGATGATAAGTGTGGAATGAAAGGATTTAGCTTGGAGGGTAAAGATTCATGCAATCTGCGATATCATTATCAAATTTCTTGGTGGATAAAAGGAATTCTCTAATTGATTTGAATGGTATAGTTAGAAACATAATAGAGAGCTTATATAATTTTCCAAAGGATTATGGATAGGGTTTTTCGGATTCTTTAGTTATTTGTACGCTTGGTTGATTTCGAGTCCATAAGTCCAAATTTGTTTAAGTATTGCAGTATATATATCAGTCTTTTAACATTGTAAAATATATATGTTTCTTTTCTTATTATTAACAAGGTAACAAGGGGAAAAATCTATTTCCTAATGGACATTTGGAAACATGATTGAACATGAATGATGAGGTGAATCTGTCAACAGTGACAAAACTTGTGTCACATTTCCATTGATAGCTTATCAGAACACGCCCAACCTGTTAATGGTACAGTGTGTTGTTTGATAGATGGTTATGAATCGATATGGCAGTAATAGCATTTCCATTTCAAAATTAACTTCAATTCTGTTATGGCACGATCAGCACTGGGATTGTAGACAAGGTCGACCAATATACATTCACAAATCCAATATCATTATTTTATAAATTTCACTGTCTGATTTGTTCTTCTAAACACAATTAATAAATCTAATTATTTTTTGCTATAAATTAAAAGAATCTATTTTCTTTGGAATAAAACAACACGTCACAAAAACAAATTAATGGATCAATATTATAGAAGATACAGTCATACCTCTGTTCCATAATTTGTTCTAGAAGGCCGTTTGAAAACTAAATTGAAACAAGTTTTTCCTTTAAAAATAATATAAATAAATTTAATCCGTTACAAGACTACAGAGTGACTTTTTACAAATATTTTAGTATTAATATACAACAAAATATATTAAGAGGACTGCTTATATTTAATTAAATTTAATGAGTTTATAATAAATGCATGAATATTCTTACCTTGCTGGTGATTTGCTGATGAACGTGGTTGTCGAGGAAAGGGTGGAAGGAACGTTATTGCTTTGAAAAAGGAAAGTTATTGTCTTTTTAAGAAGAACTTACCTAATGTGACTTGTTTCAACAAAATTTTTAAAATTCCATAGATCTACTCAAAGTCTACATAAAATCCTTTGAGAATCATAAATTATGTCGGATATAGAACAGCGTTATATTTATTTTTTCAAACAATAACTTTTAGAAGTTTTTGTTCAAATGAAGTATGAATAATTTAATTATGGTTGATATTGACTTAATAATTATAATAATTAGTGGGAAACATGAAGTGTTTACTTAATTTTTTACTTGACTGATGCGTAGTTGGTGTTGGTGTTTAGCCGGCTGAGGCAGGTGCAATAATAACGCTAGTTGAGAGACTCATGTCTATTCATCAGGCTCGCTCACACACCCCCACATACTTAGTTTAATTAAAGTTGCGAAAAGCTCAGCCATCCAAACCTCTGCTAATACAAACTTTTCGCCCTCCCTTGCAAAGCTTCTTACCCTCCTTCTAACTCCATCCCGCCTTGTCTTTCCTCACCCCTATTATCACTCTTGTCACATTCATATACAGACCATGTCATTGTCTTTCCTTGCTTGTTCTCTCAAACAATTGTCTCCCACACAATTATTAACACCTTTATCGTGCAGTTTAATATCTTCCGTTTAAACTGTTCTGAATCACATTTTCTCTCCTACCGTTTTTAGGTCGTCTTTTCTCTCAGTTTAATATTATAATCAAACAAGTTACTTTATTAAATTTTTGTATACTTTAAATACTTCTTAGTATAGATTACATTAGTTTTTAACAGCAGCGTATTTTTTTTTATAAATTGTACTAGGTAATAAGCTGCAACAATAGTAATATAAAAAATCTGGAGTGTCCTACAATCAAGTTTCAATAAGTAAACATAACATTAAACTTCTGAACAACTGGAAGAACTAGCTTAAAATTAGTATCCATTATGTAATATAGAATAAAAAAGTCCATTACTCATATTCCAATATTACAAAAGATAATATTATTCTAAACACAAGGAAATCTACACTTGATATTAAGTTTCGTTGAAGGGTGCTACATATAGATTATTAGAGCGTTTTGTTAGAGAAATCCATCATTCCAAGGAAAGAATTAGAAATTATATGTTTGATTGGCGTTAACTTTTTTATATGTAAGACTTTTATTCTTCTGACAGGTGGTCACTATCCATTATGGCCGTCCGGATGACTTTCTGGCAGGTGCCATCATCAGCAGTCTAATCCAGTGGTTGTGGTCTTGGCGATAGACAAGACGGGAAGAGAAGCAGATATTGGCGATAAGTTTAGCAGTAACCAAGCACTTTGGGATCAGTCCTGTGGCGGTAAGAATTCTTAACGTTTGTACTTACTTTAATCCTTAATTGTATTGCTTGCATACTTCACACTTTTTTTTTTATTTTGTATTTTATTCCAGCATGTTCCACTGTGTATTACATGCATCTTCGTGAAATTTTACACAATACTTCTTTCATTAACACTACAAAATACTTATTTTAACTTATTTTACATTCATTCATAATTCAACATTATAATATCTAACATTCACTCATTAACTAACTTCATACATTAATGATTCAATTATAAGCTGCTTTGAGTGTCTGTTATAGTTTGAGCTGATCGAACCCTCTGTTTTTTTTTCCTAGTACATTAGTCCTCTCATTACCTTTGGAGCGGTAATTTGGGATTGTAATGGAGCTAGAGGTGCCAATACTCTGAGATAAGCTCTACTAATTTGGTACGCCATTGTATGGTATGAATGCCAAAGCTAAACTTGTAGATGTTCAGCGGTGTTTTGACCACATTAAATACAAAAAATTTGAGAAATAAGGAAGATTTATATTTCCTGAAATAGTCTATTTGTTCAAATTGAAGTTCCAATTAGTTCACCTATATGTTTGCCCCTCAGGTCTAAAGATTAACTAATCCTGATTATAATCCGACGTTTCGGCGAAAATTGTTCGGCATTCTCAAGGCTCTATTTCATTTTCATTCCTCATAAATAGTTATTTGTTTACATCTTGCAGAAAATTTATTGAATTGTGTTTAACCGATTATATGAAAGACGTTCTTTGACCGCTGTGAGAACAAGCAAGCTGGAGACCCTTACATAGTCTGTTTCTACACATTCAGTTTCACAACAAGAAAACATATTATCAATACAATAAATTAACAGTTTATTTATTTATTCCATCATACTTTATTTTTTTCAAATAAAATAAAACAAATAAACATATTTTATAAAATAATAAATAAAATCTGTAAGAAGGCGTCTGGAGTCACTGTTAGTAAGATCTGGCTGGCGATCGTCCAAAGAAGTTGAAATGCTTACGATATTTTTGTTATCAGAGTAATAATACGGTATATAAAATACATTCATTTCCAAAATTTATGAAAATGGGAAGAATATGAATTTTTATCGAACCCTCATTTTTCTCTTGATTTTAGTGGTTGCTGATACTTTTTTTTTAACAGTATGAGGAAATTACAGAAATTTTATTTTATACAAATAACTTGTCTGGAAGATTAATATATTCTCCAGACAAATATGAAGCATTTCATTTACTGCAGAGCTGTTCTAATAACTCTAATTCAAATCAATGTGACTATAGGGTGTATACTATCAATATACTCGTAAAACAGTGTATACTTATTACAGTTATTTCGTTGATTTAGTGATTATACACTGCCTTGGTTTAAACTACATTATAAATGCAATAGTACTTAGTAAAAAATGAGAAATGATGATTTAACACCCATAATACTAGTTTTTGTTTATAGTTTAGGTAAAGATACCTTGTTCACCAGTGTAAACTAGTAATGATCTACTTAATAAACTTCTCAATGATCACGTGTGAAAGATCGTTTTTAAGAACGAGTATCGAGTCTTATTTAATTCAATTTAATGGATGAAGTGTTATAAACGCTAATAGTGGTTTAAGTTGAACACAGTTGACTAGGGCAATAGCTTTGTCTGCAAGGGTTGACAGCTGGCAGATAACTTTTACTCATGCCTTCCTCAACACTTATTCATTCCCTGTCTGACATTGTCCAGATTTTGGTCCTCATTCCTGGCTCCTTAAGCAGTTTAATCTATTATACCTTTCTCCATTCTGAATTCATCAGGTGTCCTACATCACCTATCTTAGTATGTGTCAGATTCTGGCCAAGAAAAAATGTTTTGATTGATAAATGTTAGTCACAATTCTTGATTTTTTACTTTTACTTTTATAGTTTAAACTGATTCTTATTTCAAGTATTTCCTGTAAATATATATATATATATATCAATGATTAAACCACAATAAGAAATGGGAAAACAAGACTAAGATCTTTCAACCGTATGTGAGGTTGAAAACCCAGTTGGGTTTTTGACTCTGACGAAGACCGCTTGTTACGGTTGAAAGATCTTAGTCTTGTTTTCCCATTTCTTATTGTGGTTTGATCATTGATTGTTGTTTCACGTGTTTATGTGAAATCTATATATATATATATAATATATATATATTATATATATATATATATATATATATATAGTTCAATATAGACAAAGAAACATAGAGAAATCAAAAGAACACACTTACAGTCTCTAATTTTCGGTTTGAACCGTTTTCAGGAGAGATAAGAGAGGGAAACCAAGCGCACTGGTTCAGAGACGGTTGGAGCCCCTGAACCAGTGCGCTTGGTTTCCCTCTCTTATCTATCCTGAAGATGGTTCAAACCGAAAATTAAAGACTGTAAGTGTGTTCTTTTGATTTCTCTATGTTTCTTTGTCTATATTGAACTATATTTGTCCGTTTTGGATCGTATTTCCAACGAAAAAGTGTTTACATATATATATATATATATATATATATATATATATATATATATATATATAATATAAATAGACCCTATATTTGGTCTGTATCTGTTTTCTACATAATTTCTCCAATTTCCTTCTCGTCTCTTCGTTAAAACTCTAAAGTTCGTTACCAATGTTATTAGCCGTCATATTTCCAATGTACCACATTCATCATAAGAACAATAATGAGTATATTAGTGAGTTAGTGAGTTTATATATACAAAATGGAGTTGTACTGGAATGTTGATTTAGTAATCACCCTTGTATCAGAGAGCATTTTGGGGGATTAAGTTTGCTGGCTAATCCGGGTCGGTCTGTTGGAAAACAAGTTCAAATTTCTATAAGAATTACTAAGTTTATTTATGATATTTATGGCTGTTTGTTTTTCTTGAATTATAATTACTTTTATTAATTGTAATTTGAAATGGTTCGTTTCTCTTGCAATAATTTTCATGGAGTTGACAATCATTTCTATTGTGAGTATTGTCTTAAGAAGTGATTCTATGTAACATTTTGTACCGGTGGAAGAGGTATTGTTGTTCTTCTGGACAATGAAGTTGTAGTCATTCCTACATATGAGCTTTTCGGGGCTCTGCAGCTCTCAATGTAACATGAATACTCACGAGATTGATTTGCCTTGTCTCCTTGGCGCTTGGACTGTTCCTCATTACCAGACTGCCTATTGAAGGTCTTGATAATAAGTTACCATGTCACACTATCTTCAGGCTTACAAGCAAATGCATGTAATGCATTTAATATTACTTTTTACAATACTTAAAATATTCGTTCATCAGTCTTATATTCATCAAATATACCATGTCACACTATATTCAGGCTTACAAGGAAATGCATGTAATGCACTTAATATTACTTTTTACAATACTTAAAGTATTCGTTCACCAGTCTTTATGACAAATATTCGTCAAAGCCAAATACGGAGCTTTATTTAAGGGTCCAAATATGGGCTACTCATATCACATGCAATATATGTTACAATGAAAATCTGCTTCCAATTTTAGATGTATATACATATAAACGTTTAAAGCACAATAAGAAATCAGAATAAAGAATAAAACAGTTTTTTTTTTCAGATTTCTTACTATGGTTTGGACATTGAATTTTATTTCACTTGTATATGGTGGAATCTTGTTTTATACATATATATTATTATCAACAAAACGACCCACAAAGAATAAAAAACGTTTCAGAGTAAACTAGGTACACAGTAAATAGAAAAACAAATCTACAGTTACTAATTTTTAGTTTATCCGTCGTCAGGAGAGAAGAAATAGGTGATTGTGTGTGTGTGTGTGTGTGTGTGTGTGTGTGTGTGGTGTTTTTTTTGTTTTTTTCCTGCATGCTCCATTTATTATTATATTACATGCATTTTGACTAAGAATTCCTATTAAAGTTGGTTGAAGTCTATTTTATTTAGGAATGCCGGAAAGTCATGGATGAGTTCGTCACGTGTGTGTGTGTGTGTGTGTGTGTGTTTATGTAAGTGTGTGAGTGTTTTTGATGAAGTTTGTGGCTGATTGGCTAAGTCAGAACATTGATTATCAAAAAAATTAATAATAATAACTAACAGTAATAATAACTAATACAAAATTAATAATAATAACTAACAGTAATAATAACAAATACAAAATTAATAATCCAGTCTTTGATTTATAGCTTTACCAATCCAGATAGATAAGTAAATTACTTAATGAAGAGAGGATTGTAAAGGAAAAAAGGATAGAAAATTCTTTAGTGATAAAATGCGAATGATATATGGAATGTATATTTTATATTTAGTTTTATCATGTATGAGTATGTATGTATACAGATATTTATTATAGGCGTCACCTGTCATCCGAGTGACTCACTTCTTTATCTGTCCACCTGATGATGGCGTAGTCCTGGTCAGGCTCTTTCTGTAAATCTAGTAGATATATATATATATATATATATAAACTAGAATTTAAAAAATAACACATAGAAAGGAAACCACTAAACTCACTACTATATTTCGATGTCCTCGTCTTCAGGAAAAGAAGTGAATCGCTCCAAAGGCTGATAATGACTCATTATATATATATATATATATATATATATATATATATATATATATATATATACCAATTAAATGAAATGATTCTACGAACTAAGTAAGTTTTATTCACAAATGAAGACACATAAAATAAATTAGAGAAACTTACTTCTATATTTCGATTGTCTCATCATAGGAAAGATAGTAGTCAGTTTCTCTGATTTCTTTTATGTGTGCTCTTTTTGTGAATCTAGTACATATATATGATAAACGAAATGCAGTCTGGTAGGACAGATAACACTTAAAATAAACTGTGAGACATAGAAAGAAACATATATAAGAAAGACCCACGTTTCAATATTACGACCGCCATAACGGCTGTAACCTTTCTATGTGTCGAAGTTTATTTTAAAGATATATATACATTTCACGATGAATCACAAACACAGAACTAAGGAACAAACACACTTACTGTCTCTAATTTTTGGTTGAACCGTCATCAGGAGAGTTGAGAAAGGGACACCAAGCGCACTTGTGAAGCGACGGTTGGAGACCAACAATATACGAGTATATATATAAATATAGATAGTTGTTTCTTAAATTATTGTAGTTTGTAAGAGTTATATATATATATATATATATATATATATATATATATATACTTTTTTTCGTTGGAAATACGATCCAAAACGGACAAATATAGTTCAATATAAACAAAGAAACATAGAGAAATCAGAAGAACTCCAACCGTCTCTGATCCAGTGCGCTTGGTTTCCCTCTCTTATCTCTCCTGAAGACGGTTCAAACCGAAAATTAGAGACTGTAAGTGTGTTCTTCTGATTTCTCTATGTTTCTTTGTTTATATTGAACTATATATATATATATATATATATGTGTGTGTGTGTGTGTGTGTGTGGGTGGGCGCTATATGCAATTTTACTGTAAGCAACCTACAGCAGCATTCGACATGTGAAAACATGTCAAGTGAATCCCTTGTCACACATCAAGGCATACAAACAGTTTCTGTAATGGCCAACAATTATAACAATTTTGCTCATTGTTGAACCACCAAAGAATTAATTTTTTTGTATTTTGTTCATAGAAAATAGTTTTTATTATAGTAAATATTATTTTATTGGGATTGAAAGTTCATACATGAGATTATCGTAATAATATCAGAGGATGATAAAAATTCAATTAATTCAGGTTGATGAAATGAGAGTATGTACTTTATTTAATACATAAAGTACAAATGATAAGAAAAAGTACCATTTGTGCTTGTATTATTGAATAATGTTATTGTTAAAAAAATAAAACAAAAAATAAGAATTTCCAAAAGGAAAAAATTCTAATTTGAGAAACTAAATAAAATTTCAAAAATTATGGAAAGGCCCAACATAATTTGTAATATATATATATATATATATATTAATCATATATTATGTTAATGATGAATGTGGACTATATATAAAAAGATTTTGGGGTAAACGATTGAAATAAAAATCAACGTTCAAACATGGTAAGAATATAAAAATGTGACTCTCATTCAACCAAAACTAGTGGTCTACATCATAGTCTCAATCACACTGTCAAAGGCAACTTCTTTTGTTTGATAGATCTTAGTAACATTTCTGATTTCCTTACTGTTGTTTAGACGTTAATATATATATATATATATATATATATATATATATAAGTTGTAGATTGTTTTGGTAAATGTATTATAGTTCTTACTCTAATTTTAGCCCTGAAGATGATGTACAAATACATCGAAACGTCGGCCTATGAAGGAGTTTATTTTTTTTTATTTGACCTAGCCCTCAATAACAAAATATAGAATATATATGTATATCTTGCTACGTTCTTATGAACATGGATGAATATTCATCAAAAATTAATGATGTCTTAAATGATACTACCAAATTTAAGAATATTACTAAGACTCTTATAGAAAACATTAAGAAACAAGTAAACAAGTTAATCAGAAAAAATGACAGTACACAAGAAAGTAACATCTTAGCACTTATTAAAGACGACTGTAATAATAAGGAAAATAACAGGCTACTGTTATGGAAGTGTCAAAAGTCATATGCCAAACAACCCATTGAGGCTGATAATCAGCTAAATACCTCCTCCAACTTACAAACTGGCGAAGAGACTTAATGAAATTTTAACTTCTCACGTACCTAAGGGCTACAGCATTTCGTCACCTGTAAAATTTCTTCACTTGGTTAAAAGTTCGGATGCCAGAGGAACGATGTTTTCCTTGAACGTTGAGTCCCTCTTCACAAAAGTCCCGGTCGATAGAACCATAGAATATATAATTGATGAAGTCTACCCTGAAGCCAAAAGTAAACATCCCAAAAGTTGAACTGAAATCATTGTTGCAAACTTGTACTAAAGCTCCATATCACATCCACATCACCGGACGGAAAAATTTATGTAGTTGCTATGGGATCTTCAATTGGTGTGCTTTTTGCAGACTTCTATTTAGGATGTGTTGAGAGGGACATTTTCAACATTTGCAAAAAAAAAAATCAGCTATATATTCAAGATATGTTGATGATATTTTTGTCTTGACGGAGGATGATGAACAAATTTCTGTTGTCAAGAAAATACTTCAACAGATCTCAGGACTCAACATAGCAATAGAACACAGCCACCAAGAGCAACTGCTTTTTCTGGACATTAAATTTCACGAAGTAAACCCCCTCCAGTTTCGGTACAACAGTTTAAAGGAAAGAAACGAACCTTGGTCTATGCTTAAATGAAAAAAGTGAATGTCCTGAGCAATTCAGAAGAGCTACAATTTATGCTTGTGTAAAAAGAGCTTTCACAAACTGCAGCAAGTAGAGCTCTCTCTATGATGAGTTAGAGAAGTCAACCAAGGTTCTTATTAACAAAGGGTACACCAACCAGAAAGTTTCTAACATTACTGACAAATTCATGAACCGATGGCATGCTAAGTCTGGAGAACCAACAGTAATCAATCCAGAGGAAACAATAGATCACTACTATAGAGTATATATACACAGTTTCTACAAACAAGATGAACGTGCTCTAAAAAAGATAATTTGCACTAATGTTTTCCCAACAAATGAAACAGATAGACTCCAACTTAGAATATACTACCAAAGGAAACAGACTCAAAGCCTTCTCCTTAAAAATCACCCCCACAAGGATGTCTCAATGCTGTAAAGAAGTCACTTGGTGTACCAGTATACATGTAATACCGGGAACTGTGAAGCCCGTCCAACAAAGTACACCGAGATGGCTACAAACAGATTAACAAGACGTCTTACCTTGTATCTGACAGCAGGCACCCCAAAACACCACACGAGACAAGAACCTAATACAGTATTAACGAGGGAAATGTTAGAGAAAGGAGTAACAGCTTTAAGAATAGAAAATTATACCAGTCGACTTCAGATCCTCGAGGATTTATACATCAAGGAAATTCAACCTTCTATAAATATCCAGGCCAAGAGTACAGTCATAATACCAAGTTATAAGAACTTTGATAGTTCTTATAAACTTGATTGGTCTACACTGTCAGGACCCCCCAGGCAATGTGTATAACAAGTTGTTACCTTCCACTAGTCACAGTAGACTTGTTTTTCAAAATTGGTTTCTAATTATCATTTATACTCTTAATTTTAATGATTTTAATGTTTAACTTTTATCAACGTTCTTATTGTGTTAGTTCATATTCAATTAGTTTGTGCCATAAAGAACAACTGAGTTGGGTTTTTGACTCTGACGAAGACCGCTTGATACAGTTCAAAGATCTTAGTCTTGTTTTCCCATTTCATATTGTGATTTGATCATTGATATATATATATATATATATATATATATATAATGTTAAAGTTAGCAGCAGTGTGCATTTGCATCGACTACTTTTCCTGAGATTTTCTATTCTTTTAACTACTTTACTCTGAGTTGTAGATATTTTGCAAAGAAGTTCAGGTAGAGACAACTATGAGGTGATACATTACACTCTCTTTAATAAAACACTTTATTGTTAGTTTAAGAAACTTTAAGCTAACCCCATTAAAAGAAACACTATATCTACAGTTAACAACTACTAACTTAAAATAAAAAAAAAGAACTAGCTTTCGGTTTAAATTAACCTATCATTTGTTGAATTAGAATTATTAATGGTTAATGGTATAATTGGACATAGCGTAGGTATCAATGAATATGTTTTTATTATGGCCTTCATTGTATCATTGTTGTTTTACTTGTCAGAATTATTGACACTGTTGCCACCCTCTTCAGCTCAGTTTATCCTTAGTCTCAGAAAACTCACCCTCTTTCAATATTGCAAAAATCCTCTACGGGGGCGTTTGTACGCTCTCAAAGCATCATTCAGTTCATTGAACTGGAATCCTGCTCAAATCCTCTTCGAAGGCGTTAGCACTTACTAAGTACATCCTTCAGTTCTTCGTCCTCTCATGCCTGCTCAGTGCCTACAAGGAGTCTGTGAGGTTCTCTCAATATATCCTTAGTCTCAGACACCTCCCCCCCCCATCCAACCATTCTCAACATACTGCAACTTGCTACTGGGGCATCAATGCATCATTTACTTCATTGAACCGGAAACCTGCTCAAAGTCTCCATGAAAGTGATAGCACTTATTTAGAACTTACTATATCCTTCAGTTCATGTTCTCTAGAATTCCACTCAAAGGTTCTACAAGGGCTTCGTAGGCCTTTAGTACTGTAGACTGTAGACCCTAGACCGATAAATTTTCACGACTCAAAAAGACCAAAGGACCTCGAAATAATGTATACTGGCAAACCTAATAAAAGAGTACAGACATTTACTTACTGACTCCACAAAGACAGCAGTATTATAATTCAGCAGTAGTAGGTTCATGACCTGGAATTGCTAATTACAACGTGCACTACAGTGCGCGTAAAGAATCGTTGGTCGTTGGAAGACTGTAGGTATACTAGCATTGAATGCCTTTCTAAAATTCCAAACTAGAGATAGTACTCTCTCTCTCTCAATGCATCAACGGACTTAGTCTCTTCTGAAAAATATCTAAAGTCCTCAATACAACGGTAGCATTTTCTTAATGCATGCATAGCTCTTTAAGCTCTCATAGAAACTAAATCCATTAGGATGTACGAGGGACTCTAACAATAAAACTCTAGGAATCAAAATTTACAAACAAATTTTTTAAAAAACTAATTAAACTAATAACAAAATATGAAAGACTGTCGAAGGGATAACATTAATAATTAATTATATAATTAGGACCTAAAGGAATTTATTAATAGTTATGTAGAATGAGGGGTGAAAATTGGAATTTGAATAATTTTATTTGCTTAACTAAGTTCTTTTAAGTGATGAATCCGTAATGTATAACAAAATCATAAGCCTGAGAGTTTTTGAACCTTATGGTTTGGATTTGACTGGTTTTTTTTTTTTGGTTTGAATATTGTATCTAATATTCAACTAAATCTCACTTGAATTTCTCTTCAGGTGTATTTTTTTTTAAATTTATGTAAAAGAAGAAAAAAAAAAGAAATATTGGTATAAGCATTGGGCCAAAGAGGTTGAGGGAGGTGTTCGGGGGCGGGCAGGTGCCGCCTCCGTGCCCCCACCACTGCACCTATATAAGGCTTTCTCCGCCCCCGATCCTCAGTACTCAGCTATCAACAGAAGGCTTGCATCACCTCTGTCTCCATAACGCCTTCCAGACCACGTCTTTCTTGTAAGTAATTTTTAAAAAAAAAAATTTTAAAATTTGAAAAATCATTATTAGTGTACACACCAAAATCGACGTTTACTATAAACAGTATATAAAAATAAAATTTACTATAGAAATAGTAATTGTTTATATAGTATAAATTTCCTATAATATTTAATATAGAAATATTAAAGAAATGACAATAATTATATTATTTATGTGTAGTGTTACTGAATAAATTAACCAAGTTTTTAAAGCCCAATTTGTTTCGTATATTAAACTATAATTTTGGTTGAGATATAATTTTTCAGATAAAAAAAAGTTCAATAATTTTTATTTGTCCATTATATTATTTTGATATAATCGAAATATTAAATTCGAACTATTAAACTATTAAATTCAAGAAGCAACCTTACCTCTGAAATTAAAATCGAATTTTATAATTGAACAAATAATGTTTTAAAAACTTAATGTTATAATTTAGTTTGATGAGGTTTATATAATTTGCGATTGCAGCATTTTTTTTACATAAAATTTGTTTATTCAGAAAAACATAGACATAATTCTCTGATATAATAGAGTTACCAAAATATATACTTGAATTTCGAGTAAATATTTTTCTTAATACAAGGGAATCATTTTACTTTAATGATGTTTTTTAATTTTTATTATTACCACTATTTTTTTATATGGTAGTTACATACAGTTTTTATAAAAGAAATATATCTTAACAATAGCCTTTTGGTTTTTCTTGAAGCCTTGTAATTATTTTACGTAGAATTAACAAAAAATCGATTCACATTCCTTTTACGCTTCATTGATACTTACATTTATTTAAAGATTTCTAAATAATTTAATTTTACAAAAATTTTGGGTTTGGAAGAATTAACATAAAACATGTTAACAAATTTAATTGAATTGTCTATCAGTTGACGTTTGGTTAAAGCTGTTATACTTTTTTTTAAATAAATTGTTAGTTTTTTGGCAAAAAATTTCAAGTTAATTAATAGTTTTGTAGAAATGAGGAGTAAAAATAGGAATTTTAATCAGTTTAGTCCCTTTGTAAAACAGTTTAAAATGATGGTTTACCGTAATGAAAATTCAATTAAATTTATAGAAATTTAATTTTAATAATTTCAAACAGTATTAGGTTCAAGTATTACATCAACAATATATAAAGGATTATTTTTTTTAAAAATTGTGTTTAAATTAAAGCGTTTGAAGGAAGACTCTGGTTGACTGACAAGAATGGACTAATACGTATGATAAACTTGCTTTATATCCTCCAAAATATTGGCATCTCTATTAGTCTCTTTAAGATATAAATATATAAATAAAAAATAAAATTATAGAAAGAAAAAACATAAAAAAGATCACAAAACCTTGGTAGTATATTTCTACCTGATGACGAAGCAGTCAAAATATTGTAATGAATTCTTCTGATTGCTTTTATGTGTTTATCTTCCACGAATTTCGTTTACTTAGTTGGGGTAGTCGATTTATATATATATATCTATATATATATATCATGATTTGTGATTATTGGCTTTCTTCCAAAGAAGAGAAGAAGAAACACAAGTGTGGAAACGTGAAAGGGATCACCGACCGATAGAACATATATATATATATCAATGATCAAACCACAATAAGAAAATGGGAAACAAGACTAAGATCTTTCAACTATAACAAGCGGTCTTCGCCAGAGTCCAAAACCCAACTGGATAAAAAGATTTCACTTAAACACGTGAAATCTTTATATATATATTGATAAAAGTATCAGCCGTAAAATATTGACAAAATAATTTTTTTTAGGACTTGATCAGTTCTTCAGGTTTAAATTAAATTCTCAATGCGACGTTTCAGTGTATTTAAAACGTTTTTCATAGGCTCACAAAACAGGGGAAATATAAGAAATAATACAATAATTCAAAAAGTAAACATACATAAAAAGCACAAGAAATTACAATAGCAATTTTATTGTGTATTTTTTTTGCGCTTTTGATGTGTGTTTGGCATTTGAATGATTGTATTTTTTCTTATATTTCATCTGTTTTGTAGGCCAATGAAAATGGTTTAAAATAAAAACCAAACCATCGGCACTGGCAGTTTTATTTGAACCTGAAGAACTAATCGAGTCCTGATAAATTTTATTTTTGATACATATACATCAACTGGCAGCAGACATTCATCCAAGCATGCATTGTAAAATAGAAGAGCAGATTCTGCATTCACGATCTTTTTCAATAATTGCTCTTTTTTCCTAACCATCTTTCTGTTATAGTTAGTTCTTTGGTATACACTTTCAGTTGCGAAATTATGTTATTGCCCCCCGTTGTCTCTAGAAAATTTGTTATTTTTACTGCTTTTGCAATTATAAAAATGTGGTTAGAAAAGAGAGCAATTAATGAAAAAGATTATGAATGGTAAATCTACTTTGTTATTTAACAATATATATATATAAATATATATGAGTTAGCTTCAGCTACTCAAAGGGACTACTTCTGCTCGATGACGACGACTGTCAAAATATCGTTATGAGTCTTTTGTGTTGTGTCTTTATTTGTTTTTCTCTTTCCTGTGTGAACTATATATATATATATATATATATATATATTATATATATACTAGGTTGCATATAATTGAATCGTTATGTATAAAGGAAAAGAAGCCGAACCTTAACGATCAAGCCAATTGTTTTTCCAGAATTTTAAAGTTACATACGTGAAAAAGACATAATAACCATTAGTGAATTAAGTAATGTTGTGTAAAATTCATGTAGGGTATTTAGAAATAAAACTGTTAACACAAGTTTATGTTTAGGTTTATAAGGTAGATTTTAAATTGGAAAAGTGTATTTTATTAGTTGTATTTGAATGAAGCGAAGTGACTGTTAATGTAAATAAGAATTTTATTATGAATTCTAAAAATATTGTAAAACGATTTCCTTGATAATGGTCAGTGTAGATCGAAACGTCGGCCCTGTGTAAATATGGAAAATAGAAATATAAACAAATCATTCGGTGAGTTTATTTATCTATATGGATAAATGATTTATCCATTTTCCATACGGAAAGATGGATATAAGAAAACTCGAGAAGGTATGTAAAAGAAACATACTAGACTTAAAGCTGGCAAGTTATTTAATTATATATATATATATATATATATATATATATATATATATATATATATATATATATATATATATTGGTGGCTCAAGTAGGCTGGAGTTACTCGAGTATTGTACTTCTACCTGAAAATGATGCATGTTATAATATTGTATGTTAAAAAAGTGTATCTACCTGTGAAGTTTGTTATGTGTTACTTTAAATTCTTTGTCATATATTCGATTCATAACTCTCCGTATACTATATTGTATATAAATATACACATGTTTATATGAGTATATGAAAACAAGAATTCACCATTAAAACGAGAAATACAAATAACAGCAAGAAGTCAAAAAAAAGACTAAGATTTTTCTGTCCAAATAAGTGGTATTCTTCAGTATGAGTTAGACTATGAAGAAAATCACTTTATTTTGATGGAATACCTCAGTATTTCTCCTGTACCAAGACATATTTACTTTTTTCTTAAAAACATATTTCTGAAAAAAAAAAAGAAAGTTATCTCCATACTACTCTGAAATGGACTACCAGGTCAAACAAATTTTATAGCGGAAGATGAAATGATTAAACAACTATTATATTTACCCAAAGATGATTGGAATAAAATTAAACAATAATAAATCACGTTTAAGAAAGTATTCTGTGAAATATAAAATGAAGATCATCTGGAGGTTCGTTTCATTACTTGGATACAATTTTAGCATTTTTTTGGTTGAATAACTAAAATATTATTCTAAAGTGATATATTTTTTATTTTGACAAACACTGATGTAACAATATTCAATATTATTTCATACGTGTAGAATTATTAGATGATAATTCTGTTGTATTTTTGTTGAAAAGCGGGGACATCATTATTTTTCTGTATACAGAGGGGTGGATGGAAACACTGAGTATTTTAAAGGGGATGCTGGTAACAACCCTACACTCAATTTTCCCTATGAGATCTGTTCAGGATATAGACCTAAAAGACTTTAGGGCAGGGCTAAATAAACTCTCTGAAAACTACGAGTTAATTATTATAAATACCTCCAGCAACCACAGTACGCTACCTAGGACTACACTTTGACACACGCATGACATGGAACCCACATACAAGACTGAAACGAACAGAGACCAACAGACGTTACAAACGCCTTATAAGACTATTAGACAGAAAATCAAAACTCACACAAACAGACAGGCTCCACATATACAACACAATCTTGAAGCCTTCTTGGGCTTATGCTATAGAACTTTGGGGTTCTTCCAAACCTTCAAACATTCGTCCTATACAAGCCATCCAATCAAAAATACTCAGAAAACTCTCGCATCTCCCATTTTACGTCACAAATATAATCATTCACCGAGATCTTAAAGTCCCCTTCGTTCTCGACTATGCAAAAGACCGCTATAAAAAATTCCACAGTAAACTCTCAACTCATCCAAACCCACTTGCTCAAAATCTTTCCCAACTAGTAATCCCCACAAACCCCCAAAGACGACTAAAACGACAATGGCCACGTGACTTTCTGTCACCCTAAAGCTTAAACATAGTTACGGAGTGCCACCAATGGGTGTCCACCCGATTCACGTCACATAATCATGTGACTACATGAAACTGTAGTCGAAGTATCAAGGAAAAAAACTTATTATAAATAATAATTAGAACATAGAACAAAATTAGTTACTGCTTCGTTACTCCTTCATATTAAGCAGGTTTTTAATATTTGGTTGTAATATAGAGTTTTATAAAAATCTTTTGTTATTGAATTAAAATCATCATTATTATAATCACCTGAGCGGTGAGTGGTGACACGAAAAATTTATTATACTTAACTCACCAGAGTTATTTCAATATCAGAATGAAATTAGCTTATAATTTGGGATAACAGCAAAGGGTGTCCATAGGAATAAATAATTGAAGACGGAAATGTGGAATTTTACGGTGAAAAGGGAAAGCAGATGCAAAGATACAATCAGATTAACTCAACATTATGCTTAAAAAGAAGTTTGATATTTAAATAGAACATATATATCATTTTATAAAGCATAAAATCTACTAGTTTTGTCCTACATTTAGTGTCTTTATGAAATAAAAGTACAGTAGAACCTCGCAGTGCAAGTTTAATTCATTCTATACCTAATGCTTCCACTCTTAATAAGTACCAAGATCGTAATGCAATTTACTCGTATTTGTCTATTTATAAGTTTTTTTTTAACAGAAAAGGTACAATTCGAAAAAATAAAAAAAATAATACATATATTTTATTGTATTATTAAATAAGTACATATTATATGAATAATAATATGTACTGCAATTTACTAATAAATACGTAAATTACGTAATAAATACGTAATGCAATTTACTAGTATTTGTATATTTTTAAGTTTTTTTTTTAACAGAAAAGGTACAATTCGAAAAAATAATACATATATTTTACTGTATTATTAAATAAGTAAATATTATATGAATAATAAAAATGAAGGAAACAAATATCAAAACGGAGACAATTGAGAAGTGTGCAAGATGGTTACTCGTAATACGAATTTTCGCTCGTCGTACGAGGCAAAAATTCTTACGAATGACTGCTCGAAAAGAGAATTACTCGTACAATCATTCATTCGTACTAAGAAGTTCTACTGTATTGTGTTTGTGTCAAATTTTTTTAACGGAGTTTTCAAAGAAATACTCATTTTGTGTTCACCTGATTATAATAAAATAGATTTCACAAATTGTTTTGTGTGTATGTGTGTGTGTTTGTGGGTTACTGTATGTATTTGTGTGAGCCGTATCTCTCAAAAACCAAAAGTACAGTAACTGTCAAATTCCATATTTAAACTACTATTAGCAGTGAGATAGAACAGTAAGCTCGTCACTTTTAATATTCTTCTTAAAAAAATATCTATTGTTTAGATTTTGACAGAAATTTTTCCAAAAAATTTTGATTAAAATCGATATGATTCTGACTTTTCATCTGATATTTAACAGGCATAGTAATTTGCATAAAGACTGTCCTTCAGGAATAAAAGTTTAAAAACTGATCAACAATAACAAAAAACTAATTTTTAAAGTGCTCGGATTAAGTTGATAAAGTTAATAACTATTAAATTCGATATTTGATATGGCATAAAATTGTTATATATTCATAAAAATTAATGCATTTCTCGGTAAATGAAGTTCATATGAACTTGCCGAGACTAAAATATGAATATCAAAACGTAAACTGCTGTAATTGGGTCTTCTATATCGTTTTATTTTTATCAAAATTAAAGTTCAATTAAATAAAATTTAAAGGTAAAATATTTTTTTAATTTAATACATTTATTCAATAGCGTATTTATAACGAGGTAAATTAAAGTTATATGACATGTTCATATTTTTTTTTTTAAAGTAAGTCATTCCAAACTTTAAGAAGTCTGAGAATCGTTATTTCTAATCAGTATGCTTACTCATTATCTTAGTTAAATATAGCGATTTAAAGGGCTGTTTGATATTTATATTAGATTTTTTTTTAAAATTCATTCTTTGAAAATTAATGGGACTAGAATTTTTTTTAATAATAAAATATATACTTAAAGGAAACTGAACCTTATGCTGACTTATAAAGCGAAATAAGGAAACAACGTGTTGTATTTATTTATACTTAAAGTGTAAATTAGCTTTAACAGTTATTAATGCTAATTTATATTGGAAGTTTTAAACGAAATTTTCTTTATTTTTTATTATTAATAGAAAAATAGGTAATAAGTTTTTATACCCAAACTGCGTATTATATTACTTACATGTAAAATAGGGGGCCAGGCTAGCTCAGTGGTTACGTGCTCGCCTCTGAAATGATACTCGTAGGACGGGGGTTCAATCCTCACCTGGCCCTCGATTTATTCACATGGGAGGTGAATAAATCTGAGTATGTCGTCCCTCGGAGAAGGACGTTAAACCGTCGGTCCCGAGCCTGTACGATGTCAGGTACTCATTAAAGATCCCTACTCTAAATACATTTGAGTTAGGCAAAATTTAGGACTCCCACTGTAGAATCAATCTTCATTGTGTGGTATCACAAAGGGCCAATGCTCGGCCTAAGTGTGTTCCCTTGTGGAACTGCCACTGCAACCTAACCTAACCTACATGTAAAATAAAGGAATTTCTTCCCAAAACAGTGCGAATTTTAAATTCTTATTATTATTGATAGCCTTAAGATTAGACTGTAATTGTTTTAAAATGGTATGCCAAAATCAAACTAAATGTCAAACAAATGAAACGTTCTCTTATTAATATCATAATTTGATATCTGCAAGTTAAAATAAATTTAAAAAGGTCACGCTCACTTTTATAGAAGTTTCTTAACTTTCCGTCAGTGATGCATAAGTAGGTTCTGAGAACGGTCTAACTTTTGTAGAAATTGTATAAAGCGTTCTTAAAACGTTTGAAGTATATTTTTAATGTAGATCTAAAAATAATTCTTGGTTTCAATTTTAAAATAAGCTTGTAAATATTTTCCTTCAAGAATTAATCTATTATTGGTTAATTTATGTTCGTATAGACCAGAGCTTCTTAAACTTTTTTATATTGCGACCCCCTTCAAGCTTAGGAAATTTTAAACGACCCCCTCCTCCATATAATGAAATATATATTAACCGTAGATGTAGATGTAATATCGCACTATTTTACAATGTAAATAAAATAAGGATTAAAGAAAACGTACCCATTCATTTCACATATATATAATTATATCAGTATCAGTATCAGTATCAAAGCATCAGATCTTTGCGACCCCCTTTCAGTAGTCTCGCGACCCCCCTGGGGGTCGCGACCCACAGTTTAAGAAGCCCTGGTATAGACCTCAATATAAGGTTATCCATACAGGCTAATAGCAGTTTTAGTTCTTTGTTATCAATAAAGAAAAATTAGTATTCTGAGCATATAAATTGAATGAGATTATAGTGTTAGAAATATTCTAATCAAACGTAAAATACGCTCCAACGGAAAAATTTGACGTAAGGTGTTTTTTAAAATTTTCAATTAATAAACATTCAACCCACAGTATATCATGATTTGGTCCAGTGTCTAATAAAAGTGTTGTAATCAGTCTACCTAGGAGCACCCTTGAATAAAACTTCATGTCAGAAATATAATGTTTGGTATCTTTAAGTGCCCATTATCTTTGGATTGTATTGATGTATGGGATAGAAACTCATTCCTTCTTTATTATAAAGCAGATGCTAACTTTCAACCACTTTTCTTGTGATTCAGTAAACTTCAAATTTGTAGTAGTTATACTGTGTTTTTACAAATATTCATAAACTTACAAACTGTCGAATAATATTACATTAAAAATGACTGCTATTAAAGCTCATATGTAGGAGGGTAAGTTTTTGCTAAATAAGGATCTCATTTGGTAATTAAGAGAATGACGCTAATATATAGCTATATAAATTTAAAGACTATAGAATGGATAATACAATACTGAAGTAAAAAATAATTAGTGTACTTATAAGATTTACATACATACATACATACATACATACATACATATATTATATATATACACACACACACACACACACACACACACACCACACACACACACATACATGTTTGAAGGCCTCTTCAAAATCTTTATTTGACTCAAGGTCAAATCTTCCTTGATTTGACCATGAATTATGGATTACCTACAAGATATTCTTAATAATCTTTGTTACCAGACGTACATATATGACGAAGCAATATGTCAAATATGTTGGTTTAATACATATAGCATATAGTATATTTATATATCATACTAATCATATACTTTGAATCATAATTACGTATATTACACATACTTATAGTTATTATACCAATATTTAATTTAATGGAACAATTAAGTAAAGAACGCTGTCACATTACCTAATGAATGTAATATATATGTAATATTTATTTTTATAAAGGTTTTTTTTTATAAAGATTCGAATATATCAAATGACCAGCTCTGAAACGATGATGATGGGGACTTTCAAATATTTGGTTTCAGTATTGGATTTCAAAAGTTACGAGGTTATATTGGAAATCTTTATTGTCTTTTAGCTTAATGGAAGGAGAGGGTGTAATTGGAAGGCCATAAATCTATCTCAAACCATGATGAAGGAGAATCGCTTGTATGTTTGCAGTTTTAACTAAAACAGCTCAAGAAAAATAAATGGATATATATATATATATATATATATATATATATATATATATTTAAAAAGCTACGGTACTAACTATGCTGATAAGAATAGTGTGAACATCTGTTTTCAAGTGTAAAAATATTAAATTTTTTACCCCCTTCTCGGAAAGTGTTGTATTTGTATCAAGCGTCATGTTACGTCTTAGCGATTACATTAAATTGAATAAAAAATTCGTTAATTAATATTCTTTTGACTTCTGAAATATCCTCCTGACACACACACACACACACACACAACACACACACACACGCGCACACACACACAACACACACACACCCTCACACATACACACACACATACAGACATGATTGAAGGGTCGCTTCAAAAAGGCTTAACTTCAGATTGGTCACTTGCCTTCAGAGCGACACTCATTTTCTTATTTGATGATATGACAGTCAAATTATAGTAGTAATTTTTTGTGATCTCTTTTATTTGTTTCCTTTATATGAATAAGGTGATATATATATATATATATATATATATATATATATATATATACAAAATTATAGTTTATCGGGACTTGGTCAGTTCTTCAGGTTCAAATTAAACTCTCATTGCCAACGTTTTGGTTTTTATTTAAAACCTTTTTAATTGTAGAAGTATAAATTTTGAAACAGAAAAACTAAGTAATACATTACAAATTATTTTACAAAGAGAAATAGTATGTGGATTTTATACAGTTCAGTTAAGTGTCGCGTGTTCATTCAGACTACAGTTGTTAAAATCCACATACTATTTTTCTTTTTGAAATAATTTGTAATGTAATACTTAGGTTTTATATTTCAAAATTTATACTTCTACCTATGAAAAAGGTTTTAAATAAAAATGGAAACGTTGGCAATGATAGTTTAATTTGGACCTAAAGAACTGACCAAGTTCCGATAAACTATAGTTTTGTTTCTATTCCACGGTGGATACTTTTATCAAATTTTTATATATATATATATAGTTTTATATATTGATTTTTTAATATTTAGTTTTTGTCTCATTTATATATATATATATATATATATATCTGATTGGTTGATGCAGGACCAAATAAGCTTGAATCATTTTTTTGCGTGCTGTTTTCAAAGTTGAAGGCTTCTAGCTCTGATCGAGTACAGTGGTTCCTCTCTTCCATGAAGTCATCTCCGCCGACACAGCAAATAGTATAAGGGTTCGCACTCCCTCAGAAAATGAACAGTAAAATGAGTCAAGCTTATTTGGTCCTGCATCAACCAATCAGATATTAGAACCAAACCCCTCATGTAGATATATATATATATATATATATATATACATAAATAAGACAAAAACTAAATATTAAAAATCAATACATAAAACTATGTTGATAATAGGACAAAATATAAATAATTTTATTAAAGAAATTAAATGAACTACTCTTAGAAATAAATGGTTCTCAATGCACTGCAAAAAAACTGAGTAATAAAATATTAAATGTAAATTGTACTCATATATTTCTCATAGGGGTAAATATATGTAAAAAAAACTAACAAATTTATAGCAGCATTTTTTATGATATTATCTGAGAAGAGATAACTTTTTGTGGCCATTTTACTCACAAAGTATTTTGTAAGAGCTTTTAAATATCATGAACAATTGAACAGCTACTTCACAATATAAAAGCTAAAAATCTTTATCTATTTCTTAAAGGTTTTATTGTTTTATTAGGTTGTTTTGAATAAATTTGTATTCATGTCAAGATCAAAATACTGTTTAAAAAGTAAAACTAACTTCTTTGTTTTGCCAAAGAAGTGAAATATACGTATTTGTGTTTTTTTTATAACAAACATTCTTCAACTAACTGTATCAACAAAGAAACTATTTTATTACATTAAAAGATGTTGTATTCTGCTTTTTTTTTTAAATATGTTAGCTTTATTGATTTGAGTTTAAATTACAGAATGGATGTTTTTATCAAGAGTTTGAAATAATACACCTGGATTCTTCAGTTTTGAGTCTGTAATTGAAGTCTGTTAGTTGTTGATCTGTAGTTCTTATCTACTAAAACTGACTTCTTCAACTTGAAGTTAAAGTTTTTAAAGTTTTTTGAAATTTTCGTAATTGAAAATTTTGTAATTTCTTAGTTTCATTTATAACTTTCTTCTTTCGTCATGGATTTGGAAAACTGTTTTTTTTAAGAGTGTTCGTTATTACTACGAGATTGGGTAGGTTTTGGGATTAGAGTGGTGACGAAGAATTATTATAAGAAGTGTCATACTGAATGGATGGTTATTCCTTTGGGATTATGATCAGGGTCTCAAAACCGTTGAATTATAAACAAAGGGAAATGATCTAGTATCAATCCTGCTAAAACTTAACTCAAAAAGAAAGAAAGTATATATTTAAAATACATTCATACAAAATATTATACCAAAAATATTAAATATATAGAAATTCTCCAGGAGTCTTTTTGGTTTAATGACTAATTTGGTAAAGCCTGCAACATAAGGCCACAAACGGACTGCTATGTTGCAAGGAATTGTTTGGTAGATGTTTATGTAGACATTTTTTAAATTCAATAACATAAGTTTCACAGATTTTTAATAAAAGAGAAATAATTAAGAATATCTGTTATTCAGGATCCTCGTCATAAGAAAGATACAGGTGAGTCGCTTTGAAGACAGATAACGACTGACTTGTTCTCCTTGAAGAGACAATCAATTAGTTTTGCCAACTTACGGAGGCTGGGGAGAAGAGAATAAGTAATGTAAATAATAACGAAAATGAATAATAAATGAATGAAAACACTTAAATAAAAACTAGTGGAATTTATAAAAAAAAAATAAAAATAAGTAAGTAACAAAAACAAATAAGATAAAACAAAATAAAATTTAGAAAAAACAAAAAAAATTAAAAACAAAAGATAATTAATAATTAAAATTAATTAGAAGATTTCAATTAATTGTCAATAATTAATTGTCAATTGGAACGACTGAGGTTAAGCCCAAGAGTAGTTCTATCTCCCTAAAGACCAATAAGTGCTTCTTCGGATGTTCTCGGAGTGATTTAAGAATAAGTCACAATCAGAGCTTTAGATGAAGCACTTATTAGTCTTCTGTGTTGTAGATTTGCTCCTGGGCTTAACCTCAATCATTAATTGTTCTTTTTGATTTTAGTCTCTTGACTAATCTTTTGTTTACTTACTTATTTTATATTTCGTTTTTTTTTTAAATTTTGTTAGTATTTTTTGTTTAAATTTTTTTATTCATTTATTATTTATTTTCGTCATTATTTACATTATCTATCCTTGTCATTATTAACGTGTCATTATTAACACACACACACGCACACAACACACACACACACACACACACACACACACACATACGTAATTGGTTATCTGCCTTCGGAGTGGCTCACATATTTCTTCCTGAAATATAGTAGTGTGTTTCTGTGATTTCATTTATTTGTATTCTTTTTTTTTTTTCTAGTTTATTCAGTTTATGGAATCGTTTTATTTAATTGGTTATATATATATCCTGATAAAAGCATCAATCATGAAGTAAGTAAAGAATAATTTATCATGACTCGGTCAGTTTTCAGGTTCAATTATCTCAATGCCCACGTTTCGGTTTATATTTAAATTGTTTTTCATAGGCAGAGGTATAAAAAAGGACTTAAACAAAAACCAAACGTCAGCAATTAGAGATTAATTTGAACCTTGAAAAACTGACCGAGTCCTGATAAATTATATTTTATATACATTCGCTAAAGTGTAACACATAGAGTAAAGAATTATAATATATAATTATATTATAAAATTATATAAAGTTATTTTGTATACAAATATATATATATTTATATATATATATATATATATATATGATCAAACCACAATAAGAAATGGGAAAACAAGACTAAGATCTTTCAACCGTAACAAGCGGTCTTCGTCAGAGTCAAAAACCCAACCTGACGAAGACTGCTTGTTACGGTTGAAAGATCTTAGTATTGTTTTCCCATTTCTTATTGTGGTTTGATCATTGATTGTTATTTCACGTGTTTGTGTGAAATCTTTATGTATATATATATATATATACAAAACTCAAGTATGTCACGACTTGGTCAGTTCTTCAGGTTCAAATTAAACTCTCATTGCCATCATTTTGATTTGTATTTAAACCTTTTTCATAGGCAGAAGTATAAAATTTTGTAACAGAAAAACTAAGTATTACATTAAAGATTTTTTACAAGAAAAATATAGTCGGTGGATTTTAATAACAATTGTCTAGTTTGAATAAGCCCGTGACACTGTTCAAGGGTCGCGAATTCATTCAAACTAGACAATTGTTATTAAAATCCATCGACTATATTTTTCTTGTAAAAAATCTTTAATGTAATACTTAGTTTTTCTGTTGCAAAATAATACTTCTGCTTGAAAAATGAAAAAGGGTTTAAATACAAATCAAAACGTTGGCAATGAGAGTTTAATTTGAATCTGAAGAACTGACCAAGTCCTGATAAACTTTAGTTTTGTTTCTATTCCACGGTCGATACTTTCATCAATATTTATATATACATATAGAGAGAAAAACTGAATTATGAAATATTAAAATATAAAAAGTGGGCTATTTGTTCTATGTTTTAATGGTATAGTAAAGAAAATCCAGTATTTTTTTTTATTTATAATTGTAGAGAGCAGCTACAATTGCAGTGGCACTAATGAACCCTGTAAGGGGTTCTTAAATATTTGCTTCAAAAATGTACTTGGCACATGGACAGTCTTTTTATTCAGTTGCTCATAAAAATAGATGGAAAGAACCATCAAATGGGAATCTCTTTTTCAGTTTTGAACTCACAACGTAATATTTATTGCTATTGCAATGACCTATCAATTAATGCAGAAATCGAAGAGTAACAAAAAAAAAATTATCCGATTTTATTACTTCCATTTACTCTATATATGGTATTTACTAGCAAATTTAGATGGGTACTTTTTAAAAAATTTGGAAATGATACATGGTATTCCAAAATATCATTAGAAATTATAGAATAATAAAAAATATTATTATTAGTACAGTGTTAAGTAAATATCTCTGTATACACCATATTAGCTTTCTGTCCTTCTGGTTCATGGAAGAACAAATAGTTGGAACCTCTGACTCTTGAGCAAGCAAAGTTGACCATGTGAAAAAAATTTGGTCTCGCTCACTTCATTTCCTAAGGTAGTTGGAGTTTCTGCTTGCGACTCAGTTACCGTCATTGTGAAAGAGACGCTGATGGGACATTGAAATCGTTTAAATGGAAAAGGATGGTGGCTCGGAGTGGTATGCGTGGTATAAACACAGACTCTCCAGTACTACACCCAGTCATGATGTCCGCCTCCATGGTGTATCTGTGCAGAAAACAAACTCAGAGTCTTTTTTCATTGCACATTTTTGGAAAAAAACTTTGTCAATAAGCTCCTGAAAGGATATACATAAATGACATTAAAATCAACAAAAAATACCTACTTACTACACCTATATAATTTCGTAATAAACATGTCTGCAGGTAGCCATACACGGCTTTAGAGTTTATAACTTTCCTTCTGCTTTGAATTTTCAATTCGTTTAAGGCTTAGATTTTAAGTTAGACATACATAAATATTGTGTCAACCTTTCAGTTCGCTATGTCTCATGGTTGCTGAGTTTACTTGTGTCAAAATTTTGTGCTTTAAAAGTCCATAATTTTGGTTCTACGCTAAATTTTCAATCCATTTAAATTTGACTAAAATAGCAGTTATTCTGGTTATTTTATTGACATTTAATATATATACTTTCTATGAAAACAGGTATTTGTTTTTTAATTGCAAATGCTCAAATAATCTTTTCTAATGGTTATAAGCTTATAAGGTAAACAAAATCTTCTTTGCATTGATTTGATTACTACACTGAAGATAGTAAATGACATAATAATATTAAATCGAATACTAATTATGTAACACGAAGAGAGAGTGAAACATGAAAGAGTGAAATTTGTCTGGAAAATTTGAGGTCCAATAGCATGAGCGGAGTCACTTTGATAAAACTGACCCTTCACTAAATATTCAGTACTCTTTATAATTAAATAAATAAACTCATGCAATGGCCACAACAATTGTTTTTTAAAATTCATTTTGTAGGGTAAATTTATGTAAAAGTAGCTTTTTTTTATATAGTATTGAATTGTAAATTACTCATTATCCATGTGACAGTTATCCTAACTCTGAGCAGCACTTAAAATTTTCGATAAAGTACTAACCATTTATTTTAGTGACTTTCATAAAAATGGAAAAATCAAATTTAAAAAATATGTATAAACCCAAAATATATATATATATATATATATATAATAATAAAATAAATTCAAAACAAAGGAAACACCCAGAAAGACACAGACATAACTCACATCGATATTTCGATCATCGTCGTCATCAGGAGGTGTGAAGAGCGAAGAGCGAAGAGTCTCGCAGGAAGATAGGGCGGTACCCCCTACAGGGAGTACCGACGATGATCGAAATATCGATGTGAGTTATGTCTGTGTCTTTCTGTGTGTTTCCTTCGTTTTGAATATATTTTATTTTAAAAAAGTCCGCTGGACCGTTTCTTTTAATAGTATATATAAATATATAGTAAAAAAAATTGATATTTATGTTTTTTATATACTTTCTTTGTACTCTAAATACAAGTCAGAAGCTATGCAAGCAGTTATTGTATGTTATTTATTCATAGTGAGGAAAATACATTAAATCTTAACTACAAGAATTTTATTGTGCAAAGTGTTTCAAACACTTAGTGTTCAACATCAGGTACATTTAAAATATAAACACAAAAATGAATAATAATTTTTGATGTTTAATAAAGGAAAAACCAAAATTTTAGCTAAAATTAAGTAAAACTAAATGGAGGTACATATCTACCTAAGTAAGGCAGTGTAATTTACTCTAATGATTGTAGTGATTGAATGATTTTCAGGCAGGCATTTAACTACTTTTAGTTCTTATTTTATTTTAGGTAAAATTTTGGTTTTTTCTTCATTTAACTTCAGAAATTTTTATACATTTTAGTTTTATATTACGTATGTACCTGGTAATGGACCCCAAGTGTTTGAAACGCGTTGTATACGTAAAATCCTTGTGGTGAAGACTTACGGTATTTTTCCTCACTATCAGAAGTCCATGGCATATGTAATGTCTCTTAATTAATTTAAAAGTCATTGTATATTTTTTTTAATAGTTTATGTTTTTTTTTAATGATTAAGAATATAATTCTAATTTTTTTTAATATTTAATGTTATATAGATGACGAAGATTAGTAAAAAAATTGATTTATCATTAATATTAATATTAAGGCTGTGAAAATAAGCATATTATAATGTAAAAACTATTGTTGATTAGTAATTGATAAGACTATTACTAAGCGTCAGAAGTGGGGCAATAATGTGGTACTCAGAAATGAATAATATGATATCAATGTGAGAAAATAATGTGGTATTCAGAAATAAGTAATGTTATATTAAAGTGAGAATATAATGTGATATTCAGAAATGAGTAATGTAATATTAAAGTGAGAAAATAATGTGGTATTCAGAATGAGATGAATTAAAAGTGAGATGATTAATGTGATATCAAAGTGAGAAAAAATGTGGTACTCAGAAATGAGTAATATGATATCAAAGTGAGAAAAAATGTGGTATTCAGAAATGAGTAATATGATATCAAAGTGAGAAAATAATGTGGTATTCAGAAATGAGTAATATGATATCAAAGTGAGAAAATAATGTGGTATTCAGAAATGAGACAATAATGTGGCATAAGAGTTGAGCTTATAAGAGTTTTAGGAGTTGCTGGACATGTTTCCCTTTGTTTTTCTTTGGACTGCATTGAACTCTACTTACATATGTGTATAAATAATTTTGTTTTGCGAAAATATATTGGATTAATGTTGAATTAGATTATAAATATTCTACAAATACTAAATATAATTACAATTATGGTTTTTTTTGCAGTATTTATGTTATTTTGTCGGTAAAAATAAATAAAATATTAATTGAAATAAATTTAGTTAAAAGCGTATTTCATAAAAAAAAAAAAGAAGAAAATCTAATTCACACAAATTGGAATTGCATATTGGAAACACAGGAGGGTCTGGCATTTTGATAGAGGTTGCATTTAGGGGGATTTTAAACAATGAAAACCTATTATCATTTAATTAAAAAGTATAATCAAATATTAGAAATGTATTGAAATTTTTTATTAATTTTTTTAATGATATTTTTGTCTTAAAAACTAATTAAAAAGTAATTATAATAGCTCTTTCTCACCTTGATAACATAGTTTGACAAGAACCTTGTATAATATATATATGAGAACCCTGTATATATACATATATATGAGTCGTTGTCTGCCTGCGGAGCGACTCGTTTCTATCTTCCTGATGACGAGGACATCGAAATATAGTAGTGAGTTTCTGTTTCATTTCTGAGTGTTCTTTGTGTCAATATAGTATATATATATGTAGGTAACTGATAAGAGCATATCGCATTTATATGCCATTTATTGCTAACTTTATGCGATATCAGGAGTCCCCAGACTTTCATCCGTCACGTCGAGTCCTTCCCAAGATATTTTGTTTCTTATAGACCTCCTATAAAAACATTATTGAAAGCGACATATATTTTTACGCTGATGATGATGAATTATATTTTTTCTCACATTAGTATCGTCAAGAAATTGGATGACCTGCTCAGGAATTAAAGAATTTTGTTTCCCAGATATAGAAAAGTCGTGAATGACTCTACGATGCAGATAAAATTATAGGTTTATTGCAAATTGTCTGAGATTGTTTTATATTTTGCCATAATGCTTTCAAATACAATTTTTAAAATATCTTTCAAAATATCTTTTAAAATTTAGCAAAAATAATATTGTTGAAAATGTCTTGCTGTCAGTCTACTATTACAGACTAACACAATTATTGTTAAAATATAATATAATAAACAATTATATTATGTATCATTATGAGTCAGATATTTTTTATATCCAAAATGGGATATACAAATGTAAATAGTATTTATTCAGATGTATTAAATAAAAGAAATGGTTAGTTACCAGTGTTGACGTTGGTTGTCTCATTTTTAGAAAATGAACATTTGGAATATCTTATCATAACACAACAATGTTAAAGTTGTATTTTTCTAGTCACATTCACATGTTCGATTACCACACTTACCTGAAATATAATTCTTAAATAAATGAAATCCAATACTCAGTATTATTATAACTTATTTTCAATGTTTTTATTCTTAAAAATTAATAAAAAAATAAAATTGTTTTTTAACTTTTAATAATTATTTTAGGTATACATAACGTAAGTAATGTGGTTCCGTTTTTTTTTTTGATAAAATTGATAAAATATCAATATGCAAGTGTTGTTGTTAGGTTAGGTTAGGTTAGGTTGCAGTGGCAGTCCCACAAGGGAACACACTTAGGCCGAGCATTGGCCCTTTGTGATACTACACAATGAAGATTGATTCTACAGTGGGAGTCCTAAATTTTGCCTAACTCAAATGTATTTAGAGTAGGGATCTTTAACGAGTACCTGACAACGTACAGGCTCGGGACCAACAGTTTAACGTCCTTCTCCGAGGGACGACGTGCTTGGATTTATTCACCTCCCGCGTGAATAAATCGAGGGCCAGGTGGGGATCGAACCCCGGTCGTATCATTTCAGAGGCGAGCTAGCCTAACCCCTAAGTGTTGTTGTTAAAATGTAGATTTTTTTTATGCTTCTTTAATATATGATAACGAGGCTTTTGTTTTCAAGATCTAAAATTTAACAATGATTAACAATGATAGAGTATTTTTTTTAAAGAATGAAATAAATTCCGATGCTTTTACTGAACAAGTGGCTACATTACCAGTAGTATATATTTAGGGACTTGGTAGCTTTTTACGACTAATCAGTAAAATTATTAAGAAGGCAAAATGACTGGCTTGGAAGTAGAAATGGCTTCAGAGTTGAATATGTTAAGACGCCTCTCCCAACAGTCTATTGTCACAAAATTTCATTAGCGGCTAATTTTATCCTTTTTTTTTTTTTAAATACTTTGCGTGGGCCCAAAATGCATTCTGTTATTAAACCAACAGGAAATATTTCTTTGTTAAATGAAATGGGATACCGCATTGGAATGTTCTGCATTAAGCAGCCAGTAGAAAGACCCAGAGGGTTTTTTTAAAAAAAAAAAAAAAAAAACAGCTTCAGTAAGGGATGGAAGAGACTTGTGGGGGGGAGGGGGAGGGGATAATAAAATAGTATTTTTATGTTTTGAGGGGGAGATTGTGGAATTAGCGGGCAAGTTGTGCAAAACTCGGGTAGCTTTTGCAGCCGACTTTAACTCAAACGGAAGTCATCTTCCTTTTGATTTACTGTTTCTGGCAACACTTCCTAATTAACTGTCCTGTATTACTAACTTACCAAAAATAATATTTCCAGTCATGAGTACTTTCATTTAAAAGTAAAAATTCTTAAATATTCTATGTATAGTTACCTACCTTTCAATACATATACAAGATAAACTATTTTAGTTTGATTGACATTGGAATGCTTTTTACATAATGAAATGAAAAGTTCAAAATGAGACACTGCAAACATTTTCCTATACTAACTGGATCATTAACTAACAATTAAAACAAACTATACTTTATAGAACTATTATAATACTTATTTCATTCTTCAAAACGGAGTTATGAGTCACAAAAATTGTTTCCCAATACAATACTATATATATTATAAAATAAAATAAAAATAAAAAAAATAAAATCCAATATGCTCAATGAAAAATACATGAACAAATTATTCTACATATCATTCACATATCAAATCAATAAATGTATTCAGACTCCAAGATCACATTGTTATTTCTTTTTCTTTTTTTTTTTAACTATCAATATTGGGCCAGGCTAGCTCAGTGGTTACGAGCTCACCTCTGAACTGATAGGACCGGGGTTCAATCCTCACCTGGCCCTCGATTTATTCACGTGGGAGGTGAATAAATCTGAGCACGTCGTCCCTCGGAGAAGGACGTTAAACTGTCGGTCCCGAGCCTGTACGATGTCTGGTACTCGTTAAAGATCCCTAATCTAAATACATTTGAGTTAGGCAAAATTTAGGATTTTGTAGAATCAATGTTCATTGTGTGGTATCACAAAGGGCCAATGCTTGGCCTTACGTGTGTTCCCTTGTGGGCCTGCCACTGCAACCTAACCTATCAATATTTTGTAATAAAACCTTCTGTAAACAATATGGGAAAAGTAAAGAAACTATATCTTTATTATAAATCAAATCTTTTGGTTTAAACCACTAAAAACAATCTTTAATCATTACCATTTATGTATATTTGTTAGGAATTAAATACTTACATATTTTAAGTATATACATTCTTCTTATTTCAGAAGTAAAGCGACTTCCTTACATTTGTATTTTTCAAGTATTATCTATCTTTATCGCTCCCTATATTCAAATCCTACTTATGTATCAAAATATTCTAAACTTAATCAAATTACTACGTTATTATCGATAATTTTATTTAAAAACCAAATTTTTAAACAAACAATTTCATCTAACTTCTTTTCAAAGTCGTACTATTAATATGGCTACTTTCAAATAAACTTCTTACTTTAATTTAATGTAAAAATTTTTAATATTATAAAATGTAAATAAAAATATGTTCAATATTATTGTTATAGTTGTTTGATGAAGAAAATATGTTTGTAGTTATTAGTAAGTGCAGGATGAATACAGTTTATCTCTTGAATGCTCAACTGTTCACATTTCTGTTTTTTAGGTTGGGGATGTGACACCTATTGCCCATCTCGGGAGACAATGAAACTTCGTTCTCTTTTCACGCTTCTCTTACATATCTTCACGTCAATACTGCCAGGTAATATCATACAAATTGTACATTTTATATTATATTACTAGTAGTAAGTTAAATTTATTTTAACTTATATATACATTTTGGAAAGGGCAAAAAATCAGAAAGAACAAGAAAATATCGAGTCATTTTTCACTAATGCATTATAATCCTACTCATGAACAAAAAGTTCTAAGCTCAATCAAATTACTATGATATTATCAATGACTTTGTTTAAAATCCAAATATTGAAACCATATTATAATGTAATATTATAATTATAATATAACTACAGTAACAAGGATTGTGCTTCCTTGTTACCGTATGGTTACAATTGAGTACAGTCATCTCCTTGATGAGTATTTGCCAGATCATGCCCATTTCAGGCCTTCTTCTAAGACTAATGATGTTTATCGTATGCATTATAACTCCATCAATCATGATCGTACCTTGCATGGTCGTTTATTGTCTTCTGAGACTAATGCTCTTTATCTTATGCATTATAATTACATTAATCATGATCGTACCTCGCATAATCGTTTATTGTCTTCTGAGAATAATTATGCATTATAATTAGATTAATCAAGATCGTACCTCGTATGGTACTCGTAGTTAATTGTCTTCTGAGACTAGTTCTTTATCTAAGACATTATAATTACATTAATCATGATCATACCTCATATGGTCGTTTATTGTCTTCTGGGACTAGCTCTTTATCTTATGCATTATAATTAGATTAATCATGATCGTACCTCGTATGGTCGTTTATTGCTTTACATCTCTCAGATCACGTCAATCCCAGATCTTCCCTACTAAGAATAATTACTTCAAGGATTATCAGTACGTCATTATTACAAGTCAGATGATATTACCTTTATATAATATTTCTTGGCTCCACATTAAAAAAGAAAAAAACTAAAAATCAAGATGTTGGTCAACTCTATTGCTAGTCTTGTTGCTACAGTATCCAAGGTATTGACCTATATTTATCAATGTTGTCCTGTAGATTCAGTTATTTATAAGTAATTACAATAGGTCGGTCTTATATAAGCTCGCTGAATTTTCTACTATAGTTTTCGTCTTGCGTTGCTTGGACTAAATATGAACTATATGAATTTCTTTTATAGTAACTTTCTTTTTATTTCAACATTTTTTGATATACATGTGTGTTTTTATTTTTTTTTTCATTAATACCAAGGGTTTATGGCAACCTTATGACCTTCTTTATTTTGCCTTTTTAAATTTATTTTTTTAAGTGTAATATTAACATCTTTCATATATTTCATTTCTAGAGTCCTATTTTTTGTTAGTGAATGTTTTTTGTTATTACGAAAATGAGAATTTTAGTAGTTTTACATCTTTTTACTGAGCTATGAATACGAGTATTTACATGTCTGAATTTTTAACTCCTTTATCTCACAAATAAAATGTGTTGAGGAATTAAAACAGAATAACGAAGTACATTTTATATACATAAGCAATGAGAAGATAGAAGATGCACGTAAACTGGGAATTACTGTCTACAGAAAAGTAAAATTTACGGTTCAATAATACTCTTTACATTTCTATACCCACTTCAACAAGAATGGAGCTGCACCTCCATCAACTGTTACTACCGGCTGCTCACCGTCTCAATCATTTTATGAGGGTTTAGTGCACCTAAGCTTTGTGTATGAATCGCTCCACATCCTTCAACATAAGATTACTTGTTACCTTCCATTATAATTTATATAGTCTTTGTATTAAAGAATGTTTTAAAGTTCTGTAAATATATATTGATAAAAGTATCGAACGTGAAACAAAACTAAAGTTTATCAGGACTCTGTCAGTTCTTCAGGTTCAAATTTAACTCTCATTGCCAACGTTTAGCTTTTATTTAAAACGCTTTTTATAGGCCTACAAAACAGAGAAAATATAAGGAATATTTCAATCATTCAAAAATCAAACGTGCAATTAGTAAAAAGCGCAATTAGTTACAAATAAGAAATTGCAAAAGAAATTTTGACAATAGGTTAGTGAGAAAGCTTAAAGAAGTATAAAAATTTTAAAACAGAAAAACTAAGTATTACATTAAAGATTATTTAATGTAAATTAAAGAAAAATAGTCTGTAGATTTTAACAACTGTATAGTTTTAACGAACACGTGACACTGAACTGAAAAACAATCAAAGTAATCAAAATTCACCAGTCACTAAAATAATTTCGCATCGATCAACAATGTTTAACTTAGCACTCCCTAATAAATACTATTTAAATTTGAAATGTCACTTCTATAATTAACGGTTGACTGGTCCTTTCTAATACATAACATATCTAGAGTTTTCCTTCTCTGTTCTTCCAGTTTTTTGGCTATTATTTTTATTTCATCTAAATTAAAATTATGACCTTCATTAATACTGTGTGCTGCTAAGCAGTGGCATTAATTTTCTTTTTTCTTATAGAATAACTATGCTGGTAAGTCTTTTCCTTCAAAAAACGACTGGTTTCTCCATAATAAACTTTGTTAATGGCTCTTTGCACTTTATTGAATATATAATATTACTCTGTAATTCCTTTGGAATCTTCTCTTTTATATTTGTAAATAATGATTTCACTTTTCTTTTGCTATAAAATGCTAAATTGACGTGAGTTAAGTGTTTTTTGAAGACTTTTTTAATTGTTTGCGATAATCCTTCAACATATGGAAATTTAAAAAAAAGTGTATCTTGAACTTCTAAGTCAGTATTTGTACCATTTTCTGACTCTTTATGTTGTCTTAAATATTATGACCAAAGAGGTTCAATCAAATTTGCTGGTTTTCAGCTAATCGAAAAAAAGGTTGGAAAATAAAATTAAAATTAATTTAATTAGATTTTATTAATTTTCTTTTTTAATGAATATAACGAATTGTGAAAATATAAAAAATCAAATAATTAGATAAATGTTAATATTCGTAGTTATTTGGAAACATTAAAAAACAATTGACTTTAATAACTGAAATATAATATTTAATTTCAACAAAAATTGACTGCAGTTCTACATCTTAGAATGAAATGAACAGTTTATAAGAAAAAAGTTTTTTTTTTTTCTTTTTATTTTACGGTACATAGTCACAACAATGTAAATGTAACATTACCAGTGACAATGATGAAGGAAATATATACATTACACATGGAGGCTGGAGGGAAGAAATAATCCAGTAATTATACTTCCTGGCGTGAAAAATAAGTTATAAAACTTAGATTAAATTTACAAGTCACTAGAGTAATTCACACTAATAAGTCTCTTGCCATTTTCTCTTCAGGCGCCTTCGGGGATTTCCTGGGATATTTGTTGAGGAGATGTTTTGGACTAAGGGATTGTTATTGCTACAAAGATTTTTATGAATGGCTTTGTAGCGAGATATTGCTACTTGATGAACTGTTGAAATCTTGAGGTCTGAATAGATTGTTTGATTTGGTATGTATAAGAAAAAAGTCTGAAAAAATCTAGAAATATTTTTTATTTGATTTTGTTTTAAGTTTGTTAATTTGAAGAGTCAATAAAATATATTTTGACGCATGCAAATAACATTCTAATTTGAAAAAGATAGAAAAAATATTTTATGAAAAGAATAATTTAAATATTTAAAGAATAGTGTGGTGATTCGTATGCCAGAAGAGTGAAATTCATTCATTACTATTGTAAAGGAAATAATGATGTTTAATTTAAAGGGGTTAAAGGCGAGGTGAAGTGTTGGTAATTTTGTTGGTCTAAGCCGTTTTGCGGTGTTGGTGAAGTTAGTGGGGGAGCTGGTTTAATGAGTAGTGTAAAAACGTGGCTACTGGAACCTTCCCCAGGGCTCTCATTTCACGCCTGTCTTGCCCCTCCCCAACTCCGCCAACATATTTCCTGCCGATACCTATTCCAACCCTCTTCTTCTATCGCAATTAGATTCTTTTATAAACTCCTTTATTATCCCCTAAGTTTGGGACGAAATTTTAGTTCAATATATTCAAGGGGCGAAGTAAGTTTTAAAAAGGATTATAAACACTATTTGAGCACAACCCTTTTTAATACTATTACATATTTTAAGTCAGCTTTTTTAAAAATTAACTGTTTTAATAAAACATTTCAAAAGTGGATAAGAGAGAAAACATCTTTAACAAATTATATTACTTAAACATATTTCATTACGTAATTTACTCATTAACCGAGTTAAAACTAATTAGTTCATAATAGAGAGTAATAATTCTTAGAATAGAATTATTTTTAGTTAGCTATATTTACTACAAATTTTCTTTTCTTAGTCATTGGTCAGTTATTGTTAATTTTAACAATTCTTTTACAGTAATTCAACATAATAGAATGAACTCTGAATTTTTTACCAGAAATTATTTAATTTATTGTATTTTAAATTAAAAAAAATTAATTGAAGTAATTCCAAAATTTCTAAAAATAACAGTTATTTTTTTCATTTTGGAAATTTAATTGCTTTTTATACAATTTTCATATTCTATTCAAATTTAAAAAGAAATGAGTGCAAATTTAATTATCCATAAAGGCCAGTGTTTATTAGCTTCCTTTTTATTATTGCTGGAGAGCATGCAAACAGATTGAAGTGGTAAAATATTTATGCAGTAATATAGTAAAAAATATTATGTTTTTGATGTTTGATTTGTTTATGGTTTAGGTTTTCTTTATTACTTTACTGTAAGTAAACTATGGTGATCCTGAAAAATTTCAACCTCAAGATTTTGACGGAATTACATGTTTTGGGGTCCCAAAACTCGTTTTATGAAGTTTTTTCGATGATATATATATATGGATGTGTGTGTGTGTGTGTGTGTGTGTGTGGGTACCCACCACCACTGGGTGGGTGGTCAGTGTGTTAGCATTGCTTATTACCACGCTACGGACCAGAATCCGTGATGGATCCAGTTGATATTTTACACAAAAATAGGCCCCATGGTGTGGATGATCCCTGTTGTTTGGGAGATATTACGTATGACAGGAAAGTCACTTTTTTTGCCAATAACCTGTTTTTAGACTTCATTTTCTTTCTTGTGAACTGCAAAATGTAAAGTTTTGAAATGTTGGCATTATCTTTGAGGTTACAAATGCAATAAACGAAAAACATATTCAGATTTGTAAAACAACAGGAAATATTTTTTTCAATAAAATGTAAAAATTTTGACATAGAATTCAATCTCAAGACTTGTGAGAGCGATACAAGCCATATCCTTTGACGGATCAAAATGAAACTGCACCTAATAATACAACATTATGTGGATGATGAATTAACATAATTTTATTCAAAATTATCTTCATCAAAGAGTTGTTAGAGTACAGTTTTTTTTGACGTTCTTTTTGTCGCTAAACGGCTCATTAAAAAGACCATGAAAATTTGACCAAAAATGTAACTCAAAAGTAGGAATTTATAGAAATGATTAATGAAATTTCATTCACGGCAAGGAGCAATAACGCTATAAAAACTGTTTGTTTATCCGAGACTAAGGGATCTCCTGCTATACTTGTCAAATTTCTGATAGTTTTTTACATTGTTTACATTGACTTAGACAATATTTGAGTGAATCAACTGAGATAAAATTGATGTTTATACTGGAAAAATTTAATTAATTTATTGACTTATATGAGATATAGGAGGAATTATTTTTTTATATGTAAAAAATCACCGGTAATAAACATAAACGTTCCATTGTCTTCCATGGTTCGGTGAATTTGATAAAATGCTCTAATTAATCTATATATTGCAACCTTGAACAATACTTAATATGAGATAGTTTTTTTTGTGTTTATCAGTTATATTGTCTTTGCATTATATTGAAGTGTGAGGAATGGACACTTTCCTCAAGAAAGAGGAATTATGTTTGTTGACAAATATCCAGATTTTTCACTATTCTAGGATTACTGACAATTAAATTATTGTCAATTGCTTTGAGTATTGGCATTTACTTTGATTTGAGTATGTAAACTGGCTAATTACTAATATATTTTTTCCCAATATGCATTCATAGGAACCTTATAACATAGTACAACATGCAGGAAAAAGATAACACTAGATCAGGGAAAATTTGAATATATGATTTTTGACAAAGTGGAAGTGAACTAATTTTATTAAATACTATGAAGCCATAAAATTCTCAGTATAATAATTCGATAAAGCACCAATAATGTAAAACATAATTCATAATTGAAAACTTTCTTTTGAAGAATAATAATTGTAATTATCTTACAACTTTAATTAGAAATTATCTTAAAACGACATTTTTCTTCGATGTATGTCATGTTTTTCAGAGAAAATTAGAGTATTTTTTTTGGTTGAAATTTAAAAATTTGTCTTAAATATTCAATGTAGAAGAGGTCAGGTAAACTACGTAAGAGATCCACTGGCTATTTGAACAAAAACCATGCCCTCCCGCAAGAGATTATTTCGTAACGCGAAATCTTCACTTTTGCTTTTCAAAAATGTTATTTCTGTTGTAGTTATACTAATTATATTATGATCAAACCACAGTAAAAAATGGGAAAACAAGACTAAGATCTTTCAACCGTCACTAGCGGTCTTCGTCAGAGTCAAAAACCCAACTGACTCTGGGTTGGGGTTTTGACTCTGACGAAGACCGCTTGTTACGGTTGAAAGATCTTAGTCTTGTTTTCCCATTTCTTATTGTGGTTAATCAGTGATTGTTATTTCACGTGTTTTTGTGAAATCTTTTTATTAATGATATTATATGCAGCAGTGATGTGATATACAATAATGAGCATGTATATTGATAAGTTGATCAATCACTATCTGCACTACCTTGAGGATAAGAGACTAATAAACTTCTCCCATTTAAACATTTATATTATACATAAATAGAACATTCTATATTATATTGTATACCGAAGAAGTTTGATATTAAGTTTACTTATAGTATAGTTGAGTGTAGGCTACTGCAGATTTTCTTTTTTTTAATATTAGTTTATTTGATTAAGAATCGGTGATTTCAATGTTGATTGAATTATAAATCAGTAAAATATTCTGATATAGAAAATTAAGACTTTCAAATTGAAAATTCAGATAAAATAGTTTAACATAGCTTTTAAACCATGAAAGAATAATTTTAAAATAATGAATAACTCTAACAGCTCTACACCTAATACAAAGGGTCAACATATACACTAATGGTAAGTATAAACATAATATTTAACATTTTTACTTAACTCTTTACTTCTTTTACTTTTACTTATAATAATAATAATAATAATAATAATAATAATAATAATATATATATATATTATTTTTTATTTGGAGTTAGCTTCAGCTACTCAAAGGGACTACTTCTGCCCGATGACGACGGCATGAACCTTAACTTTTTTTTTAAACTTAAATTTTAAAGGAATATTTATTTAAAAATATGATGTAAACGTTAAAAATATATTGATTTAAACTTGAAAAGAATAATTTTAGATGGCTAAAAAAAATTTTTTTATTAAATATCGTTGTAATTTATAATTTTAACCTAATATTTCCTCTATTTTCTCCGTAATGCTTAAAAAATAAATGATTAATTTAAAAATCTATTGTCAAATCTGTAATGAAAATAGAAATGTCCATAATTATTCATAAATATTTATTTTTTATTCATTGCTGTAAAAGAATATATAAAAGTAATAGTTGACTCTATAAGTTAAAATTAAAATTTGGAGAATCCAAGTAACAATAATATTCGCGTTTTAAATAAGTTGTACATTTATTTTGGGTAATAATTATATTGTTATGGACAAATATATTTAAAATATTTGCTAATTAATATCATAACGTTATTGATTTGTTCATTTTTTTCGTTTTATCTAAGTAAAAAAGTGTACTGATTTTGAAAGCTGTCACTACTTTACGCTTATTAGGGAAAAGGTAGGACTCTTTTCTACTGACTTCATGATTTTGTTATGGGCTTGAAGATTGACTGGCTGAATCGTTTTAACCTTTCACGCTTGCCTCATGTCACGTTTTCTGAATCATGTCAGAACTTTTGATATTACCAAAATATAACGATCACTTTTTTAATGTATTACTAGTTTAATCTGTTTATTAAGTCATTTTTTGTACCAACTTAAATTTTTAAATGATATAAGTTAACTATTCAAAAAGTTAGATTTAGGTTTGTGAACAAATTAGCTTACTCTTGTAAGAAAAGCAGGATGCATCATAATGGATACCTATAATTTCTTTGATATCATCAAAAAACAAACTATACAAAGGTTTTAATATAGCTATCTAGAGGAATTTAACCAACCTGTACTGTGCTTAAAAGTCTCAGAGGATTCTCCGATCAATATCTTAGAATAGTGTTCAACACCTTTGTGAACAGAGAGAGCATTACTTATTGCTATCTATGGTATTTGCTGTATGACGATCTAGAAATGTTCCATACTTTTGTTGACAGAGTATTACTTTTGTTTATCTGTATTTATTTACTGTTTTTTTTTATTTTTTTACCCCTCTCTCTGTAAGTTTGAAGCACTGATTCAATAACTTCTGATAGTCTTCACTCCTCGCTTATCTTTGAAGAGGCTGACATCTATTCACTTGAAATAATTACGTCAATATCGAAATATAGGACAAAATTTTATGATTTCCTACATTTCTTCTGTGATTTTATTTTATTTAGTTCGTTAAATTGTTTCATATAATTACTTATATATATATATATAAAAAGCTTTCACATAAACACGTGAAATAACAATCAATGATCAAACCACAATAAGAAATGGGAAAACAAGACTAAGATCTTTCAACCGTAACAAGTGTTCAACTTGGGCTTTTGACTCTGACGAAGACCGCTTGTTACGGTTGACAGATCTTAGTCTTGTTTTCCCATTTCTTATTGTGGTTTGATCATTGATATATATATATATATATATATATAGTTCAATATAAACAAAGAAACATAGAGAAATCAGAAGAACACACTTACAGTCTCTAATTTTCGGTTTGAACCGTCTTCAGGAGAGATAAGAGAGGGAAACCAAGCGCACTGGATCAGAGACGGTTGGAGACCGTTGGTCTCCAACCGTCTCTGATCCAGTGCGCTTGGTTTCCCTCTCTTATCTCTCCTGAAGACGGTTCAAACCGAAAATTAGAGACTGTAAGTGTGTTCTTCTGATTTCTCTATGTTTCTTTGTTTATATTGAACTATATTTGTCCGTTTTGGATCGTATTTCCAACGAAAAAAAGTATATATATATATATATATATCACTCAAAAATAAAAAAAAACGATCTAAACTAGACGAAAATTAGCTCATAAACGAAGAAAAGCAACACACAGAGAAAGAGACACACTTACAAACTCAAATTTTTGGATGAACCGTCATCAAGAAAAAGAGAATGGGCGACCAAGTACGCCGGCAGGATTTCCGGCGTGCTTGGTCGCCCATTTTCTTTTCTCTTGAAGACGGGTAACCAAAAATTTGAGTTTGTATGTGTGTCTCTTTCTCTATGTGCTTCTTTTCTTCGTTTTTGAGCTGATATATATATCTATATATATATATATATATATATTTCACTGATAAAAGGAAATACGATCCAAACTGGACACAATACGAGTTCGAGATTAACAAAGAGCAACACACAAAGTAGGGAAACACACTTACAGACTCAAATTTTCGGGTAATCCGTCTTCAGGAGAAAAGAGAATGGGAGACCAAGCACGTTGTAGGCGCAACGGCAAGTAACCAACCCGGCAACCGCCAGTGCTGTCAACCGTACCCGGTCTTAAAGTATAAAATTAGGAGAAGATATAAACAGAAACTCAGATAAGCAGTACTAGTTGGGTAAAACTATAAATAGGTGAAAAATTATAAACAATATAAGATAAAAACAAACTATAAGAAACAAAAATAATGATAGAGAAAAGAAGGAAAAATAAATAAATAAATAAAAATAAATACAATACAAAAAACTTGCATTGGTTGTTTTAGTAAATAAAAGATAGAGAATGAATAAAAGGGTAAGTATGGGAAACTAGTTAAGAATAAGAATTTAGAAAAATAAAATAGGATAAAACAAACTAGTAGTAAGTGAAGAAGACAAAATAGATATACACAAAATATACGAAAGAGGAAAAAAGAAATAAGTACTAAAGAATAAAGAATACTGGAAAAAGTACAAAAAAAAAAAAAATTATTATTATCTTTTAAGGTTAAGTCCAGGTGCACTGCGCGCCCCGAGCAACCAGATGTGAGCCTCCTCAGAGGCTCTAAGGGTCACGGTATTATCACCAGGGGGAATCTGACGCAGAATCTGCACACTGAAGCAGTCGTTAAAAGACAGACCGTGGGATTTGGCGTGTATGGCGACAGGTAAATTGGAGTTGTTGTTAACGGATGATCTATGACCGTTCATATGGAGGCTGAGCTTGTTAGAGGACAGTCCTACGTAGAACGCGTCACAATGAGTACAGTCCAATTTGTAAACACAATTTTTGGATGTACGTGAGCAGTCCTTAGCAACAGGGAAGGACTGGTTATGGGAAGATGGAGTGAAGTGTGAAAGGGGGTTGAGAAGCGGACAGGTCAGGCACCCCCGCCTTTCGCAACTCTTAGCGCCCACAGACGGGTGGTTGACGCGCCTGGACGTCAAGTCTCTGTGGGAAAAGAGGTTGCCAAGGTTGGGGGAACGTCTATAAGAGAGGCGGGGTTGGCTGGGGAAAATAGTCGACGTGGAAGGAGAAGAGGATAGGATGGGGAACAGATCTTTGATTATGCGTTTGAGTTTGTGTATACCGGGGAAGAAGGTGGTAACAAGGAGGGGAGACTCATTCACCGGGGAGGTGGAGATGGAAGGAGGGTTGACGGATAAATTCGCAGGGATCAGTCAGTCTTCTTTCCAGTAACGATGGCGGATAACCACGCTCCAGGAACTTGGTTCTAAGGGAGTTGAGGTGCAGGTTCTTCTGCTGGAGTCGGTTGCAAATACGGTGGATTCTGATGGATAAGGATCTGGGGATGGATTTCTTTATGTGGGGAGGGTGACAACTATTAAAGTGAAGGTACTGGTGTGGGTTTGAGGGTTTAGAGTGAACGGAGGTAATGAGGTTGTTGCCCCGGAGGGTTATGTCGATGTCAAGAAAGGTAATAGAGGTGGCTGAAACGTTGTGGGTATAAGAAACAGAAGTGCAGAAAGTGGTTATCCGCCATCGTTACTGGAAAGAAGACTGATCCCTGCGAATTTATCCGTCAACCCTCCTTCCATCTCCACCTCCCCGGTGAATGAGTCTCCCCTCCTTGTTACCACCTTCTTCCCCGGTATACACAAACTCAAACGCATAATCAAAGATCTGTTCCCCATCCTATCCTCTTCTCCTTCCACGTCGACTATTTTCCCCAGCCAACCCCGCCTCTCTTATAGACGTTCCCCCAACCTTGGCAACCTCTTTTCCCACAGAGACTTGACGTCCAGGCGCGTCAACCACCCGTCTGTGGGCGCTAAGAGTTGCGAAAGGCGGGGGTGCCTGACCTGTCCGCTTCTCAACCCCCTTTCACACTTCACTCCATCTTCCCATAACCAGTCCTTCCCTGTTGCTAAGAACTGCTCACGTACATCCAAAAATTGTGTTTACAAATTGGACTGTACTCGTTGTGACGCGTTCTACGTAGGACTGTCCTCTAACAAGCTCAGCCTCCGTATGAACGGTCATAGAGCATCCGTTAACAACAACTCCAATTTACCTGTCGCCATACACGCCAAATCCCACGGTCTGTCTTTTAACGACTGCTTCAGTGTGCAGATTCTGCGTCAGATTCCCCCTGGTGATAATACCGTGACCCTTAGAGCCTCTGAGGAGGCTCACATCTGGTTGCTCGGGGCGCGCAGTGCACCTGGACTTAACCTTAAAAGATAATAATAATTTTTTTTTTTTTGTACTTTTTCCAGTATTCTTTATTCTTTAGTACTTATTTCTTTTTTCCTCTTTCGTATATTTTGTGTATATCTATTTTGTCTTCTTCACTTACTACTAGTTTGTTTTATCCTATTTTATTTTTCTAAATTCTTATTCTTAACTAGTTTCCCATACTTACCCTTTTATTCATTCTCTATCTTTTATTTACTAAAACAACCAATGCAAGTTTTTTGTATTGTATTTATTTTTATTTATTTATTTATTTTTCCTTCTTTTCTCTATCATTATTTTTGTTTCTTATAGTTTGTTTTTATCTTATATTGTTTATAATTTTTCACCTATTTATAGTTTTACCCAACTAGTACTGCTTATCTGAGTTTCTGTTTATATCTTCTCCTAATTTTATACTTTAAGACCGGGTACGGTTGACAGCACTGGCGGTTGCCGGGTTGGTTACTTGCCGTTGCGCCTACAACGTGCTTGGTCTCCCATTCTCTTTTCTCCTGAAGACGGATTACCCGAAAATTTGAGTCTGTAAGTGTGTTTCCCTACTTTGTGTGTTGCTCTTTGTTAATCTCGAACTCGTATATATATATATATACAGATGAATCACTATAAACACGTGATACAATCAATGAAAACAAACCACAAGGAAAAAAAAAGAAAACAGATAGAAAAAATGCTCTGAGGCCTTTCAATTTATGTCATCAGAGAGCAAACAAGGTCAGAAGTCAGTTCTTACCTTGTTTGCTCTCTGATGACATAAATTGAAAGGCCTCAGAGCATTTTTTCTATCTGTTTTCTTTTTTTTCCTTGTGGTTTGTTTTCATATATATATATATATATATATATGAAAAGTTTACAAGAAACATGTCACAAAACAAATGAACGTCTAAACAAAAGGAAGAAATTCAAAAATTTGAATCCAGATGAGTGTTTTTGTTAAATGTGCATCGTTTACTCTAACTTCCCTTGTACAGACTTTTGTTTCCGCTCTTTGCTCTCAACCTGCATTATAATATCACATTTGTTTCCGTTTTTTTCTGAATATCATACAGAATGTTTTTTTTCTAAATGATCCTAGTCACATTTCTGAATTTCTTACTGAGGTTTAGACGTTGACTATACCGATATTTTATTTGGTTTCCATTTCTTTTTTGTCTTCTATGTTTGGAGCAAACTCATACTGGTTGTCTAGACTTCCTGCTTTACCAGCAAGTATATTACCCCGATTTCAGATGATTGATATCAAAACAGAAAAGTAATTTTTTAAAATTTTTTTAGTGTTTACTTTCTCCATAGTTAGGATAAAAAGAATTTCGAAATTTCCCCCAAAAACATGGTTATTTACAACACTCACACGTATTACTTACAAGGTTATGGATTATTTTTTATATTTAAAACACTCTAATATGACTTTTACTATTTATATAAAATCCTAAATAGTTTTAAATGTGAAGTGAATAGTTTACATATTATATAAAATATTTGTCTCTGTAATGAAGCTAATTAATAAGAACTACGATATAAATACGTCATTTATTGGAAAAAAGGAATAAGAATTACCCATTAAATAAACTTTCTTAAGTATCAAGATTTTAACAACCCATTAAATTGTTCAATTTCAAGCAACAATATCAGTGAGTAAACTTTTTTTTATACGAAACCATTTTATTTAATACTAGTTTGAAACATTGATGGAAGGAAAAACCCTCTCCAGATATAATAGATATATCTTTTCTTTTCTTAAGATTTGATAGAAGAATAAATAGTTTTCTTTGATTTTTTTCCTTTTTCATTAAGACTAAAGAAAATCTTTTTATATATTTTTTTTTGAAAAAGGGAAATGATTGCTTGGTTTAATTGTCAACTTGTGAGAGATAAGTGAAAGATGGGGGAAGGGGAAAAGAGGGAGAGGTTTTCAAAAAGAAGAAGAGTGGGGGGGGGGGGGATTTCCGTTTTTGATAAAAGACAACTCTGGCAATGACGTAGCGTCATTTGATAAGACTGCAACAGATTTGACAGGGAGCTCATTTGCGATTAAGACAACGAGGCTGAAAACGCCATCAGTCACAACCAGCCTTCTATTTCCTTTCTTTACAATTCATCTTTTATTTACGCTTGTAAAATAGAAACCGTTATCATTCATCTTTTGATGTTATATTCATTCAAACTTTACTATAGTATCAATTGAGGTATGGAAATATTTATTTAAATATTGACTGTTTATTTAAAGATCTTAGGAATATTCAGCCAACTTTCGTCCATTTCTATAGAAATATCAATTTTATTAATCCAAAGGAAATCATTACACGTATACTTTTTTACTTTAATTTATCTCTGTGTGAAATATATTAATGGAATAATTGAGTTCAAATTGAGATTTTGATTCATGTTTTCAACGAGAATATATGGTTTTTGGTGTCCTATGACCAATAAAGTAGGTTTTGAAAATGGGTCTCAGTGTATGTATGTATGTGTGTGTGTGTGTGTGTGTGTGGTGTGTGTGTGTGTGTGTGTGTGTGTGTGTGTGTGTGTGCATGTGAGTAGTATATCTGAAAGCATAAAAATATATGCAAATTTCGTATTTATTTAGTGTTAGCACTAAGATAGTAAGAAAAGATAGACTTCCATAATGAATTTGCTGAGTAAAATCAGAGATTTTTTTCGATATAGTTGAAGTATATAAGCATATTTTGATAAAAATATCTCGTGTTCTGACTGTTTAGTTTGGACTGAATGTAGAAAGGTTGGGATAGCTTGAATTAATGTTGTAATATGTCTTACTCATAACAGGATGTATTACTCGCAATGTTGAATAAATGCTGTAATATGCCTCGTCCACAACAGAATTTAGTACTCATAATGTTTAATCAATGCTGCGATATGTCTCACCCATAACAGAATTTAGTTCTCCCAGTGTGAATCAATGCTGTAATGTGCATCGCCTATAACAGAATTTAGTACTTTCAATATTAAATCAATGCTGTAATATGCCTCACTCTTAGCAGAAATTGGTGCAAAACAACAAATGAGTTTCACTATCAGCCAGTAATTCACTGCTGAAAATTGTTATATAAAATAATTGCTTGCTACACTTTTGGTTTAGCTTTTGCTAGTTTTAGAGAAACAGTTTTTGAGTTCGATCTGTTGGAGGAGGTCATTGAACAGAAACATTGAACGTTTTGCAAGGAACTAATTGAAGTCTTTACATTTTATGTAGTGTTCTGAGCAGAATTGCTCATCGTCACGCACTTCTGTACATCCGGGATTTTATTTGTTTCTGTCTTGATTTAAATTACAATTCAGCATGTTTTCTTTAATCAGATTAATGTATTAAGTGACTATTGAATTTCCATTCAATTAAATATGAAATTTGAAACCACTAAATTTAATATGGACGCAATAGGCTTTATTTTAGTGTAAAATTATATGGTCTTATATATCAATATATTATGAAGATATAATATTATATATCTTCATATATCATTAAATATTGTTTATCATTTATTCCATTAAAATGTTGTATAAAACTTTGTTTAGTTTTTGTATCTTTGTAGCTTTGTATCTTTTGATTATCTATTGTTCTTAAAAAATTATTAAACGGAACGGATTTAGTATTAGAAATATATTGTAACAAAAATATGGGTCTTTAGTACAAAATTCATAACAGTTTTATATGTGTGATTAAAGATTTAATCATTTAAAGATTTAAGACAGAATATAGCTTCATTAATTATATGATTAGGGGGCCAGGCTAGCTCAGTGACAACGGGTTCGCCTCTGAACTGGTAGGTCCGGGTGCAATTTCCACTCTGGGCCTCGATTCATTCTCGTAGGAGATAAATATATCTGAGCACGTCGTTCCTCGGAGAGGACATTATGCCGTCGGTACCGAGCCTGTAGATGTCAGGCTCTAAATGAAATATCCCTTCTCTAAATAAACTTGAGTGTGCACAATTATTTTTTTCGTCGTAGGATGTGGAAAAATCTGTTCATCAGATCCCTTAGCAAGACGTCTTGCTTAGGGTATGTGGGGTTGGGGGTCCCGACCCACTAAAAAACCACATCCTATTTTCTGGCAATACCCGACACGGAAACCGGTGTGACACAATTAAAGACTCCCAATGTTGAATCAATTGCAAATGCAATATTCTCTTGAGTTGAGGAATCAACATCAGTGGGCTGATTTTGTCAAAAAAACATTGTCCTAAAAAAAAAATAGAAAACAAAGAAGATTATTATTAGTATTTTAGAGATTAGTAAAATTCAAATAATTTCTGTCACTGTTTATATTACTATTATTATGTATGTAGACATAAAATTATTATCAATAGATAAATCCGTTTTACTCAACAAGCAGTTGTCGTGACAGTCCGACCGGTTTCTTAACTAGTGCATCTTGAAGCTGAACTAATGGTAGTCAAGGAATCATGAGTGGTCAAATACCATCAACAAGTAGTGCATACATTTATTACTAGTTATTTATTTATTAATATGAATAGGTATTGTTCTTGCGGGAATCGTTAAGAGATATAATAGGATTTCTAATGGAATTGTACTTTGATAAATGAATAGGCTAATTGATTGCTTAATCAGTTTATTAAACAATGAAAAAAGTAATAAATATAATTATAATTACATAATCATACCACAAAATAATAATATTGTTTAGAAGTTCTTTTGAATGTCTTAAAAATTTTAATAAACTAAAAACTAAATTACGCAATCATTGTTATGTTGAATACAAACGACATTCCAATGTGTTGTGAAGCAGGAAAACAGTGTTATCACCAAACAAGATATTTAAATAAATATTATTTACACATATACGATTATTATGTCCATTGTTTATGATTGCCTCTCGCTGTTAACTTTGAACATATAAAAAAAGTCTGTGATTTTCAATCATTGTTGAGTAGCAAACAGAATAAATTGTAAGTTAAGACAATTGGGTATCAAGTTATGTACAACAATTTTATCTGCTTAACATGGCGTATTTTAAAAAAAATATTATTATTAACAAATTTAAAAAATCTGCAATTGATATCGATTTTCATGTTTCCATTTTTTAAAAAATTCTGGTTTTTGCTCTTTCAAATTTGTAACCTTTTGAAGTAACATATGGATTCGTGTGTGAGTAAGGTACTCCTGGAGTAAGTCCGAAATGTCTGACAGCTTCACGTGCATTCCTTCAACCCAGCATCAGGATAGTGTTTTTGCCAGTCGTGCGATGCAAGCTAACTCATCAAAAGTCAGAATAGTACCATTTGATTTCAGTTTTCTCATTCTATCACTCACAAAGCATAAATCTACAGTTGTGGAATTCGGGATATATGTAAATCATCTGTCATAGAGATCGCGGCGATTTTATCTTTACGTTCTTTGTTTTTCATAAACTTGACAACACGAGCAATTGAAATAGGAGGAGATCTATTAATTTTTGACACAAACATCCTCTTCAATGTTATTTTAATAACTTTCTTGAGTGTCCTCCTTGCTAAAAGACGGCACAGTTTCCTAAGAAGCTCTAAATAAACATCATTATATTTATGTCTGGTCCTTTTAACTTGTCTATCATGCTCATAGTTTATATCAATAATCATTTTTCATGCAAGAACTGTTCATACACATTGTTCGTATATAGGATCAACTGTAACCACCCTTTCATGGTGGGCTTACCATATACCTGGTTTTAGGAGCCAGAAAGGATTACCTGCAAAAAATCTATAAGTTCAAAATTAGTAAAGAAATTCTAGTTAGTGATACAAAAATAATAGCTAGAGAAAAGGACCAAAATAGATTGAAAATACTTGAAGTACTCTATATGATTGAGAAATCTCCTAAGATTAATGTACAAAAGGACAACTCCAGCAACCAGCCGTGCTTGTTTGGAATCCTCGTAAAAGCCAACAATAAAGAAGGAAGGCAAACTAAACGATATGATAGTCAACTACATCAAAACACTCTAGGTGAAGAAGCTGATAGGGACTTGCCTAGAAAAAGGAAGATGAACACAGCCTTCACACTAACAAGTTGTACACTGTAACCTTTATTTTGAAAAAAAAATCTGTGGAGAAAATGTTTACAAATAAAGTTTTAAAATGATACCAGAACGTTATATTTAATAGTTTGATTTGAATTTGGTTTATAATTTCAAGGAGTTATCTTAATACTTATTGTTAGCTAATTTTGTTCAATTAGTCAATTTTTTGTCAAGTTAATTTCATATTCAATCTAATTTTATTTCATTCGATGGTGGTTAGTGAGAACCGTAACTTGCTAAACAATTCAATAAAGTATAAGAAGTATGGTGAATTAATTCATGAAGTAAGGAACGCTGAATTGACAGAATGCTTTTTTCAAGTTAGTTACGGTGTACCATAATTACACCTGCCCTACGGGGCAGGAAATCAGTTGGTGCACATACTGCGTATATTCAAAATAATTGTTGTTATTTTTTAAATATACACTGTTGATATCAATAAAACTAAATAAATACCACATATTTACTAAAGATTGTAGTTTTAATTAAAAGTAGATATTAAGTTTGTATTATGTATTGTTAATTTGAAAAAATAAATGTAAAAATATATAAATTTATTAATATTGTTGATTTAAAACTGAAATAGATAAAATATTTGCAGAAAATGACAATGTTTTATAGTAGAAATATTTTATCAATTGAAGAAATTGTTTGTTAGACAGTATGGTTAGATATCAATCAAATCTCAGAAAAGAGAAGAAAAATATCTAAACTGTCAAGTCAAATAAGTTTATTCCTATGAGAAAACATTATATAAATTGAATTTGAAATAAGTTAGGGGCTAGTTTTGAAGAGGATTGGGAGAGACGTGGGAAGGCTTTGGGAGGTGAGGTGCCCCAAGGGACAGGCTCTTGAAGGAACCACTCAACTCAAAGTAGAATAAAACCACCCATCTCTTTGCAAAGCTAAATGTTGACAATTGTCTAATAGACTCCTATCTTGGCATTATTTCCATAACAATCATTCCATAGCGTTGCAATCTTCAACTTTTCTTCATAATCCAAAGCTCTTTTGTTTCTCTTCTTCAACATTCAATAACTTTTTGCTTTAAGTAAATGGCTTGTTTATTAATTTTTCTAAACTACACATAGCTTAATATGTATTCTATTATTATTAATATTTCCTATTTTATTTAACAATATAAGAATCGGGAGTCTGGCTGTCTTCATAAACTTAGGGAAAAAATTGAGACGATATTTTGGTAGTAATTTTTAAAGAGCAATATGTATTTTTTGACACTAACAATAGATAGATTTATAATAAACTCTATATCTGTTCATCAGATTTGTTTCAGTAATGTTTAACTGGTTAATATCGTCTTGTTTACAAACACATTCACGCATATCTGATGAATACCATAATCAGTGGTATGGTAGTTGTGTACCACTAAATGAAGTAATTTAGCTCTAGGTAAATTACTAAAGTAATTTAATCCAGCTCTGTTCATGCGTAAAAATCTGTTAGCTGATAATTATTGTGAGAATACTCTAGGTATAAGATGTAAATAATCGTTTAGCTAAGGGGTTTCAACCATAGTTTTCTTGTGGACCCCCTAACAGCTATTTTATCTCTGTGAACTCCCCACCGTCACCCGATGCCTAAAAAACATAATTTTGTACGTGTGAGTTTTCAAACAAAAATTAGTTTTTAAGTAAATAAAAAATGAAACCATGAATTAATTTCATTACATTTTTAACGTGATTATGGAATACAAAAATACTTTTAAAACACTAACATTTTATAAACTATGCTGATATAAATGGTAAAAAACTCTGTTTTCAATATAACATAAAAAGAATTGAATAAAAAATTTAAAAACATTGGAACAGTATAACAAAATGACAAAAATATTGGAAATTATGTTTTCTTTATTGTGTTTGTATATTCTAATATTCCTCAAATATATATAAAAACTTAACATGGAGCACTGTAATGGATTAATGACACGCTCCATTAACCGCGTGTCATGGACACTAAGAATAGTATCTTCGATAGTTGTAAGACGGTTAAATCATTGTAGACGGTCGACCGGTTTCGTACATTGTACATCTTCAAATGAGACTGATAATAGTCGAATAATCATGGATGTAAATACCTATCAAACAAGTAATGCGAATATATACTTACATTTCCTATTATTAATATTCGTTTTATTATCTGATACGGGTATAATTTTTTTAAAATTTAAATCGACATTATCAAGTCCGTGAGTCGTCTTTCCAATTCTTTTATAAGTTTAAGTTCCTAGTGTAGGGATCATTAACGATTACTTGACATTGAACAGGCTCGGTACAGACGGCATAAAGTCCTCTCCGAGGGATGACGTACTGAGATTTATTCACCTCCTGTGTGAATAAATCGAAGGCTAGAGTAAGAATTGAACTTCGAACCTACCAGTTTAAATGAGAGCACTTTCCACTGAGCTAACCTGGCTCCTCATAGCATTGTCTCATTAGATGAAATGTAATATGACAGAATTATTAGTATACTTCGTTATCTTTAGCTCTGAACTATAGATAATTTTCCCTTGTTTTACTAGATTTTCTGAGTGAAATGGCTTTTTTCTTTGGAAAGATAATGCTTAAGGAATTAGAAAAATAAGGTTAATATTTATATTCATTTATTTAAAATCTGTAAAGTAGACCACCACATGATGAAAAAATGACAAACTTTATGATTCCGCGTCTGATGTATTTTTCGAATTCTTTTTTTTTTTGTGGTTAATATAAAATAATAAATAAACTCTTAATTTATTTAAAATGGAAAATTCAATTTAAGTTTAATTCAAGTAAACATATTACAAAGTTGGTGAAGTAAGTTAGCTGGAGAGAGAGAGAGAGCTTCTACTTAAATTGACTTTATAAACGTTTTCTCGGAAATGTGGCACTGGGTGATAGAAAAAGTTATCCCCTCCCTATCTTGGGCAAGTGATACCTGATGAAATCTACAGGCGCGATTCAAATGCAGATTAGACAGACGTGAAAAGAAATCTTTTCGACTTACCTTCTCTCTGCCACATATAGTCGTGAAATTGTAAGTTATGCGGCGTATAGTCATGCAGCAACTACATAAGGGCTTGCTTATTACCTCCAACAGAAAGCTTTATTTGCACCTTCGTCCTAAGTGTTTGTTTTTCAACAATACTATACAACTAATGAACAAAATAGTAACCACAATAACATAAAGAAAGCTCTACAGAATAATTAATTTGTCTAATATTATGAGCGTAATAAATGTATTTAAAAAATTTTTTTATGCAAAATATATGAATTGGTCTACTACTAATTATATATCAGTTTAATTAACCAGTATTTGATTTTTTTGATGGGAATACTAAAAGTAATAATTGCAAATGGTAAATTCTTTAAGAAAAATTACAAATGGTTAATATTTCTGTTTACAGAAAATTTGAAGCTGTAAGTGTTTTTGGTTATTGTTTGTGGTTCTATTTATCGGTTATCTCTTTACCGAGATAACGGTTTTGTTAGTTCGGTATTAGAAGCTAGCCTTGATTTATATCCCTGAGGATGTCTTAAAACAAAGACGAAACGTTGGCAAAAAGGTGATTCCGTATATTAACCCTGACCAAATTCCGAGAAGAAGAAAAAGTGTTATATATTTATATATGATTACGCGAATATATACATATTTTTAAATGTACATTTTCGATAAAAATACAATCCTAAACTGACAAATAACGTTCAATGTAGTCAAGGAACCGTAGAAAAATTTAAAACACACACTTACAGTCTCTAAGTTTTGGTTTTAACCGTCTTCAGCAACCGGTTGGAACCGTCTCCAACCATATCTGTATCAGCGCGCTTCGTTTCCCTATTTTATCTCTCCTGAAGACGGTTCAAACCGAAAATTAGAGACTATAAGTACGTGTTTTTAATTTTTCTATGTTTCTTTGTCTACATTGAGCTTTATATACACATGTATATAAGCACAAAAATCACAATTAAACACGTGATGCAATCAATGAAGTCTAAATCACAAGTAAAATGAAAAACAAAAGAAATAAATGATCTGAGGCCTTTCACTTTATGACATCAGAGAGCAAAGAAAGTAAGAAAGACTTTTTTTTTGTTTTTTGTTTTTTGTTACCTTCTCCTTTCTTACTTTGTTTGCTCTCTGATGAATAACTTGAAAGACCTCAGATCATTTATTTCTTTCGTTTTTCTTTTTCCTTATGATTTAGACTTTATAAATGTATATATATGTTCGATATTCATTTTAACAAACATTACACTTATGCTCATTTAAGTAAGGTTTAAAAATTAATTTTTGATTTAAAATATCTTAAATTATATAAAATATTGATAAATATAACTTGAAATGATTGATATCAGAGACATTTATTCTCTGATTGTGATTAGTATGTCTTAAGATAATTGATTGGGGGATTAGTTACAAAGCTTCTGTGTCGTTAGCGAGATGAAGTCACCTAATCCTGGGCATTGCGATTCACAGGCGGTACCTGGGAAGTTTGCTTACTTTGGACAGACAAGTCTAATCCTTGATTCAAGTTAGCCGTTAGATCAACTTACTCTATCCATAACTAATTTAGACAGGTCAGTCTGACTAATGCTTCCATTAATCACACAAATTACTACTAATTAGTAACTATTTACAACAACTCACACAAAAGATCTTCCAAAAGTATGATTTAAAAAAAAAAAAAAGAAATAATTTGTAAAAATACAAAGAAAATTTACAATGTGAATCCTTCTTGAAGGGACAATGGCCACTCGGGGTTAATGTCTAAGGTTGATGACCCTCCCGGATGTAATTAAAAAGCTCTATGCGATAATTTAAATTTTATGGATCGTTATTTTATTAGCCATTTCTATTCATGGTGTAAATAACTGTTACAATGAACTAACTTGCTATGAAGCAAAAGATAAATGAAGAAAAAAGTATATTATATCTGTATATGTGACAATATTTCTTGAGATTATATTAAAACTGTTAAGAGGTTACAAAAAATTACTTTCAATTGTAATAATACACATGAACATTTTCATACTAAAGTAAAAACTTCTAATAAAAAAAAAGAAGATTTTTAAAGTATTTTTAAGTATTTTGAAGTATTTTTAAAAAAAAAATACTTAGTTTATTTTTGTTATTTATATTGGTTAATGACATAAATTACAAGTGTATTAGGTTTGTCATTAAGGTCTTGACAATAGGGTTGTTATTAGTTTGGCTATACAGGGAGAGATAAAGGTGCAACAAAGGATTGGAACACAACTCCCCTAATGAAGGGCTTTCTTTCAAATGAATCCCTCTACCCGCTTGTCTAGCAAACCACCCCTTCATTTTCACCCTTATACATTCCGACATTCTAGTAAGCTGCAATTAAGTATATTTCAAGGTATTATATTAGATAAAATTTTTTTTTTTTTAGAAACTAAACAGTATATAAGGGAACCAAAATGTTTATTTTCATCCTAAAATGGACTTATAAGATCATATTCTTATTGATTGCTTTATTTCAGTCCCCAATATAATAAAGAAATGATGCTTAATTGCTATATTGTTCTTCATTTTAGTGAAAAAATCTTAATAAGATTTAATAATAAATTTAATATTATTAAGATTACATTAGATCTTAAACATAAGATTATCTATCTTATGTTTAACACTCTATCATTGTATCAATCTAAAGGATATATTATTAATTTATTATTGAATTATTATTTATTGTTAATTGAGTCAGAGAAGTAATAATGACTAATTTTCTGAATAGAATAAATAACAAATATAAAGGGAGCTCATATTAATGAAATAGTATGTATACTTATTTTTGGTATAAGTAGGCAGCAGATCCTCTTTTAAACAGGTTTCATTAAAATTAACCGCAGTCTCGGCATTCACGATCTTAAGAATGAGTGATTTGATCCTACGAACTAACCTCCTTCTAACAGGGTTCAACTGGAAAAGGAGTTGGCCAAGTGACATGTTAAATTAAAATCGATGACTCATGCTTAGTCATTGCTATAAATAGATTAAAAGGGTAGCACAGGTTAATATAAAGAGAAGGTCAAAGGTCAATAATGAACAAGAAACAAGGGGTTAGAATAAAAGAGTTGAAAGGTCAACGGTATAACTGGACTTATTTTTCTATATATTGAGGTTTGATCAAGTAATTAGAGATACAAATATAAATATATGTGGTTCAGATAATATTGCTTTTTATATACACATAAAATAAGATATTTATTTCTAAATTGTTGCAGCAGGGATTTCTCAATGCAAATTTTTTAAAAGTAAGCCTGTCTTTGATTAAAACGTGCTTGTTATTACGTCTTAATGCACTTCTAATTGTCAAGAAGTTTTTAACTGTTTAACACTCATGAACGTGAATATGAATGATTCACAAATTCCTTACCTCCTTCATACAGGGAAAGTAGAACACATTGGTGAGGTTAAAAGAATTTTAGTTGTTTTTTTAAATAAAAGGTCTTTGCATTATCTGGAGAGATTTTTTATGGCTTCAGGTTGATTCAGAAAATCTTTAATACTTTATCACTACTTACTAATTGTATATTAATGTATTGATTCATTTTGTGTAAGAGAATGTCTTGAGTTATTTCAAGTCAATACAGATTTCGTTCAATTGAAAATCATTTTTGTTCTGATTATGACAGGTAAAAATTTGAGAGGTGTCGAAAATTTGAAGTGCACTATATAGTTTGGGTGTGATATTCAGAACATTGTGTTCCGTCTGGTACAACTCTGCAATAACGAATAAAAAACGACTCCAGATTGTCCAGAACAAGTTTGCTCGCCTTATAGCCAATGCTCCTTTTTATGCAAGAAATGTTGATATCCAGCGTGATCTAAGGATGGAACCAATACAAGATTATATTAGGCGTCTGACTATCAATGAAGACAGAAAACTTCCCGTACACCCAAACCTGCTAGTAAGAGCACTTTACCTCAAATTCCTTGAACCCATCCTCCTCTGAATAATTGGATCACCAAACTCCCAACAGACTCTAGTACTGTAAAGACCATTCGACCACGAAACATACTCACCCTAGACAGGACAGAAACAACATACCGACTTACCTGACAGACCTGCACAGTTAAAGCAGTACTAATAGACAAGCAGGTGAAAAGCCTCAGGCTTGAAACTGCCTGACTCCAACGTGCAGCATTGCACGGAAACTCTCGTTGGTCAGAACATTGTTTAGGAACCCATAATTTAGCTATTGGAATGACTCAATTAAACACGAGATTACTTTGATAAATATAAACTATTTAAACCAGCTGTAAAATAAACAGCTCCAGTTTGTTAAACGCAGTCATATCTTTTAAAAAAGTAATTTAAATTTTAACAATAAAATATTATTTAACTCATAATTTGAAACAACTCGGTAATATATAAATGAGAGGGTAACTTTATCAAGAAATCAAACTCACTTTAAAACTGAAAAAGTACTTTTCTTCTTTCTTATAATTACTATTAAATAGAGAGAAGAAAATTGAGAAGACAGTGAGAAGAGAAATGTTTCAAAGCATTTTGCTAATTTGAAACCGGTTATTTCTGACAGAAATCGATCTATTAGAACAGCATCAAAATCTCCCCACTGAAAGGCATGAATTACTCTTTTAATGATCTCCCGGCTAAAAAGCAAATATTTGCCTTGGATTATTATTTCCATCAACCCTATAAAGAAGGCAATTTGATACTTTTTTTACAACTACAAAAGTTGCATGTAATTATTGGTTCTTTTTTCTGTCTTCTTTTTCCTCTTTTAACTCTGTAAAAAAAATATATTAAGCAATAAAATCGGAAAGCAATTTATATTTTATAAGGTTCAATTGAGGTTGGTAAATATAAAATATGAAAAAATATTGAAGTTTATAGTGAGACTAGTAAACAGAAATCAACTGAAACTTCATCCTATTCCATTGCAATAATGAAGTTTGTTAAACATAAGCCATGAAATTGATGAAATAATGTATAACTTCCAATTTAGCGTTTTGCTTTATTTATTATTAATCAAAATGTATATCAATGAAGAGTAAAATAATGAATTTACTATTTTAGGGGTGACTAAGCTCTTTGAAAGTCCGAGATATTTTTCAAAATTTCAAATATTTCGCGAGCCGCAATTATATATATGTTTAAAAATTATGCAAAAAATACGTTCAGAACCATACGAAACGATAATTTTTTAAAGTATAATAACTCGCATATGGCTCGCATATGGTCCCCCCCCCCCCCCCCCCCCCCCCAACAATTCAATAACAACCTATGTAGATCTACAAACTTGTCATTCCAAAAAAAGTGTTTTCATCACACAGGTATATCTGATCAACTTCCTGTCATGATCACTGTACACATTTTCTATCGTTAATTTTTGTCTGCATCTTTTTTAAGTTTCGGTAAATTAGTTTTATAAAATGCAATTTTATAAAAAAAATTTTCAATCGTGCCTTGAAAAATGAATGTTTTGATGATTTCTTTAAAGTACCTAAAGTACTTGGCTCTTTCAGTTGTTGACGAGAAATTGAATTCTGCTGGTTACATTCGAGTTCATATTTGTTAATTCGTCAGATCTGCTTTGAAGGGATTCAGATAATCTTTTTTCATATATCCTGGTAATATAAATTGCTTGTGTTATTCCTTTATCTGCAATCATTTATGTAAAATATCTAATTTTCTACATCTTCTCAAAATAACTTTTGTATTTGGAAGACAGTTACCTTCCATGTCTTCCAAATTTTTTGTAGACACATCACTCTACCAGTATTCTTAATGGAATCCATGTGAAAGGGATAAAAGCCGTTTGGTAACCCCAGTATCTCTTTTGAAATAGCTGTTTTTAACATAACTTTTTATTATTTTATAAAGTTTTTTTTACATAGTCACAACAACGTAAATGTAACCATTACCTGTGACAATGATGAAAGAAATATATGCATTTACACATGGAGGCAGGAGGGAAGAAATAATCCAGTAATTATACTTCCTGGCGTGAATTTTATAAAGTAAAATTAAAAATTAGCACATATTATTAAACATTTTTTCAATGCCAGCTTAGCTTTTACTTAGAGCTAAGAAAATTTCAATTTACGCATATTAATATAAGATTTTTTAGTTCCAATCACTTTTTGTTAATTATTATTATTAATTAATAAATTAATTTATATTACTTAGAAATATTATAGTGAACAAAGTTAAAAGCAATCCTGAGATAATTTTGATGGACAATCAAAGCTCGTAGTACAGCTAAATGAGTTAAAATAAGACATATGTTTTGTTGAAAGGATTTCTGTAATTTCGTTTCTATGAAGAGGAATCGATTGGACTTTATGGCCGGCTCATTTCTCGGACACTACAACAAATCTCAAGTTTTACAGCCCCTTTGCTTGTGGACCAATCCCACTTGCTATACCTATGTTGCTTTTTGTAAATCAAAGGCTTCTATATATAGATGGGCCTTTTATAAACCATAGTTGATGATAACCTCATGAATTTCTCAGTTAAATCAAAAAGAGATTACCTGATAAATGTAAGAGTTAATTAGAAAATTTTAGAGCAACAATCAACTATTTAGTGCTAATAAATAATTTTACAGTATAAATTAAATTAAAAAAAATACACACACACAATATATTCAATTGTTAGTAATTTCCATTAATTTAAATGGTTTTAATACGATTTATTATCATCAATAAAAGACCCAGAGGATCTCCAACAGTCTATGAACCAGTGCGCTTGGTTTCCCTCTCTTATCTCTCCTGAAGACGGTTCAGACCAAACATTAGAGACTGTAAGCGTGTTTTTGTTATTTCTCTATGTTTCTTTTACTATATTGAACTATATATATATATATATATATATATTTTACCATGACAAACGGAAACGGTCCGGCAAGACAATTAACACTTAAAAAAAACTGTGACACATAGACCTAAACACAAAAAACATAACAAATACTCACTTTTCAATATTTCGACCGTAATGGCGGTCGAAATATTGAAAAGTGAGCATTTGTTATGTTTTTGTCTATGTGTCACAGTTTATTTTAAGTATATATACATATATATATATATTTGTAAAATTTGGAAGCAGTCCTTCTTTTAAGCATATTTCGTTGAACAGCTGACCGTATTTCGCTGATGTCATTTTCTTCACTAGTTTTTCAAGGTTTCTGAATACCTTCTTTTTTCCTTCATCCAAACGTTGGAGAATGTTAATTAAGTTATAACCGACATGTTTCGACTGGCTTCCAGTCATCTTCAGGGTGATTAATTAAACAAAGAGGAAAATTATTAGTCTTTGGAGTTGGTATTAAAACACATTATATAGTAGAAGTTTGAAGTAGCTGCTCTTGGGCCTGATTCGCAAGGGCACCCCACCTCAGTCAGTAGCCCTTGCGAATCAGGCCCAAGAGCAGCTACTTCAAACTTCTACTATATAATGTGTTTTAATACCAACTCCAAAGACTAATAATTTTCCTCTTTGTTTAATTAATCACCCTGAAGATGACTGGAAGCCAGTCGAAACATGTCGGTTATAACTTAATTAACATTCTCCAACGTTTGGATGAAGGAAAGAAGAAGGTATTCAGAAACCTTGAAAAACTAGTGAAGAAAATGACATCAGCGAAATACGGTCAGCTGTTCAACGAAATATATATATATATATATATATATATATATATATATAGTTAGTATGTTTAAAGCACTTACTAACTCATATTTTTAAGGAAACGCGCTGTCAGTTATCTGTTGTTGCGTCTCCATTGTATTTGGTTTTCTCTCTTTTTTTGACCTGAAGACGAATTGTCTCAAAATATCAGTTCATAAGTGTTTCTTTACTTTGTGTGTTACTGTTGTTTGATTTTGGACATATACATATATACAGGTTTCAGAATAAACGAGAGGTACACAGTAAATAAAAATATACACTTACACTCTCTGATTTTTGGTTTAACTCTCACCAGGAAGTAAGAGATAGAGATACCAAGCGCACTTACGAAGCAACAGTTTGAGAGAAACAGTGTTGTGATACCCGTGTTCAGTTCAAGAAAAGTGAGTAAAATAAACTAAGAAAGTAAAAAAAACTGAAAAGTAAAATAGAATAGGAACTATAAATATTACAATTGTATTACAGCAGGGAGGCATATTATGACTAATCATTATGACTAATACTATAACTTTATTTTAAGTAGTAAAAAGAAAAGATTTAATTAATTTAAAGTTCCAATAATAGTTTTAGAAAAATAAACAAAGATGATTTTACAAATATATGTAATTGATGAAAGCCTATGCAATTACAAATTGTTTTTATTACCTGTTTATACTGAATAATGATAATTTTTTTTTCATTCAGTTCCCGGTAAGTCATGTAGATGAGATGAATTTTTTGTGGAAAACATGGTTATAAGAGAGGTTGGAGTTTTAGGGGTTTATCGGTGACAATAGGGAGGTTGATTCGAGCCCAGTGGTAGAGGAAGAATCAAGAGCATCCCCCACAAACTACACAAATAGAATTTGTGCAACCCTGGGGCCAGTTGAATGAAGCTCCATGTTATTTGAAAGAGACGAGTGGAGGGAGGGGGTGGAAGAGGTGGGGGGGGGGGAACAAACGTAAAAATTCACGGCTGACCCGAGACAAGCCCAGGAGAATTATTTAGAGATGCCGGTGTGAGGATGATGTCCCTCGGGGTGGGGCTTCCTGGCTACTTCTTAAAGAAACTCTCCTTACTAACGAGTCCCTTTCCTCTTCACTTGCTGTCTCCTAGAAATATATCAATACTCTGTTTCTTTGAAGTAGTTTTCAAGTCAAACAACCGCTTCATATCATTTTCAAAAATAAATCAACTTATTGCTGTATATTATCATGCATTGTTAATCCTACTTCCACGGCATACAGAATAAATTTAATCAGAGATAATTTAAAAAAAAATCAAAATCATTGTATAAAAAAGTGATTCATTTATTTAAAACAGATTCATATATTAATATTATTATTATTAATATTCATTAATAGTTAATATATTTTGTCGCAAAAAAATTTTCATTTATTAATAAAAAATGTTCTAATATTTGTTAATTTAATTTAATTTTTTTAAGTTTTAATTTAATTTTTTTTATAGGTTTATATATATTATCATTAAGTTTTTACATTTGTGAGTTTTTAAAACGCAGAATTAAATCAAAATGCTTATTGTGCAGATTTAGTTCTTTTCTTCAGATTTTCAGTTATTTATTTAATAACAGAATTTATCTTTGGTACATAAATAAAACTATATTGCGTTTATATGGCATCCTGTATTTTGCTCAGTGTTATTAATGTTTAATACCGAGTGACAAACTCGGATAAAAGTCCTAGGTTGACCAGTTTTTGAGTTATTAGAGGAACAAAAGTATGATTCTGAAGAACACTGGTGTAGATGTTTCGGTAATGTCACAGTGGTATAAGGTTTCTGTAGTTATGTAATCTATAACAGCTGATAGAATTCTAAAAGCTTGTATTCATTGTTTGAATAAATTACTGTTATTATATACGGAGCTACAACCCGTGTAGGGCCCTGTCCCCCCAGAACAACAGTTCTATGCTCTCCTCCTCCACGATTAAACACCTATCCTTCTCAAGTCATCACGGACATCATGCAGCCACATTAATCTTGCTTCCTTTGATTTTTTCCTTTCCAGGAGATCTCGCCATCATAATCTGGAACCTTCTTCGAGGCTTTATTTGCTTTGTAGCAAACCCTCTTTTTTCAAGGAGGGGTTGTTAGCCCCTAGCTCAGCTCCCAATCTGAAGTACGTGGATCGTTCTACAGAGGTATTCTTCTGTTAGATAGTTGTCTGTCAAGATTATAGGAGTCACCTCCATTTTGTGTTTAACCCTATACAGGTATCTCACAAGGTACAATCAGTGGGGCTGGAAGATATGTAATACATGATCCTTTTGATCAAACAGTTGGCCTGTATTCCATTAAGGTCCAGTAGCTTTTAAAATATTTTTTTTTTATTAATTTAACTCTATTTCTTCATATGTCACTCTCGAGCAGCTTTTATTTAGCTGCTGATCATCTTCCATGATTAATAACATAGCCGACACAAGTGCTGCTCTCGCTGTTTCTATGTAGAAGTAGTCCACAGAAGGTGGTCTGCTGTTACGATGTGATTCAATCACATGAGCAATTCTGAACAGATGGAGGTGTGATTGCATCTTCCATGGCCTGAGAGTAGTTACGTCATCATATAGTTAACACCAATATAGGACATCTTTGAACGCTTCCTCAGTGATGGTAAAACTGCCCGGTGAGTGCTCCTACTTCAAGGCAGGTTCAAATGCCCATCTGCTTAATGAGTTTGGCGTTTATAAAGAAATTTATTGATGTATTTAATATCTTAAATTACATTTTTTTCATTTGACTAATGTATTCATCTGTCTACATTTCCTCATAACGAAGGTCAATATAGAATTTGTTTTTACCAATGTTAGTTAAGTCCTATTTTGATGTTTCCTAGACTTAATATAAGCTTTGTACAGTTTTAAGTACAATGCTTTGAGTACAGTTAATGCCAAAAAATTGCATTCACTCAAATATGTTGACGCGGAAGGAAGAAAGTTCATATTATATCCTGACAAATTTGGATATTCCTATTTGGTGTCAACCTAAAAGGAGTAAAACTATTTATAACCTACAAATCATAGATAAGAATGAGAAAAAGGTTCTCCAAATTCTTCCTGTGTGTTTAATGGGAGATGACATACTCTTTACACTTCAACATAGAAAAGTAGATTTTTGATCTTACTAAGTGACCAATTATAATTAGTTTCACTATATGAAAACTTTGCTTTGTTATTTGTGATAAACTCTTCCACACTTGAGGAAATTTCATTCGAGTTATTTTTTTCCAAAAACCATAAAGAAAATGTTTATGTAAAACTATTACATTTTCAATATAATGATATAATTATAAATTTATTAAGTTTGTCTAGTAAAGAAAAAAAATTGAAAAGCCTGTATTCGTTTAGGAAATAATTTATTATCTTTGAATTCTTAATTAATAAAAATTGCAAAACTTTCTCTTTTTATGTGAATAGCCTTTTTAAAGTCCGGCCTCTTGAAAGTCATCAAATATCTGTGTAGAGCAGTTGGGAGTTAAAACAGAATTCATTTTTCTAACAAAAATTTCAAAAGGGTCGAGTATTAAGAGTTTGACTTTTGATGTAATTAATTATTTTTACTGAATCTTGCAGTACTGAATACAATTATGCGTGAACCTTCTTTGTTGCTATTACCTATCGATGAAAGAAAGCTGTACCTTTTTGCCGCTTCACATGGTCTGCCCAGTTCTAACATACTTTGGTAAAAAAGGCATCGACGTTATAAGAAAGTGCTTCAACTGTCGTATGTTCTTCTGAAGATTTAGAGAAGAAGAAGTTTTCATGAATATTTTTGTTCTAGCAATACTTATTTGTACTATACTAGCTGTACCATATTTTTACATTCGTTGTTTCATCTACTAAATTGCAAAATTTTAATTACCTTTAATTCCTTAAATTAGGTATTCAATATTGGTATTTACTGTTTGCACATTTTTTTCCATTGGTAGTTTTGGTTATTCTGTTTGCGATTAGTAGAGCAAGCTTTTTACCAATCTTAAAAGACTTTTAGCCTTTGAAATTAAATAAAATGTCTCAAAAAATCCTTATAACTATTTTCGATCCCATAAAGCATATGATTTTACAATTTTAAAATTCACGATTTTGTTAACACAAATAGGTTGTTTCGTGTCAAGAAGTCTCTTGAATGTTGCAGGCATCATGCTTTCATTTGTTAATGAAAATGATCACTACAAACCTCACACACTATGCTTTGCTCATTATTTATTTTAGTGAATATAAATCTATATTACTAATAAGTTTCATTGAATTTCTCTTTTTTACTTGAAAATGTTTAGTCTCTGTTGTTTGCTTTAGCTGCAAAAGTATCTTTTGAATCCCCAGATATCTTACCAGAATAGTCATTTATATAGAGATAAATATACGAAGTTCAGTAAATGTATTAATCATAAGTTAAACCACTAACGTTTTTAAATTGATGAATAGTAGTTAGGTTAGGTTATAGCAACAGTCTCACAAGGAACACAAAAGAGTCGAACATTGGCTCTTTGTGATTTCACACAATAAAGATTCTACATTGTGAATCTTAAATTTTGTGTAACTCAAGTGTATTTAGAGTAGGGATCTTTAATGAACACCTGACATCATACTGCTCGGAACGAAGAGCTTAACGTCCTCTCCGAAAGATGATGCACTCAAATTTATTTATCTTCCAAGTGAAAAATAATATACACGTATAAACCTTTGTAATTTATGGTAATACAAAAAAAATATTAAGCCATTTGAATAAATAACTGTTTGCATGACTAATCACAATTACGAGTAACTTTATCACGAAGATGCACTGCAATGATTTCAATGAAATATTTAAAAAAAAAAAAATTGAAAAAACAGCTAAGATCTAGTACTTATTGCAAAATCACACTCATTAAAAAATAGTACATAAACGTTTAATGCCCTTTGTGAATGTAAATTGAAATGGAAAGCAACAGTAAAAAAATCTCATGAATTCTGATCCAATACTAAGCGGTGCTGTACCATAGTTCCAATAATTATCTCAAAAAGTGCTAAACTTATTACTTTCAATGTTATTTCTACAGTAATTTTAGGCATTTATTATTTTTTTTTGATAAATTGAGAGGAATGTCCTTACTGACAATGTGACGTTAGAAAGCAAGAAAAGGGATGGAACTAGTCCAAAACTCCTTGGAGGCACGTAATGCCTGTTCGGTATTTCATTGAGTTTGTGTGTAATTTTATATACAGTTGTCACAGTAAATGACAACATTTCATTTATCAATAATTATACATTATTAAAAAATATATATATATTTTATATGTTGTTTCTTTGTTTTTCAACTGTAACACTTATAGAGTTTTTTTGACATTTTATTGCTCTTCTGGCGCGGAAATTGTAGCTAATTTATTATTTTTCACTCATTTTAGTACTGGGTGAGCCACAACATCTATTGATTCTACATTGGATTTATAACTTTTGCTTAATTTTAATGAATATAAAGTAGGGATCTTTAACAAGTATTTGACATCGTACAGGATTGCGACCGACGGCTTAACGTCCTCTCCGAGGGATGACGTTCTCAAATTTATTCACCTCCCACATAAACGAATTGTGGAATTATTGAATCCAATATCCTACATGTCCTGGAAGAAAGCATGTTGTCACGGTGCTAACTTGGCCCCAAATGTTTTTACTGAAATAACAATATTACATAAATAAGAAAAGTATGGCAATACATTTCTCGCCTGGTTTGAATAGATTTGCACCCCTACTTGGAAGAGTTTTGCTCTTCAATATATTAGTTTAGAAATATTAAAAAATGCTCAGATGAAAGAACATCTACCAGTATAATAAATAGTTATGTGTCGACCTTATTGGCAATACACTTACTTAAAACAACACAGTTACATGCATTTCATTCAGCTAATATTTTCAAATGTTAAAGAGTTTTGAAGATCATTCTACCTCAAAAAATATGCTGTCTTCAATTGTAATTGACTACAAGCTTAATGATGACTTTGTCTTTGAAACCTTTTACTTCCTTCTTTGAATTCAGTTTAATTGGAATAAAAAATAAACATTTATATGTTTAGAGGTGGAATATAACAAGAGATCTTCCTTTAAATTAGTCAAGCTATAATTATTTGAAACAAATAAAGCTTTTTGGATATAGAAACAACTTTGTTTGTTTTAGGGGACTATAATGAAACATTTGAAATAATTAAATATAACAATGCTACATAATTCTTCAATGGCTTTCTCATTACAGGGTTATTAAATTTGAAGTTACTTAAGCATTTATAATGTGTTGTGACAATTGATCAAAAGAGGCACTTTGTAGTTTTGCAGCAGGGAGAAAATTGAATTTGTTTCCATGTCACGTGTTTATTGCCCTAATTGTGAGGTTGGGGTGCTGGCAAGTTTTCTTATAACGACGGTGGGCCTAGTTCGCGAGAAAGCGGCCTTGCCTTCCAATATAACCTACTTACTTCCAACTCCTCCCCAGAAGACGATTTGCAGTAATGCCAACTTTCCGACGGGTAATTGAATATCTCCCCAAGAGACAGATAATTCCGGTCAAACTGTTCAGAAACTTTTGAGGGAAATTTTTTATTTTTCGTGGAAACAAGTTTGCTAAAGGGCATTCCCTCTCTCACGTCTAACGTTATCGGATTTATATATATAATAATAAATAGGAATGAAAACATGTTGAAATCTAAGTTGAGCGCTTAAATCGTAAATGATATAACAAAATTTAATAGATATTGCGGAAACAATAAGTGTCATAATGCCTATTTTTAAAATCGATTAAAGGTTTTGAAACCTTAATATGATAATAATATTAGAATATATTTCTAAGTTTTACTAAATTATGACGTATCAAAAGCTATTGAGCTGTTTTTCATTAACTTTACAAATGTTTTTAGCTGTTTGATTCCTTATCTCTTGGTTTGCCTTGGTTTCATCTCTGTTCCACATTCTGCATATTAGAGAGACATTTCTATTAAAAAGCATATACTTAGATAATTTTTTAAAATAAATTGTGTACTTCAGTTTACTTTAAGTTGAATAATTGACCTATTTACCAATTTATAAATAGTCAACAGAATTTTTCTCATTTCCTATTGTGGTTTGGACTATATATATACAAGATTTGATATAAACACGTGAAATAACAATCAATGATCAAACCAAAATATGAAATGGGTTTTTGACTCTGACGAAGAACGCTTGTGTGGTTGAAAGATCTTAGTATTTTTTTCCCATTTTATATTGTGGTTTGATTATATATATATATATATAATATATATATATATATATATATTATCAACAGGAAAAAAATCTACAATGACAACATATTTTCATAGTACATAATACAGATACAGAGTAAAAATAGGAACACACTTACCGCCGCTTCGCAAGTGCACTTAGTGTCCCTATATCTACTCTCCTGATGACGGTTCAACCAAAAATTAGAGACTGTAAGTGTGTTTGCCCTTGTTATTGCTCTAATTGTGAGAGCTATGAATGACAACAATAACAGTAAATAATTTAATCTTCACTCTGTGTCTATATAGTCTACTGTGAAATGTATATATATATATATATATACACTTTAACACATAGAAAAGAACACAGAAAGACACTACAGAACTCACTTCGATATTTCGACATCCGTCGTCATCGGGAAGAAGTGCGAAGTACTCGCGTTGAGAAGCAAACTGCTACTATATATATATATATATATATATATTTTGGAGCAGGCCTTCATTTAGACATGTTCTGTTAAAAAGTATGCCAATTTTCATTTTCGTCACTTTCTATTTAATTCCTCATGTTTTCTGAACTTGGTTTTCAACACTTCAGGTAAATTGAATACTAACTCTCCGAATGATTTATTCTTGAATTCCATACTGATTATCTAAAATATGCTATAAATCTAACAAAAAAAAAAAAGAAATGCACAATAAATTATTCCTACGTTTCAGTCATCTTAGACCATCTTCAGGGATTTAAGATAATGAGGGTTAAAAATTCACTTAAGAAAAAACTAACAATATTGGTGTGGTAAACTGTAAAGAATGGAGAAAACTATTTATCAGTCTAGTAAAGAAGTAAAACAAATACATAACCGTAAATGGACAGTTTGTAAAATTATGTTACCAAATTGTAATAGTTGTGCCTATAGAGGTTGACAGATAGTAGTATATAACGTTTTATCCTTTATTCTGAAACTCCTTTGTTACCCTGATTGTCTTGACCATCCCATTTTCCCTTTTCTTGCCGTTTAAATACACCATCACTTCTCTCCATGGGAAAATGTCTTGGTTGTTATTTTTTATGAACAGGTTACTCAAAGATTTTATTGTTAGTGACTACTGTTATATTTTCATTTATGTTTTTACACTTCAAATTGTTTCTTATTATGTCTTTTAATAAACTTAAATCAAGCTTGGGATGTTTTTAATATTGATTTTTATAATTAACTTTATGTATTACTGTTTTCCAATACCCATTAGCTTCTTCCCTCATTTCATAAACAGGTTCAATCCTCATCTATCTATGATTAATTAATTAATTATATATGAGATTCTCATTTCATAAACAAAGGTTTACTCTCAAATTTCATCAATTAGATCAGGGTTCTCAAAGGGAGTGAAATTTGGATCTTCAGGGGGTGAATTGTGATCACAGTATGATCACAGAGTGAGGAAAGCTATTATAGGTTTTGACTTCTTAATTATAATTTTAAAAAAAATTGATAGAATTAATATTTAATATATCCATCAATAATTATAATTAGCATTTTATTTGTAAAATTATCTTATAATCATAATCACTGTAAAGTTTAAATGTGTATATACTAACTTGGGAAGAATAGGGGGTGGGGGGAATGGCATTGTGGGAAAAGGCGAGAGGGGTGAATGGGCTAAACAAGTCTGAGAACCCCTGCATTAGACGCACTAATAAATGCATTTGAGGAAGAATTATACCTGGTGTTTACAATAAAAAAAACAATAGAAAATAAAATCATCGTTTTTGAAGTCAATATTAATGTTTTGCATGACAAAATCTAAAATTTTAGAGTATTATAATTTTTTCATATGATTCTTATTTGGGATGCTAAATTAGACTTAAACTAGAGTGCATTAATTTGTTCTAGATATTCATTATTATTTTAATGTTGATAAATAAATAATTCTAAAGTTATATTTTTCAGTTTATAAATTTACTTTTACGATGAGAATTCTATTAATATTTATAGAATTTTTATATTTGAAAGGGAACGTTTCAATAAATGCTAATAGGACATTAGTGTAGTTGGTAGAAGAGGGGAAGGAACATACATGTAAAGAAATAAGGGATTTTGAAGGGCTAAGGTCCAGCATTGCGATTTGTGTAGAAGGGCAGGTGATGGAGCAGCATATCTGTGCGGCAGCACAATATCACAGCCCGATGAACTGCCTGGATTACCCCCGGCTCTTCTATAGTCAGAAATGGATTTCCCTACACTTGTCAGTTTCTCGATCTCCTCTCCCATCTCCTCATGCCAAATATACCTTATCGAAACCTTCTTGCCCTCTAAAATACCCTACCTTCTTTACATCCCTTCTTATCCCTTCCCAACAACTATTTCCTTCCATATTTTCAGAATATAATACCAAATGAAATTAATAATACATTCATCCGTTTTTATAAAAAAATAATCTATGCGATCTGTACTTGCACTGACTATAACTAAACCTTAAATCACAAATTCTTTATCCTAACATAATGTTACATGAAATTTGAAATGCGGAATTTTCACTTTACTCATGTTTAGCGTATGATCAACGGATAATAAAAAGAAGTTTCTGTACACAGACTAATAGTTATACAGGATGTCCTTAAAGTCCGTGTGAATTGTAAAAGAATTCTAACTTTATTTGTATTTGAGGTAGAAATAATCTGTAAAAATTATTAGAAAAAAGTACATCTGTATTTTTTTAGGGTTTTATTGAAATTTTATTAAACTTTCCAAATATTTTTCATGATTAGCAATACGAAGGGTAACACGATTTGGCGGTTCATAGAAAACATTTACCAACTGATTTGCAGTTATGCCTGAAATCGTAATAGTTATTTTCAAAGCTTTCAACTCTTTTAATAAACTATGTTTGATAGTGTTCACAATTATTTTCACATGACTTCATAAGAATAAACCTAATGGAGTCATGTCTGGCAAACCTGAAGGCCAATGAAATGGTCCATCTCTTCCGATCAATCTGTTAGGAAATACAGAAGTTTCCTGTTTTACAAAAGGTTACCACATGATTGAAGACATGTAAAAACTTAATTACAATTTTAATAAATCTTTAAAATAGATTTAATTCATTATAATCCTTTTTGCACATTATTTATTCATATTTTGTATTGTAGATGTAATCTGACGTTCAACACTAAGTGTTCGAAACGCTTCGACGTTGGATAAAATCTTTTATTTGGAGACAGTGTTTCTTACCCTTATTCTAGGTCAGTTTTATTAACTGATCTAAGTTAATTAATGATGACAAACACAAATGAACTCATAATTTTTTTTAAAGTTTATTACTAAAAAATGCCGAAAATAGATGTTTTATTCTTTATTAAAATAATTCCGTGTTATTTTTGCTTGATTTCTTAAAAATAAATTAATATTCGACTTAAATATTTAATTTGAAATAAAATTACAATTATAAATTACGTGTATAAAAAAAGTTTACTAATTCAAATTTATGCCGTAACGTTTATGCTGTTTTCACACGGATTTTATTGACATCGAGTATATAACCTTATTACCTCAATTATCGGAGAGAGCTTTTATTAATAAACTACTACTTTTCTTTAATTTATTTCCTTAAAAATATTGAAATGCCACATTCAGGAATTAAACTGTTTCTCCAGTTTAAGTCTCTGGGTTCTTAAATTATAAAATGTAACCAAATTGTATATATAAATGAATTAAATAATATAATAATTATTAATCAATTATTGGTTTTAAATGATTTCACTGCATTGCATTTTAACATTACTATTTACTAAGCTTGATATGTTTCTATACTGGATGAATGCTGATACTTGAATTGTTAAATGGTTATTAATTTATATTTAAGGACTCTTAATCCAAGGATATATCGGACTCTAATTTGAAAACGTACATTAAGTTTTTATAATGGCTTATATGCCTGCTGAAATAAATGTTAATTCAAAATCCAGTAATATCAATTTTTAATATCGAATTTAATATTAATTGATTGCTAAAATTTCTGTGGAATATATATAATGTTTTTTTTTAAATTAAAATATAAAAATTTCAATTATTAATGCAATTATTAAGTATTAAATTTATTTATTAGTGCAATACTTTCACTAAATTATAATAAGAATATAAAATTATAACATGTATAATTCAAAACACCTCCTTCAAGTTTGAAAACTGTCCTTTAACAGAGTAAACTCAGGGATGTTTATGGTTAACTTTTTAGGACTTTACTTCTGATCAACTAAGAAATATTACCAAAATACTGCCGAAAATATATGTCTTATTCTTTATTAAAATAGTTCCGTGTTATTTTTGCTTGAATTCTTAAAAATAAATTAATATTCAACTTAAATAATTAATTTGAAATAAAATTACAATTATAAATTACGTGTATAAAAAAAGTTTACTAATTCAAATTTATGCAGTAACGTTTATGCTGTTTTCAATAATTAAAAAAAACTCCATGAGCAATGGTTATATCAGTATCATTATTAATAATGTATAGTAATATATTATAGTAAGATATAATCTATATACTTATAAAACTCTGATGTTCTTGTTTAAATATTTGAACACAGGTAAAAATTGGAATACCTGTTAATTCCATTTAATGACGATTATTCAAATAAATATTAAAGAAAACAGTGAGTCATATATTAATTTAAAAATAATACCATTAAAAAGAAAAAAGAATTACAAATAAATTATCTCAATTCAAATCGTCAAGTGAAATTAATGACTCCAGATGTAAAATCTATTTATGTTATAGAATAACCTGACGAGTTTTTCTACGAAAGATCTAAGTCCTATTTTTGGAAATCTTATTATTGTTTAGATGATGTTTTTTTAATTTACGTATTTACTGTAAATTCTTGTCATAAAATATATAAAACAAATTGTATTTATCAAGAATTGGTCAAGTTTTCCAGGTTGAAATCAAACTTTCAAAACCAACGTTTTGATGTAACAATCTTATTTGGAACTTAACAAATAATCAAATGTATGAAATAGCGAAAGTATATATAATAAACTATTACATTAGAGGTTTGAAATGAATAATTTTAGAAATACTAACATGAACACAAATGTCCGTTTCACATTCCCTTCATTATTGTTATCTTATTTTGGGTAAGATTAATGGAATATTTCAATTTAAAAGTTTAAATATATAACTTGAAATGATCTTTTATTTATTTATGTAATAAATTAAATGACATTTTTCACTTTTAAATGATTTATTGTTTTACTAAATATACTTACTGTGTACATATCATGAGTCATATTAAGAATGCTATATCAAAAGCTTAGGACCATGTAAGAATCTTTGTTTTCATGACTTAATAACAAGAAACAGCAACAGCACTTATTCCTGTCAATCACAATTAGTCAATGTATTTTATTAATTGTCACTATAATTTACACAAGTAAAAACTGAATTACCTCTTAATTCCCGTTTATGATGATTATTCAAATAAATGTTAAAGGAAATTTGTATAATGACATGATATGAATAATGACACAAGAGGTCATGTAGTTATAATATATAAACATACAAAAAAAAAAACAAAATTTGTTATATGGGTTTGTAGTGTTGTTTACATTATTTTAACAAAAAATAGAGAGAAATATCAATTTTCTAAAATTGGTGGTAACTAAGTGAATTTTTTTGGTTTCAAGAGACAAGTACGTCTCCCCGGAAGCACGCAACGTTTATTTATGTTAGAATACTATATTTGTTTATGAAGAAGACTTTTAAATGACTGTAAAAATTATTTTTGAACAAATAATTAATCATGATTTTTTTTATGGTGATGTAGCTTCCCATACGAAAATGGATTTTTTTTTTTTTTTTGGGTAAGGAGGTGAAATGCATTTACGCACATTGTGCTGGGCTCCCAGATAAACCAGACTACCAACTAAAACACCCCCTTTTTCACCTAGGACCTAGACTGGAACCGTTTTCCACATTACTTCAGGCTTGGTCGTAGCTTACCTTAGGTGAGGCATACTTGCTTTATTATCCTTCTAGATCTTCCAAGTATCGCTTTTTCGTAGTCAATATCGTTCTGACTAGGCCTTCTACCATATTCCATGCCCCAGAACTCCGGATCATTTTTGCAATACCAAAATGGATAGACAGAACTAAACAGACAAACTAAACAACTTTTACTTCACTTACTTGGTCATCATTCAAAATTAAAAACTGTCAATAAGCTATTATTCACACAAATTTATGATTATCCTTATTTGAACTTACATTATTGAGATATGGTGGGGAACAAAACGTTGCAATGCTCAGAGGATACAATCATTTTCCCTTCTACATATCAAATCAAACAATCTGTTTAGACGAAGAAACTTATTAGTGCGAATTATTCTTGTAACTTATAAATTTATTACAAGTTTTATAAGCTATTTTTCACGCCAATAAGTATTCTCACTGGGTTATTTTTCCCTCCTGCCTCCATGTGCAAGTGTATATATATTTTTTTATCATAGACACTAGTAATTACAGTAATTAAATTTACTTTATTCCGATTATGTTAAATAAAGTAAAAAAAAAAGGAAAACACTTTATTCAAAGTGGTATTTTTATGATGTAATATTACCTGAAAATTATGCAACACATCATTACCAAAGAGTTAATTTTAGGTATAGATCAAAGTGGTACATCAAATGGTGTTACTTTTGTAACGTGTCCACAAGCTTTTGGATTAATATGTACAATCATGTTGTAAATAATACTTCAAAAAATTCAGCGGACTTAAACTTGATTTTATACGTTAAAAAATCAAAGTAGATTTTTTTATTAGGGCTTTTTTTTGCAATTTGTAAACATTTTGTACGAACTTTGAGTATTATTTGTCTTTCATAATAAAGAATTTTCAAAATACATATTGCAATTTGAAGTCGATTTTTGTTTGTGTTTATCAAACCAAATAAAAAAATAATTGTAATATGTATAAATTATTATTATTTAAATTACATTCTTTTATTAAATTAGGCCATTTATTTTGTAAAAATTATCAAAATTTGTCACAATTGGTATGCTAATTATTTTTATCAGTGAAGATTTTAAGGAATATAATAATGAAATCGATTTTTAAATTAAGAATAAAATTGATTTGGTCTAAAAAAAAAAAATGAAAATGATGAGTGTAAAAAGGAGTGAAAAGTGGTTGATTAAGTGGGGTGTCTCGGGGTGGATGACACCCTAATCGTGTCTCCTCATCACAGCCTCTCTGCCCATAAATACACTCCTCAGATTTAACTTATACTGGCCTTTCCTTCATAACTACACCCCATTAACAGCTCTAAACTTACATGCTTCAATACTCCATTTTAATATATATTATTGAGTGTTTAATTTACGCATTATTTATTATGATAAAGATTGTAATCAATAATTTGAATTATAAACATTACCTGAAGCATCCATAAATAATATTAGCCAACAGCTAAAATTAATTATTACTGATTTTGTAATCAAAGGAAACGATTATACAACCAATTGGAAATACCTTTATTATCAGTCATAATATTGTGTTATACACTTCATACGTTGTAAATGTAGAATAATTTAATACTCATTATTAGTTTTGAAATTCACATTGCCTCGGTAGCTTTGTTTGATGATTTTTTTTTCTGTTTCCAACGCCGCGCACTTACAGAAATAATATTTGTAGTCTTTCAGGTGCAAAATGTATGATTTACTTAATATTTAGCACCTCCATTAGTTGTGAAGGCTCATATTGTCAGCTACATCAAGCATTCTAAATTTTACATTATTCAAGAGTGTTAGAGAACTTGACATTGATATGTTTAAGTCTGACAGCTTTATGGTCTCTTTATAGGATAACATAGACAAGATTTTGAATCGGCTGGATGAAAAATCATGTGATAGTATGTGACTAAATTTAGGATCATGAGGAAGATTTGAATTGCTGATCTTCTGTACTAAATGCAAACATGCTAACTACAAGACTACAAGTGATACCATGTATTTCTATCGTTGATCTTTCCAAAACCTTAGAAGACAGTTGAGAGCTAATTTCAACCTATCATTCATAATATGGTGTTTTAAGTAGTCATGTCAGCCGACGGCAACGTGCCCGCCTCTGAACTAGTAGATCCAGGGGTTCAGTACAGACACCTCGATTTATTCCTTTGGGACGTGATAAAATAGATTAGCTTGTTCCATGGGGAGAATGTTAAACCGTTATTCCCGAGCCTGTACGATGCCAGGTAATCGTTAAAAATCCCTAATCAAGTAAATTTGAGTTTAGCAAAATGTAGAACTCTCAATGTAAATGTTATTGTGTTGCTTAATGTTTGGCTTATGTAGGTTCTCTTGTGGGCTACAACTGCAACTTAACCTAACCTAACATGGTGTTTTCCTCAGGAGTTAATACCTTCAGCTAACAGGGATGGAAAATTAAAATCTTCTGTCCTGTCAGAAATTAAAAGCCTCCCAGAGGATATTAGTAAACGTAACTAGATTGTTCAATTCCAAAATTTTATTAAAAATCTTCGATGAAAAACGAAGATTTCATCATTAAAGAATATAAATTAATGATTTAAATAAGACTTATTCATTATATTTATTTTGCCTTTGCTCATACATTGTTTCCAATTGCTACCCATTATAGGATTTCACGTTTGGTACTATTTAGGTAGGAGTGCGTATCAATTGCTATGTACTACCAAAATTTATTACGGATGAACCACGTCACTGTATCATTATTTTGAAAATCCTAAATTTAGTTTTAGGAAAAATTTTTGACAAGTAAAATTTTTTCAAGTTTTTCATTATTACAATTGTGATTTTTAACGAATACCTGAGATCATCGCGACTTGTTTGCATCATCTCCAACAGACATCATGGACTAGATTTTACTTTCCATATGAAAAATGTAAAATATTATTCAAACCTCAATCTTCAGTACTAAGGCAAGAACGCAGCCTGTTACTCACACTTATATCCATCTCATTTTGTTAATTTGAATATAACATGCAAAAAAAAAACTGATTTAAAACGGCTACCATACGAGGTTGTAAATAAAGTAGTGAGACTGGCAACGTCGCTTTCGTTGGCAACGCGGAGACGCGTGGCCTTGGTAGCGTCAGGTGCAGTGTGATGCGCCTCCAGTATGAATTGAACTCGCCACAGTCATTTGTTTGTCCGTGCGTTGGTTTTCGTGAAATGGTTTTTTCTTGAGCGTTTTAAAAAATGAGTGACCTCAAAGTTGAGCACGGTGTGCAATCAAATTTTGCTTCAGACTTGAACATAAGCAACCGAAACTTTTGAAAAACTTCAGGAGGCCTATGGAGAATGTTTTATCAAGGCACAGGTTTTTCAGTGGTTTTAAGAATTTTCAGAAGGAAGAGAGTCGATTGAAGATGAACCACGAACGGAAGGCCTTCAAGTGCAAACACCGTGAAAATGTCAACAGAGTACGGAACCTTGTGCGTTGATCGACGCTTACAGTCAGAATGATCGGGGAACAGTTGAATTTGAATCACCCTCCGTTCATCACTTTTTTGACAATGAATTTGCATCACGAGTTGCATCCGACAACGCGCCCTGTCACACTGCCATCTCAATAAACGAGTTTTTTGGCCAGTAAAAAATTCCTGTTGCTCCTCAGCCTCCTTATTCACCAGACTTGAGTCCTTGTCACTTTTTTCCTCTTCCCGAGATTAAAAATCACCTCAAGGGACTCATTTCGGACACTACAAAACATACAAACTGCTGTAACCGACCAGCTGAAGGCCATTCCAAATCCGAGTTCCAGCAATGCTACAATGATTGGAAGGACCGTCTCCAGCGCTGTGTGGCTTCCGAAGGGAACTATTTTGAAGGTGACAATATCACATTGTAATTATATTTGAATAGAAAATTTAAAAAAAAATCAGTCTCACTACTTTATTTACACACCTCGTATATCAAAATTATATATTTTATTAAAGTTAAGGTTTTTTTTTTGTAAATCATCATGATAGTATACTCGTAAACCACGGAGAAATGATCACATTTAGAATGTAGCAGTTAATTTAATCTCTACACTAAACTTTAAGGTACAAAAAATATGAAGATAATTATGGTTGGAATATATTAAATGTATGTAATGTAATAATTTTCTAACCATTCTATTTTATTTATTAAAGTATATTGTTTATAGTTCAAAGATTGGTTTCTTGAGGATTTTTTATCTAAAAAAATTACAATCCTGTTTATACGCTGACGTTTCGCCAAAAATTGTTTCGCATTTTCAAGGCTCATTTTTGAAGAAAAAAGTATTTACTGCCTATGCCTCTATCTACCAGCATCATATATGATACAAAGGCAAAAGAAGTCTGAAACAAGCCTTCGCAATGACAAAAGAAGAGAATAAAACTTGAAAATGCAAAACAATTTTTGGCGAAACCTTGGCGTGTAAACAGTAACGTAATTTCATGAGACAAAAAAACCCTATAGAAATCCATCTTGAACTTTCAAACTCACTGGTGGAGAAGCTATATCAATATATTTCATTTTAATAATAGACTTCTTTTGTATATACAAGTGATTTATTTTAATATTGATTTGTAAACACTATATTTAATAATAAATAACCAGTGCATAATGTATATAAATAATTACCTTGTATCTAAAGGTTATATATTATGATTATGGATACAGTACATAATGTATGTAAAGAATGACCTTGTTGCCAAAGTTTTTAGTACAACTCAAGAAAGCAACGTAATAACTCAAGATTATTTGCACATTTAAAATATATATAGACTTGTTAAGGCTTAAGTGTCTCTTTACAAAAAAATCAATACTTTCAGTTTAATTTGAGGAGATAAAATTACCAGTGAAGCAAGTCCAGAAACTAGGTGTAGATAAATATATTTACGAATTGTCCAGGTTTTTTAGAGTTGACGCAAATTACATTATAAACTTTGTGATGTATTCCGTTTTCCAATCATATAAAAAAAATGATTGATCCCAAGTTTTTTTGCTGGCCTACTTTTTAATTCGTTATATGATACAGTTTAACTGATGTCAGTCTAATCTTGTTTTATAAGTTATTAAAAATTCCCTTTTTTCCTTTTTAATACTCTTTTAACAAGAATGCTAATGTATATTAAAACCTGATTAAATTTAGACCAATTAAGGGACGATTTTACTTGTAAAATACTTCTCTGCCACTTGTTGAGGATATTTTTTTTTAAATAAAAGTTCATAAAAAAACTCCTCTTGAATATTCATGGAATGCCTCCCAAAATAAATATAAATATTGTTCAGTCTTTATGTATTCTTGCGGGGAATTTATTAAGTTTTTATAATATTTTTATTAATTATGATTTGTTAAATTTCTCCTATCAAATTAAGTCTTTAAATAATGTATTTAAAATACGTTTAATAAATGCAATTTAATTTGTTTTAATTTTTGTAAAATGATTCATTTCTAGATTAGTTTTTTAGTCAAGGTAAGGGGTCACAAATTGGTCAATCCCCCCCTACTGAGGTCTATCAATTCATGGGGGGCTTTAATAAGTTCAGTATAACTGTTTTAATCCATTCGCTGTTTGTTAGGATGTAATTTGTGACGCAACATCACTATTGTTTTGAAGTACATTATAGTTCAGACAGTTATTAAACCATTTTTATCTTACGATTGCCTGTTTTGTCGTAGTTGATGCTATTTTTAATCATGTAAACGGAATTTTGGTAAAACAGATTACTAAAGAACGTGCAAGAATGTGGTACGAACGAATAAAGGTTACGAACTTTAAGTCTGATGAAATATTCTTGAGGTTTACATCAAACACATCCCTTTCATTAATTCAACGTGAATAAATGCAATCTTAATGTCAGCTTTTTCTTCCGTTTGCTATTTCAATGAACAGGTATCTTACTTTTTTCTGTGTTTTTCTTTTATTCGACTGGAGGCATTTTACCATGAGAAAATTTTCATGTTCCACCTTATTTTTTTTATGCAGTTGTCTTAATTGCTCAACATCAGAAATGTCAAAGTTATTTAATATTTTTATTGAACTTATTTTTGGAACGATGAGAAAGTATGTTGTAAAGGAGTCAATGAATAATAAAGTTTAGGGACTTATAGTCAAGGTAAGGATACATAATCATTTATTATTATTTCCTCAGGTAAGATATCAATTTCTTTCTCTGCTCCTTCAATAATATAACTTATAACCAGGGCTGGAGAACTGGAGCTCGGAGTTGCGGAGCAACAGTATTTTTGTGGAGCTGGAGCCAGATCTAAACTGTCAGATAGTCGGAGCTGGAGTCATTAAAAATTTCACTGGCTCCGGCTCAGAACCAGAAATTATTGAGAGATTCACATTGGAGTGAAATTCTTTATTATTGACTTGTTTTAGAGAACCGATATTCGTTCTGGTTGACTGATAGTCTCTTGCTAACTTTTGATCGAGAGTTGTTAACTTTTTGTCAGTTGTAATTTCATTTCTATGTATCAATCCTGTTTTGATATTAGAGCGTGTACCCAGCCTTTCGGCCATATTACGTGTAATAGCAACGCAGATTGATGCCTTTTAACGTGAAAGCTCTTTCGCCGCATCTCGGGAGCACCAAGCTCTATCCGAGATAGGGCAACCAGCCTCCGAGATACGCCCGAGGTGGACCACGCGGAGGCGAGCTTCCATGACCCTACATCACAAAGTCAAAAAAGGAAAAACAAAACATAAAACTCAGTACTTGTACAAATGAAAAAACAAAAATCAATCCTCTTCTTCTTCTGATTACGGACGTCCAGTGATAACCACTCCTAGGCTCCTTCTCATTCTTCTTATGCCCTCAATGAATTTAAGGAAGTCATCCCTATGACTTGTAAGGGCAGTTCTATAAGTAGCCGCTACAAATTCTCCCGTCCTCACTTCGTACTCGAACCTTGCACTGGCGTATCTGGGGCATACCTCCAGGATGTGAGAGACGCTCTCCGAAGGGGTCTATGTATCAATCCACTGGGTATAGAAAATTGATCACAAGCTAACAGATTTGAACATCCAGCTGAACAGTTACAATATGGGGCTTTTCATTAGTAAACATCTACAGTTCTAGTAAACTCTTCAAAAACTACGAATACTAGAACAGGACTCAAACCCGATTCAACACTTAGTGGCTACATTCTTAACTAGTAAGCAGCCACCAAGTCATAATTTTAATAGTTACGATTCGTGTGATGCCAATTCTAGACACTGAGGTCTTGGCTTTATACTAAAGAACAATACTTTTAGTTCGATTTGCTGTAGTTGAAAATGCCAGTAAACTTTTTTTTTTTTTTCGACGTAGGATGTGGAAAAATCTGTTCATCAGATCCCTTAGCAAGACGTCTTGCTTAGGGTATGTGGGGTTGGGGGTCCCGATCCACTAAAAAACCACATCCTATTTCCTGGCAATACCCGACACGGAAACCGTTTGCACATTACTTCGTGCCGGTGCCTCAGTCCTTTTGATTAGGATTCACCTTCTTGTTCAATCAGTTCGTTCAATCAGTTTAGTTTTATTCGTTCCCAGTAAAGTTTAAATTTACTACTATAACAATATTATTGTTACCAATAGAATACTAATTTTAGATGTAACTATAAGTTTAAAGTAACAATTTCTAGTCATTATGATTGAATTTACAATTATAGTCATGTTTTACACGCATTATTTTAGTTCTCATTTAAAATTGTATAAATTATATACTTTTGGATGCAAATATATTTTATCTTATTTTACATTATTTATTTAGTAATATATATATAATTCTGAATAGAGCCGGAGCTGGAGCTGGCTCCACTCATGGTCAAACACTGGCTCCGGAGCCGGAAACTTTCAAATTATTGACTCCGGAGCTGCATATTATTATAGTGTAACTTTTAAAATTTTAATATATTTTAACTATAGTGTACTTTTTCTAGTTTTCGAAATAAACTGCTTCTAAATTTGAAGTAACCACATCACCTTTAGTGATATTGAGAAGGATAGACCATTGATACTGATTTTCCAAGGGTCTCTATAGATAATCTTAAATTTATCTAACTTACATGTAATTTTACATGTAATTGGAAAACAGATTTTTAACTAGCACCTGACATCGAACGGGTACAGGACAGTTCTTGTTTGAGGAACAAAGTGTTCAGATTTTTTACTAGTTCAAACCAAAAATTAAAGACTGTAAGTGAGCGTTTATAATTTCAATATGTTTCTTTATCTACATTGAACTTTATATGTATATATTATATAGTATAATACTATATATAATATTATATTGTGTGTGTGTGTGTGTGTGTGTGTGTGTTGTGTTCTCTAATCGGGGTTCGGTCAATTTTCCAGGATAAAATTAACTCTTGTTGCCAACGTTTCGGTTTATTTAAACCTTCTTCATAGCAGAAGTAAGATTTTTTAACTAGAAAATGAATTTACATTATTTAAAGGAACACAATGTAAATTTTATTTTCTTAGTTAAAAAATTTACTTCTGCCTATGAAGAAGGTTTTAAATTAACCGAAACGTTGGCAACGAGAGTTTAATTTTTTATCCTGAAAATTGACCCAACCGATTAGAGAACACACCTATTCTATCAAACGGTCGATATATTATTGAATCTGTTATTAATTAATATTATATATGTATATATATATATATATGTGTGTGTTAGTTATTATACTCCGCTTTTTTCATATTTGTTAGTTTTATAATCCATCGTTTTACCTACAATTTATTTCATGAAATTATAAATTTTGGAAACCTCTATTTACACTGCATTGGTTTAGTATTTAACAATTTTTTGGCGAACTTCTTCTATGACAGTTATTATAATTAGTATTACTATTTTTGTTATAATATTTTTTTTCTCTCTATTTTCTGGATTTTATTTATTAAGGATGAACTTATATCTGTTAATTTAATGATTAATAATAATGTTTACTTTTATTTATTTTTATTATTATTATAAAAGGAAGATCTGAGGCTTATTGGATTCGTGTGCACCGCGGCGGCCATCTTTCTTGTATACCCTATTCTGCATCCCTTTGTCTTTTCTGAAATCAACTTAAGATTTTAAATATAGTTAATGGGTTAGTTCCACTGAGGTTAGTAATATTAGAATTAGTAATAATACATTCCGTCATACCTCGTAAAGTCTCTGAAAAGCTCGACCAGTTTCGGGTCCCATCTTCAAGAGCAACTAACTGACTGTATATTTCATTTTCAGAGACTTTACGAGGTATGACGGAATGTATTATTACTAATTCTAATTAAGATTTTAAGTTCTTCTTCAGTTTTTTAAATGGTTCTTACAGACAGTTTTTAACCAAGGTATCTGCCGCGTGGCTTTTCCAATTCAATCCTTCATCAAAAGTAATTTGATGATAGCTATTTCTAAATATTTCAGAGTTCTATCTTAGTATTTTTAATGAAAAAGTTATCAGCACTTACTTCTTTGACCTCGAGAACGGCATAAGAACCATTTAGTTTCAAATCTATATTCATTACGCATCTTTTAACAATGTTTTTTAACAATATTTTAATATTTTTATTATTAATAAAAAAACAATGTATTTAGTTCTTTATTAAACTAGTGGAAATAGAATTCTAAGTATTTTGATATAATCCCAAAGTATACAAATTTTTATACCAAATTGCGAGCATTACGTCATGGCGGGATATGCATGAACAATATAATAAAACTTACATTTACAATTATTCTGGCTTTCGTAGTAACAGAGTCTGTAGGAAAACCATTAAAATTTTTGTAGGAGTATAATAGCAGAGAAACAAACGCTCAGACGCAACACTTTATTATATTTTATATTTATTATCTTTATATCATAAAGTTATAATAATTTATAATATATTTATATTATTACATTTATTATTATTATTATTATTATATTGATTTTGAGGAGATTCCAGTATCAGGGTGTGATCGAAAGTGATGTGATGCAAGGGCAATGATTGAAAGAATGGGGATAAGAAGGTGATTCCTACTCAAAAGGACTGAGGCACCGGCACGAAGTAATGTGCAAACGGTTTCCGTGTCGGGTATTGCCAGGAAATAGGATGTGGTTTTTTAGTGGGTCGGGACCCCCAACCCCACATACCCTAAGCAAGACGTCTTGCTAAGGGATCTGATGAACAGATTTTTCCACATCCTACGACGGAAAAAAAAAATATTCTAAATGGGGAGTGCTGCGTCAGGAATTAATAGCATCACTGGGTGAGGTCACTCCAGAGACCATAGTTCAAAAGATGCTCCAAAATGAAAATAATTGGTCAAAAGCTGCAAACTTTGTAGAGGCGGTTCTCCGTCATAAGAAGAACGAAAGTGGTGTGAGGCAAGGGTAATGATTATTCATAGGTGAACGAATGGGGACAAGAAGGTGAATCCTACTCAGGAGGACTGAGGCACCGGCACGAAGTAATGTGCAAACGGTTTCCGTGTCGGGTATTACCAGGAAATAGGAAAAAAAAATTATTATTATATTAACCAACTAGGTAAATGAAATATTACATATTTCTTTGAAAAGAAGATTTATAAAAGAACTATGCATCTGGTAGGTTGTTTTGTAAATATTTAATAAAGTTGTTACAATAATATTCTTTTAGATATACATAATATTTCTAATTATGCAAATTTTTTTATTTCCTTAAAAAAAAAAGAAGGTCAAAAAGGCGGTATACATTCAAATTGCAAGTGAATTCTGCCTCTTCCAACAGCCTGTTGTCTACAGTGGGTTTTTTTAATAATTCCCCTTATCTGAGAAAACGACGTTCTTTTTATTAAATTTTGAATACTAAATATTTATGAGGCAGTCATTTTTAATAGAATGCTAAATTGGTATGATTTTGGTCGTAATACCCAAAAATAATTCCCTTGTGAAGTATACTGTTGCTGTTGTATATCACAACACATAACTATTAGAGGTTGAAAGAGTATTTAAGAATTAATTAAACAATTAACACATTAAAAATACTTAATACTCACTAAACTAACATTTATATTTTTGCTTCAAAAATGATAATTTCTTCAAAGAGTTCGATAAAATATTTTTTTATTTTATTCCAATAAACTTTTCAAAATATGAGCTAGTATATATTTTTAATAATTAAAAGTGTCCTGGAGTAACACTAAAATTTTATTTTAGTGTTTATTAATGAAGAGATGTGAATGGCATTACAGTGATTATTCTGTAATTACATAATTAAATACATAATTAGTAATTATTTAGCTAACAGATAATTACGAAATTACACTGTAACGTGCCTAAATTACTATTTAATAGATAACTAATTCCCTCCCTTCCATCTCTATGAGAGTAAGAAAGCTTAATTATCACCTTATATTCCCAATACTTTTTACCATTTCGATTATAAAAAAAAACAGAGTATATCTGTAACGTTGTATTATTATTAAGATTTAAAAAAAGTAAGTAACAAACAATTATTCATAAAATAATATTAAAAAAATATTTATTATCCTTCTCTCTTAATGTTAATATAAAAAACACTGTGTATATCAATTCACCATGCATATTAAATTAATGTTTTCTAAAAATTTAAGTATAAACATTTTTATGCGATTAGTTCAAGCAAATGCTAGTAAAAAATGTAAAAAAAATTAAATAAATATACATAAATAAATTTAAACAATGAGTAAAATTAACTCTGAAAAATAATATATAAAATCCGAAAATTGTAAAACGAAAATTAAAACAATACATTTTCAAGCTGATTTTTTTTGCGAAAATAAGAAAGTTAGGAGTAATAGTAAAAATTTTAATAGTAGTAGTAAATATTCTAGTAAGGGAGATATAAGCTTATCCCGGGGTCACTAAAACTCCGAGAATGTGCTATTGAAAATCATTACACTTCACTTTGTTGGATATAATCATTTTGCTCTTGTGATAGAATACTCTTGTAACTTAAAGTCCATGCTATATAAGTGTTGATACATTAATGTTGATTTTTTTATGTTAATACTAATTATGTATCAAATTATTAACAACTGTTCAAATTATTATATATTAATATACGAATCAATTAAAATTTTGAAAAGAAAGTTCTCTATTTGAAAAAGTTTATATGTGATAGAAAAAACGAGGAAAAGTTTTCAGTTTAAGAGGAAGAAGTCGAGTAATTCTGTTGTTTATAATGTGTAACACAAATAATGTGTTAACACACTTTTTTTATTGGCCTAGCTATTGCTTCAGTTAATTTTAAATTGTTATAAATTAATATTTTTGTAGTTTTAAGTTCTAATTATCTGTTTTTATATTTAATTTAAACACCAATAGATACTAAAATGTAATATAGACCTAAAAATAGAGCACAAGTCTATAAACAACTAAAAACAATAATAATTGAACAGCTTGTTCAAGTTTATAGTAGCAAACTCTTTTGATGCTCCTTGTTTACACTGTAGCAGAGAGAGTGATGCTATGTGATTTGCGTTAATTTATTTATCTATACATTATTTTATGTATTTTATTTACATTTTTAATGATTTCTTTACAAGTTCAAAATATTTTCTAATTTTTAATAATATCATATAAATTTGTTGGATTTGATCTCATGTTTATTTAATATTATCCGAGAACAGTGTGATTATACTTCTATTTATAATATAAAAATTATATTATACATTAAAAATAGTATATAAACGTAATAATATTGTATGACAATATTTGGACACACATTCTTAATTTGGTCAACAATATTTTTAATGAATTAATGACTGGAGTTATCCGGATAGAATTTAATATAGCCAAAACAATATGATTGTTAACATTTGTTAAAAGAACTGTAGTGATTTAGTTTTACAAGAAATATTCCTTTCATGGTTAGCAATAATAATAGTTAAATAATTTGAATTAGAACGGCGAGTACTTGAGGTCAGCCGACTTCACAAGTCTTGAAAAGCATACAGACCTTTAGAAGTATGACTTCTTCAAACTGGACGGAGCCATTCCGTAATTAGACGGCTCTGTCGATGACCAGCTTCTCTCTACTTCACCGCCCTACCCCTTGATTAAATAAATACAACCTTCTCCTACTCCAAATGAATTTCAAGTAAACCACTCCTCTTTATATTTCCTGTCATTATCAAGTTGTTTTAACTTTTTGTTCCTTCAAGGTTAATACTTGAATTATGAACTGTACCACTGATAATAAATTACCTTGGAAATGAGCAACATAAATTTATTCATTTTATTTAAAGTTTTCATTTGGTAAAAATTTTTGTGAATAATAAATTAAGTTAGTGCTTATTACAATATTGTATTATAATGAATATATTATTATAATAACTTATTTAATATTAAATTATTTAATAACTTATAAATTTAATAACAACTTATTTAATTTAATTTAAATTATTTTATAATAACTGTATTATAATAATATAATATATTATATTATTTTATAATAACTATATTATAATTAACAAACACTTTTTCTTCTTCTTGGAATTTGGTCAGGGTTAATATACGGAATCACCTTTTTGCCAACGTTTCGTCTTTATTTTAAGACATCCTCAGGGCTATAAACTAACAAAAAAAAAGAATAAACAATGGACATTTGTCATTTCTACTTTAAAAACATCATAACAAATTCAAAAATCTTACTCAAGGCTAGCTTCTGTTACCGTACCAACATAACCGTTATCTGTCATTACATGTGCTGCTACCAAGAGACATATTATTGAAACACTGTTTTTTATAATACAATCATTATTATATTATATATATATTATATATATATATATATATATATATATATGTGTGTGTGTGTGTGTGTATTATAATATGTATCTATTATAATATATATCTATAATACAATTATAGTACTATCATCCATAGCAATATAAACTAGATAACATTGCAACTTTAACTATTTATGATGGAACTATAAATCCTACTTAGATTGTCCGTATCGGTTTTTCTATTGCAAGATTATTAGTATTTTTGATATGTATCATTTCTTTGATCAATCTTTTATTGTATGAAGTTTCATAATCTAAAATGGATGCATTCTCAAATTGAAATGTGTGTTGATTTTTAATTGCGTGAGAGGCTAAGGCACAAAACGTTTTTTTATTTTTAAAAGTTGATTTGTGTAATGCTAATCTATCCTTTAGATATTGTTTGGTTTGACCTATGTATACATTATTACAATTATTGCAAGGAATAGAATATATTATATTGCTTTTAATAAGTTTGTTAATAGGTGATTTGGTGTTAGTAAAAATGCATGTATTTAATATTTTCTTTACTTTATATGTTATTTTAAAGTTAGCTTCCTTAAGTATTTTTCTAATTTATTCTGTCAGTCCCTTTACGTATGTCATACATACTTCAGAATTTTCTGAAGTTTGAAAGATTTTATAATAAGAAACTAAACTTCAGATAGATACTACATACAAAAATCCTACATTCTACGTTTAGTGGTTTCGTAAAAAAAAAAATCTGAAGTGGCTTTACTATTCTATTTTATATTTTACTGTAAGTAAATTTAATATCAAACTTTTTGGGTATATAATATATAATGTCTCATTTAAACATAATATAAACATCTAAATAGGATATGATTATTAGTCTTTCATTCCTGAGGTAGTACAGATAGTGATTGATCCACTTATCAATATATAAGCTTTGTTGTATGTCACACAATTAATGGATATACAATCATTGGTATTACTATAGCAATAATAATATTATGAAAAGCCAAAGGGAAAATTTGCTTATACGAAATAATCTCTTACAAGAGAGCATGGCTTTTGTTCCAATAGCCAGCGGATCCCTTACATAGTTTATCTGACCTTCTTCTACATTTAATTCTAAAGACAAATTTTCCCATTTGGAACTTAAAAATATATAAAATATTTTAAAAACATTACAAAGTTTTTGGCTGCAATGTTAAAAACAAGTAAGAAAAAAATCCCGTTTTCAGATAATGTTTAATTTACGATGTAGGATAATTTCATTTTCCTACTATTTTTTAAAAATTTTCTTTTTAATTCTAAATAATGTTTTACATTTTTGGTCTTTTATCAAATTATTATACTCGGAATTTTATGGCATGCTCGAGTTTTTTAAAAACTAACTTTTCTTTTCCTTAGTCTCCCATAATATGTTTTATGCAAAATCACAAAACATATTATCTAATAGCCAATATAATATGATATACACGTAAAATGTAGTAAAATAAAATTTATAGCAGAAAAAAGAAGTAATCTCTCTTTTTGGCTAAATGTGACGGGTTGCTTGGAATTCAAGCCAGGAAGGAGGGTAAGGGTTGGGAAAGTAACAGATAAGGGAGGAGGTGAGTCATCAGCCCTACCGGAATGCAAACGTAAGGGTGTTCGGCAAACAGCTACACCCCTTGTACGTCTATATATATTTTAACGTTACAAGGTTCTCTTGTTATGCTATGCAGTTAAAACTAGAGATTTAAATTTTAAACACTTAATACGAAGAGACATTTATTTTGTTATGTTATGAAGTTTAAATATACCAAATTATAATTATTAAAACAATAAACGGTAGTTTTCTTATTGCTACTTCAATAAGCATATAATCGACCTGGTTTCTGGTTAATATGTGTACTACCTTAACCCAAAACCATATGTATATATACTTGAACCATGTATATATACCCGGTAATTTGTACATATGGTAATTTGCACTTTTTATGAGGTTACAATTTTTGATATTCCTTATTTAGTATGATCTTAATTTCCTAGAGTTACTTAGTGTTGTATTTAAACAAATAATTATCAAATTTTTATGCTCTCTAATTTTTGGAATATATCGAGAAAAAACGAAGATAATTTATTGCATTTTTGAGGAATATTCAAGCTGTTTGCAAAAGTGTTGAGCTTCTTGGAGGCGTTAAAGCTAACTGCTGGGGTACTTTAGGGGAGGGGAAGTACAATAGTTTTTTTTTTAAGACGCAGTGCTATAGTCACACTCAAATAATAAAAATGAAATAAAATAAAATAAAATATTCAAGCTGTTTACAGTGATAAGAATCATTTTATTTATTTTATAATTAAATATTATATTTTTATTTTTCTCATTTTTACGATAAAACATATATTATTTAAAATAAAATATATTATTTTATTAACTACTAGCAAACGTACCCGTCTTTGACGGAATCAAAAATTCTATTATACTTGGTATTCCAAAATATCAATTATATTATTATACTAATACTATAATTAGAAATTATAGAATAGTAGAAAATACCATTATTGGTACAGTGTTAAACAAATGCCTCTGTATACACCACATTAGCTGTCTTTCCTTCAGGTTCACGGAAGAACAAACAGTTGAAACCTCTGACTCTTGAGCAAGTAAACTATAGTTGACCATGTGAGAAAAACATGGTCTCCCTAACTTGAATTCCTGCGTTAGATAGAGTCTCCCTTTGCGACTTAGTTAAGGTCATTGCGAAATAGACTCTGACGGGACTTTTCAATCATTTCAACGGAAACAGACAGTGGCTCGGAATCAATGGTATGCGTGGTATACACACAGACTCCCTAATACCACATCCAGTCATTATGTTCGCCTCTATGGCATATCTGTGTAGAGCACTAACTCAGAGTCGTGTCCCGTTGCACAGTTTCCTAATTTAAGTTTTTACTCATGAGCAGGCAGTCCAGGAGAAATAAATTCAGAGTTAAGAAATTCAATTAGATAATGAACTGCTTCTTCATCGCTAATCCAATCTCTTTATTGACTTGTAATTTCTTTCCTCGGTATGATATAGCGTAAGAACTTGTTTGTTGATTTTTCCTGCCTGTTCATATTAAGAGTTGAGAATTGCTCGTTTACAAAACTATTTATTCGTAATAGATAGTACATCCTTAACTCTGGGAAACACCTTTACAAAGATGTCAAATACGCAATATACTCATATGCTCCAATGAAATTAAAATCAACTAACAATACCTACAATAACTACCTACTACACAGGTGTGCTGTGTATTTTCAAAACATACTTGTCTGCGAAGTTAGGAAAATACGCTTAAAGCCCTGTAACTACGTTTCTGTACTGAATTATGAATCTATTTAGAGCACGTATTTTCAGTTAGGCATACACAAATCCAGTGCCAAAGTTTCAGCTCGCCATGTCTTAGGGTGGATGAGTTTACTTGTGACAAACGTTTTTGCTTTAAACGTCCATATCTTCACTTCTACGTTGAATTTCCAATCACTTCAGAGCCTATATTTTAAGTTAGACCTACACAAATCTACTGTAAAAGTTTCAGCTTTATATATCTTATGGTAGATGAGTTTACTTGTGACAAAGTTTTGCGGACAAACAGATAAACCGACAAACCGACAGAAATTTTTCTAAGGGTGGATTCGGTTTCTCCAATGTATGAAACGTAAAGAAAAGTTGAATTGAGTCAGTTCTAAGCAATGTACAGACAAAATCATTATTTTATGTATATAGATGGAATTTAGAATACAGTGTATTTTCATATATGCAGGTATTTATGTAATATTATTAAACATCAGACAAGAAAGTATAATTAGAACACAAAGCAGTCCTTAAAACGCAGGTAGTGGGTCGGGTAGAACGCAGTAATCAGTAGAACGCTTATTGAAGTAGCAGCTGATTATTTATCACTATACTTAGTAAACCGGTGGATATCCAGATTTAGGGAGCAACCGATAATATTCATTAATACCATCTGTTCACGCTGTCAGTGATTATTAATATAATAATGGATTATTATCAACTAATAAGTTCATTAGGACGTTTTCCCTGCACAGCCTATAAAAAAGCCTATATCCTAATGGCTGCAAAAAAATGTCTATATTTTGGTAATAGATTTGGTATGAATGATTGAATAGTTTTACAGCTTGTCTTGTTAAATCTAATCAAATGATATATTAAATGACCATAATAAATTTCGATTAATCACCAGAAACCCCGTAGAAGACCTGAAAAAACGCTCTGACAGAATATTAGAATAATCAATGATAAGAAAGAGAATATCAATCTGCCTTTACTGGCAGGTGACTATGGCCCTTGTTATTCTTACGGTAATATTCAAACTCATAACCTTAGCAATAAACTTGGACCCATCATTAGTCAGATACTTACATCCTCCTATCACTTAGCGAAAAAAGTCAATTCCCTACTTAGTCAATTCATCCCTAAAGATTGAAGCCTTTATGATTTTACTATTTTTTGATTACTATTACTATTTTAAAACAGTAAAAAATATGTTTCTTCTACTTTTAATTAGAAGTATTATAGGTTTTTCAAAAAAAAGCTGGAAACTCTTAAGTTTCTTCGTAGAATGAACAACATGTAGTTCCAAAATTTATCACCATCTTAAAAATATAAACTTTTGGACAGTCTCAACTTGCTTTTTTTTCATTAATGATTTATATTATATATATATATATGTATTTTTTAAATTGCATTACGAATGTGGCAATAACAAAACCACAATACGAAAATGGGAAAACAAGACCTGTTTTGATCTTTGATGTGTACCTATACCTTTCGGTCAAAACACATAAAATCAAATCAGGCCGATGCATTTTACTTGCTGCCCTTTAGTCACACCCCAGTAGGGTGCTGCCAAGGTGACCGCGCGGAGGCGGGCAACAAGATGCTACATCGCGCAACCAAATTCTTAATTCGCGCATCAGTACCAAAATCGGAACACACAAACGCAAGGCAAAAAACAGGTTATCTTGGTACTTAAGGTGATCATAGGACCTACAATAAATAAATAAAATGGAACACAACGGACTTATAAAAACAAACATGACAAGATTAGAATAATATGAAAGACTAAAAAACTAAAACCTAAATAGTCATTAGACGACAAGGGTTCTTAGGAGTACTCGATATTCCTCCTAAGCTACAACTAAACCGAACTTAAGACCTACAATAAATAAAAAGGAAACATAACGGACTTATAAATAAACGAGCATAACAAGACTAAAATATAATAAAAGACTAAAAGGCTAAAGCTTAAAAGTCACGAGAAATAAAGGTTCTTAGGAGTACTCGATATTCCTCCTACCCTACATACTAAACTAAGACGGTTTACTAACAACAGAAAACAAGACCGTAAGAAGCGAGGCCATCATTCCTTTAGCCATAGTAGCATGTATTACTTCAAGGAAGTCGTCGGTTGATCTAAGAAGGTATTTATCTGTTAAGTATGGAGATATAATTTTGTTTAGGGCTTTAGCTGTGCTGTAAGTCGGAGTCGTTACTTGAGATATAACGGGTCTTAAGGGTTGGCCTGCCTTATGTATTTTTACATTGCCGTAAATGTATCCAGGACTATATTCACCTTTAACTGATGATGGCCTCACTTGACGTTGAATCTTTATTCACAAACGGTCCAGTGGAAGAGACTATAAGAATTATTTGCAACCGTGCTTTCCAACCTTGTCCCCTCCTCCCTTCGAAATTGCAATCTTAGAAAAACTGTTAAGGGCATGTATACAAAAAACCCCTTCAGCCATATTGATGGAAGTCTATACTATCAGACAGACGGAGTAGCAATGGGTCTCCATTAGGCGTGGCCTTTGCAAATTTTTGTATGTGTCACATAGGGAACTACATCCTTGACAAAAAAGTCATCCAAAAACCAATAGTTTACTGCAGATATATTGATGACTGTTTCCTGGTGATGGATAACATAGACCAAATTGAAGAATTACGACGTTCTTTCCAAACTGCCTCCGTTTTAAAGTTCACCAAAGAGTTGAGTCAAAACAAAATAATGAACTTCCTGGACGTTGTTGTGAAACAGAATAATGTTGATTACCAGACATCTGTTTATGTGAAACCTACTCATAGTGGATTATATCTAAATGCTCAAAGCGAATTCCCGGCAAAGGTACAAAGATGGCACGATAAAGGCCCTGATTCATAGAACCTATAAGATAACTTCCAGTTGGACTTTATTCCATCAAGATATAGAAAGATTAAAACAGGTGCTTATCAATAACGAATACAGCAATAAACAATTCGATAAAATATTTTAAATTTATATCCATAAAATTAATAGTGTGAGCAAGGACGAACCAAACCAAAACAACAAAGGAATTAAACAAAAGTGTTTTACATGAACCAATATTCCAAAGCTCATAAGGTTGACGATAGAGTTCTTAGAGGAATAATCCAAGCTAATATTAACTGTGTTAATCCCGAAGATCAGTTGAAACTCAACATATATTACAAAGGAAAAAATACAGCGAACCTGGTAATCAAGAATAACTTGCTACCCAAAGCGAAACTCTAACAGACCAATGTTGGTTATAGTTATAACTGTACTATAGAAAACTGCGAGTTCCTAAAAACTCACTACATTGGTTTAACAACAACAACCTTATCGAGGAGACTCACAATGCACCTGGCTGCGGGTGCTCCTAAAGAACACACAAAAAAGGTGCATGGCTTGGAATTAAGCCGACAAATGTTAACCAACAATAGCGAAATTATCAACAGAGAAAATGACGTTGGTCGGCTACAAATAATAAAGGCACTCCAGATATTAGAAAAGAAACTTAAAATAAATGGCCAACTTACAAGTTTTACAAGAATTTTGAAGCTACATGTAGAGGAATCAGTGAGCAAGAATGCAGAAGATAATTGAAATTAGGCTTAGCCTTAGGGACAAATATCTAGTTTAAACTGTTTCAATTGAGTGAGCATAGCCTTATCGTAACCTCCCTTATTTATGTAACCATTATGCATGTCGACTGTGTTATTGTTTGTTGTATAGTTTTTTAATCTTAGTTTATATAAATTTCTAGCTTTATTCTGTTAAATTTTTAAAAAAATACGCTGAAGATGGTCCATGGAGACTGAAACGTCGGTTAATTGTTAATAAAAGTATATTGTGAACTAATGAGTTTTAAAGATAAAACTTTTGGACAGTTAATATTTCATATCCCAGAAAACATCAAATCACTAATTAGAAAATTAGAAAAGTTAACAACAAAAGAAACTAAAACAAAGGTGCAAAAAGTGTTTAGCGAAATCAGTATGAAAGAAAATCTGCTCCCTAATTATACAAATATATATCTGCAAAGTATTTCACAAGGGTACGTGACTCTATAATTAATAAAGTAACTATAAATTTAATGGTTATTTACAGAGTTATTACAGACAATATAGAATAATTACAAAAATGTTTTGTTATTTTGAGTTAGTTCATCAAACTTGTTTAGACATGTGGCTGTTGTACTCACTTAATTCTGGATCTTTGGACTAACATTTATATAGGAAACGTGTTTATATAGGAGTCTCAAATAATATATGAGATGTCATGTTGGAAAAGAAATATGGTTTGTTTAGTAAATTTTATCATATAATCTACATATACTAATCTCTAAATTGATTGAAAATGATAGAAAGTAACATGAAAATGTAACATTTCTGTAGGGAATTCCATTTATTATTATGTTGAATTGACAAAAAAAAAAGTTTCATTCATGTTTAAAGAAGTAGATTTAATATTTTCTAAGATTATTTGGAAGGAATTTGCTGGAACATTGCCAGTCTTGAGTTATGACTCACTAAATCAGCTTGTAAGACAGCAGGCTCTGCCCTCAGAATTAATACTTTCATATTGCAGGTCTATGAGTTTTCATCTTGACAACGACTTATACTAAAGTCTAGTCACATACTAATTTCATTTTCGTTCTTATTTCATTTCATTTTCTAAATTACATATGGCAAAGTTATTTTTTCTAGATAAAGTTTCACTTGTATTAACTGATCACTTGATATTAGTAATTCTGAATCTTATATTCATAATAACTAGTTTGATTAGAATTCATATTATTCAATTGAATATTACCAAGAGGTTGATTTGTTTAACAATACCCTGAATTAAAAATTTGTATTACTTAAAAAGCCCTGGATACTGTTCATAGGGCTTCAAAATTATTTGGAAATCATTAGTTGTGCAATCCGTAATTGTGTGGTATTTACTCATTCTGAGGTAAAATGGATAAACTAAAGTGGAGACTTTTGTTAGTTTATCCATTTTACCTCAGGAAATTATTTGGATCAAAGCGCTTTCAACGTTATTTCTTTCAACATCTGAAGATGGAAAAATCAGTTCGTTGATATGCTCCCATTTTACTGTAAGATTTATGTTCTTGATATATGGAACAAAGCACTCAAGTCGTCTTGTCTCCTTACAACATAAATAAAAGGATATTTATTTTGTTTCCATGGGTAAGTATGCTTTTTCCTGTTACACAACATATCATATGTTGGACAACTATACCCATCCTTGTATATAAATAAAAATCTTTCTCTTTGTTACAATTGTTTACTATTTTCTTTAATAAATTGACATTAATTCTAAAAATTACAAAAAATATTCAATTTCTTTCAAAGTTAGATGCATTTTTAATTGAGGATATTTTAAAACAAGTTGAACTTTTTGGTAATGTTCAATTCAATAACATGAACTCTAAACATACTAAGGATTCTTCTTCTGTAAACTAAGGTTTTCTTTCTTTTTTATTTGTGTATTTTAACGTTTTTTTGTGTATATTGTGCTACTGTTTTGCTTATTTGCTATATTTTGCTTATGTTTGTTGTTGTTTTTATTGTTCTTTTCAAACTTTATTATCTTTCTCCATTATGTTTTCTCTTATACCTCTCTGCAACCTTGTTGTAAACTTTTCCTTGTTTAATTTATAGTTGCTCTCTGATGACATAGTGTAAAAGGCCCCAAAGCATATTTTTCTTTGTGGCTTTATGTTCAGTAATTTCCATCTCTCATTAGTTGTGATTTTATATTTTTGATTTTAAGGTTTCCCTCCATAAAACACTAGCCCATATAAAACACATAAATATATGGACATTGCACTTAAATTATATTAGATTTATTTAATTAATCGAATATATTAAGATTATTAGTAAACCATTATTTAAAAATTAAAGGGTATGATTACCAATATAGCTTAAAATAATATGAGTGATCAAAGCTCTTGAAGAAATGAATGTAATTTAGCTTAGATATTTCCTCATAATTAGAGGTATTTTAAGAATTCACAGAAACAAGCTAACATATTTAGAATTGCTGTCAGAAAGAACAATATCATGTTGTTACAAATTTATCAGCATCAACAGAGTGTAATCCTACATACAGGCCCAGTTGTGCAATTTGTTAGTTCATTCATTTCCTGACATTCACTATAATTTTCTATTTTTCTTCTCGAATTTAACAATCATTTTGTCTTAGCATTAACATGATATGTGATTGCATTTATCAAAAGACTAGATTAAGTTTTCATTCAAATTGGTATCTGATCATAGGAAATATGTTAGATAAATGAAAAAATGTGATTTTTATCAAGACTGCGGTGAAGTTTAGTTAAACGTATTTGAAGCAATATGCTTCCCTATTAATACCAATGTAAATGAAAATAGAAACTGCTATGTATTCAACAAAATTAGATTTATATCATAAATGATTTTTTTCTAATTTACACAAATATGAATAAGTTAATAGTTTTGAATGATTAGAGAGTTGGATTGATAGTAAAGGTAAAATGTTGATCTCTGGCGTTTAGTTTTTGTAGTCAACTAGAAAAGTCGAATAAACACAATAATAATAAAAAAAAAAACAGAATCATTAACAACATCATGTAGCTGTTTTTGAATTAAACTAAAACGTGAGTCGTTTTAATTATATATGTATAGCAGTTTGACAAAAGGAGCACTAAAGTGGAACGAAAATAATTCAGAAGAGAGGCCCACGACGTTTCCATGTGCGAGGGGTTTTACTGTTATTGCAGTCCGCAAGTTCACAAAATACAAATTCTAAAGGAGTCATAAAATGACTTGGCGAGGATTAATAATAGATTGAAGGAGATGGGGGCTTGTGCAGAGACCACAGTTATTATGCCGTCTCGAAGAAAAACCACTCTTTTCATTTCCTCTCCGTTTTCCACTTAACCTCCTGTTTGTCTTTTTCTTTCTTTAGCCTTTTATGAATTCTTCTTTACGTTTGATATTTCTAGGAAAATAAAATGATTTTATTGCAGCTTTAATTTAATTACTTGATCATTTACTATGATATCATATTATAAAACTCCATCACACCTTGTGAATAGGTGTTATAGCCCCGAAAGATTTCTCAAGTTGTGCATCTTTATATAGGACTGATAATTTATGGGACTCTAATTTAAGAGATAAACATTAGAAAAGCCCAGGTATCAATTTTTTTTCGACCTAGATGTTTCAATATGATCTACTACTACTAAACTATTCACGAGCTATGCAAGCAGTTATTGTGGGGTTAGAGAGGAAACTCATGATTACAGAAGAAAAAAGCACTAAGTCGCCCACACACAAATGACCTTACCAAACAACGTTTCGAACACGTAGTGTTCATCATCAGGTTACATCTACAATAAAAACGCACATATTTTTAAACATTTAAAAAGTAAACTTTTAACACTAAAAGTAAATAAACTAAAAGCTATATACCCCTTTTAGTTTAAATTTTAGATGTTTTTTTCCTTATTTAGCTTCAAAATGGTTAGACATATTTGTATTTGTATTGTAGATGTAACCTGACGATAAAACTAAGTGCTCTAAAAACATTGTATGATAAAATCCTTTGTGTATGGAAGACTTACTGTTTTTTCCCCTCTAATCATACTACACTACTACAACTACTAACATTCTATAGGACTTCTACTACTAAGCACCGCCAGTAACACAATCAAAAGGCTCTATGCAAACAAGTAACCAACCATTTTGACTGTTTTATACAAACATTGTTAATTTCCGAAAAACAAAATTAAGTGTCTTTTAATTTGAAAACAATTTTTTAACTAATAATATCATGTTTATAATAATATCTGTGGGACTAACGATTTATAGTCATTTAAAATAAGATAACAAAAAAATTTCTCTACAAATTATGGATGGTTTTGAGTTGAATCATAAAGTTTATGGAATATTTAGTCCAATTGAATGATTTGATATTGCTAGAGTTTGAACCTATAAAATAACGATAGCTTTGTCTTGTGCGAGAGAAACAGAGAGCAGATTAAAGAATCTAGAATAATAATCAACACTGAGGCTCTGATAACGGAATTGTAACTAATATTGAATGGAAATAACGAATGATATATTATAAAATCCCCCAGAAACATTATAAGAGGTGTAATATCTGGAAGTATTGCCTGAAAGGAAGTAGTTCTAACAGACTTATCTGTTAATTCTTAATACAATTATTCATAATTATAATACATAGTAACATAATTCTTAATATAACTTATTTTTCTGTATACTTTAATATTCTAGATGAATTTTATATTTTTTTTTATAAATACTAAAATGAGATTTTTTGTTGCTAATTGAGTCATTGCCCAATTAATTCAGCAAATATTAGTTGTTAGTTCTCGAATTTTTGCTGCAATTCAAGGGTCTCATTCAAACTACCACATCCATATCTATTTAACTTTTATTTCATAGTAATTGTGTCTTGAGATAACAATTTTGAACTAATTTATTGTTGTTAATTTTTGTGGTTAGACTTTTTTTGTACGAAATATGATATTTGAAGTAAAAAGAAATTGTCGCCAAACAATAAAACACAATTCACAATTAAGACAAAGGTATTACAGCCATTAATGTTTTAATTTGATAGGTAAAATAATATATGTTTAAACGTATATTAAAATGACTAAACATATTTCTCTTTCCAAGTTTTTGTATTAATTAATCAATTAAATTTTGTTTCTGTAAATTAATGGCCTAGAGACCCTTTACTATTTCTCCCAATGAAAATAGTTACGTATAGATACGGAATTATACTTTAGTAATATCAAGTTTCAAGTTTGTTTTATCTCATTATAATTTGGATAAAATTGTATTCCTGTAATGTTTTCGTTCTTTTTAAATGTGCAAATTGGTTTACGTTTTGAGTACAAATCTCAAGGCACTCCCAAATCAAGTGTTCAGTTTTAATTAGAAAGGTCGTTATGGACAGTATGTCGAAGCAGAGGGGACTTGCGGTAAGTGTGATTGGCAATAGTAAATGATGACCCAGTTTGAATTTCAGCCTAACATGAGTGAGTGAGAGATGTTGAGGAGGGGTGTACCTCTGCGAGGGTGTTATGAGACACCAGTGTTTAGCATTCAGTGTGCAATTAAAGTGAGCAGCCTACGGTCTGATGAAGCCCCCAGTCTCTCTCTCAATCATTCATGAACTATAACCAACCCTGAATTAGCTTCCCCATCCCTTAATTACACTAATTAGCAACCCTTACCTCGTCCATTTACCACCCCTTTAACGTCACACACATCAAATATACTTCCAAAGATTTTCTTTGTATTTTCCCCATAGCATTTATAAAGAGATGATAGAATTTATCTACTTATAAATTTAAAAAAAGGTTTCAAGACCTATTCTATATGATAGATTATAATTTAAAAAAATTTGATGTCTACACTTCATGCGAGTAAATCCATTGTTAGAAATATTTAACTATCAATGAACCGATTTTTGGCATTGGTACGTGAAAATTTAATTTGCATGTTTATTTAGATCATATTAAGATATATTCATTTTCAATAACAGTGATTATTTAATGAAAAATAAGAGGTAATAATTAGCACTAATTAAATTAATGATTTTGTAAATAAAATAGTCAATCATAAAAACAGTCGTGCCCGCCTTATAGCCAGGGCTCCTTGGTACGCCCGTAATGTTGATATTCACCATTATTTGAAAATGGAATCCATAGATAGTTACATCACTCGACTTACTACCAATGAAGACAACAAACTATCTACTCATCCAAACCTCCTTGTACAAACTCTAAATCCTGCCACCAACCTTCCTCAACCTCACTGAACAATTACTTCATCCACTGACTATCTGACTACTTTTCCAACTGATGACTAAAAACTTTGAAAACCATGACATCAACAAGACCACATGACCGCGAATACGACATCTTTACTGTACAGACGAACTTATATCTGACATGAATTACTGACATTCCAAGTTATAGTAGCACAGTAAGCAAGCAGTAGAAGGCCTCTGGTCTGGAACTGCTAGTTACGACGTGCATTATAGTGCGCGGATATATTCGTTGGTCGTTGGTCGTTAGTCGTGTAACCATTAAAAGATTAGAATTGTACCTTAATTGTAATAAAAGTGAGGTGAGGTTAACCCAGTGGCAACGTACTTGCATTAGGACTAGTATGTTCAAGGTTCAATACCCACTCTGGCTCTCGACTTATTCACTTGGGAGGTGAATAAATCTCAGCACATCGTCTCTCGGAGACGACTTAAGTCATTGGACCCGAGCCTGTACGATGTCAGGTACTCGTTAATGACCCTACTCTATATACACTTGAGTTGGGTCAAATTTATGACTCCCAATGTAGAATCAAACGGCCAATGTTTGACCAACGTACGTTTCTTGGTAGAACTGCCACTGTAACATAACTTCAGCTAATTAAGGGTGATATATAATAAAGGTTATTTGTTCACAATGATACTTTTACTACATTTCAACATATTCTTCACCAACAAGTTAAGATATCTTTTCTTGTTGGTTATAAAGCAAACTGTATTTATTATGTGAAGTCACATAATTATTATTCTTTTAAGAAAAATATTTGAAAACATTATATTTATATAAAATTTCCAACATGTGATTGTGGAGTCTATTTGAAAAGGTTTTATATACAATACAATGAAAAGAAAACAGTACATAGAATACAATTTATGATTCACTGCAATCTGGAAGATTGGACTTAAAACTGGATTTATGAAACCATGATTGTGTTTCTAACTTAACTACTTTCATTGGGGGAAATGAATGTATAGAATGTTTAGGTAATTCATTTATGAATTCATTAATTAATAAAAAATTTACGAAAATACAAAAATCTAGAAAATGTTGAGCATTTTTATACGTTTCAAACATAACTAACTCACCTACAGAATCAAACAAATTAAAGGTTGAAATTCCCTTGTATCAATCGTAAACTGTGTTTGTTTGACCAAAAATTTGTTGTTAATAAACTGTTCAGATGTAATACCTTCTTGAATAAAATCTGTGGAATCAAAATATGAACCGTAAAGTCGATGAGGTAACATCACTTAACCGATTTTTCTAACTTTTTATTGGTTAGTTGAGCAATGTGAGAACACTCATCATCGTTTTAACTTTTTAATTAATCTGGATCATTAAGGTTTTCCTCTCATTTCTTTATTTGCCAATGCTTTTTTTTTTAATAGCAAGCACTGTTTATTATCAGCTGCTCTTTAAATAAGTACAAATAATGACATTTTCAGCTTTTGATAAATTGTTAATATTATATTTTATGCTGAAGCTTGAGCCAGGAGATTCTTTTTTACAGATGAGCTAGCGGTTGCTTTTCACTCTTTATATTTTTGACTCTAATTTAGTGTGGTGAACCCAAGTTATATCACACGTTCGCATCTTCTTCTCTTAGTATTCTTTTATTAAACTTTTAACATTATCTTTTATTATTGCGTTAACTCTTCTTGTACGTACTAACTGAGCACTTGTTTTACTCTACTTGAGCTTGTTACTGCTTCCTGTAGACTCTGAAAAAACACAACTACTGCTGTATCATATTATGCTGTAACACATTTTGTTGTTGTTTAATGACGCTGTGGCTGGTTTAAATAGAACCACACCACACTGAATACCTAGGACTTTGCTTCTTACTAATTTCAACAGTTTTGAACAGCTTTACCTACTTATAAACATTTTTGTTTTTCGTACAACATTTATGAATTATAAAATTCTTCAAAAGAATGAAGTTAGCGAGTTTTTTGTCAATCAAAAAGCAAGAAAACAAATTCTGGAAGGTTGTCAAACAAATGGATAAACTTGAAATGAACAAGCCAAGCTTAAAAGTAATATTCAGGTAATAATAAAAAAAAAAAAAACAGATTTCAATCTGTCAGCAGTTTTCAGCTCATCTCAGTTATGTTAACTGTTTTTAATACATTAATAATTTACTTTCAATGTTTTGCCTATTATTTCGTCTCCACTCTGTTGGATGATACCTACCAATATATCCAAGTGATTCACAAATCAAGCATGTTCTTTTATCCCGTAATTTAAAACCTTTAATTAAAAACTTTTAATTAAAACCCTTAATTACAACTGGCTTATAACTAGAATTACCAGATGCTGATGGTGTTTCAACTTTCTTCAGATTAGTGCAAACTTGAGTCTATCTGCGAAGTTGCTTCATAAGTTTTTCAGTGGCAGTGACTTCCTCTTTTTGAATATGATCCTGTGTTACAAATAAAAGGCTATCAGCTATGTGACTAATGTGTGCAGTATCTGATATTGTCGGTTTGGTTTCAAACAATAATTCCTTCTTTCTTAAAACATAATCTATTACTAACGAATCATTTATATATTTAAAAGTGTATACTCAATGTACTGTGTTCCGGTTTTTATCAGCGCATTTTATATATTAAATCGGACTTCACAAGTAAGATTTAGTGTGGAGAGAAATTTCTGTCTGAAGATGGCAATATCTGGTTTAATTTTATTTCATTGTTCATTTATTAATTCAAAAGCTGAATCTAATGGTACGTTAGAAAAAGAAGATTCAACATCCAAAGAAATCATTATTACATTTTCACTTAGTACTTCATTCATTAAGGCATCCTTAAATTTTAATGATTTTACACATTGAATTCAATTCATTAGTGGGAATAATGAAATTTAATTTTTTTTGTGCGAATTTTAAAAGTTCCTAAGTTAGAGTATCTATGAAAGGATCAATTGCGCATAGAGTATAATTTGTCCTTTGTAATTTGGCTAATTCGTAGATCCTCGGAGCTGATCCATTATACAATTTCATTATTATTGCCTGACCAATATTTATCCAGTTTTTCTTTTTAAGTTTATCAACAACCTTATTTACTTTGGTAAGTAACGTTGACGATGAACCTGTTTTTGAAATAGTCTCAGTGTCATTTAACAATACCTTCATTATAGTTATATAATCTTCTTCTTTCATTATGACTGTTACCAAATTTATTAATCATACAGAAAATTATGTCTTTATGATCTTTTAAGAACTTACATCGAATTAGAAATAGTAATGTAAAAGCATATGAAAAATTATCATATATTTTTATTAGAAACTATGTAATAAGAGTTTGGAAACTGAAAAACAGATCGAGCAATGATTTATAAATTCATTGTCCTGGTAAATTCTGGTTGTATTGTATTTGATGTTTATCAATAAAATTATACATATCAACGTCTAAACCACAGCAAGAAAACCAGAAATCATTATTTAGCATTTTCCGGTGTAGGAAAATCTTTGATCGAAATAAGTGGTCTTCATCAGAGTCCCACTCATACTTAGAATACATTTCTGTTTGAAATAGATTAATCACATTTCTGATTTTCTGTAGATTATGATTTTACTTATTTAGGTTGAAATCTTGACATACGAGTATTTATAAAAAGAATTCACAATAAACACGTGAAATATGAATCAATATTCAAACCACAATAAGAAATGAGAAAAAAGACTAAGGTATTTCAACGGTTATAAGCGGACTTCGTCAAAGTTTGGATTCAGATTCAGATAGGATTTGACTCTGATGAAGACCGCTAATTACGGTCGAAAGATTAGACTTTTTTCTCATTTCTTATTGTAGTTCAATATATAATATATATTATATAGTTTGAAACACATTCATTTGAAGTATGGAGATTTTCAATAATGTTTATTCAAATGAAGATCCTGTTGCAATTTTTGAAAAATATACATAATATATATATATATATATATATATATACTTTAATACTTCAATCCCCAACCACACTTTACAGCTCCCTCCCATAAAACTCAGTATTCTGTTCAATTGACTGCTCGTGTACCTCTAAAACTGTGTGAACCGTTTGAAGTGTACCCAGTGTGATTCGTTCTACGTGGGCCAAGCATCCACTAAGCTTAGTCTCCGTATTACAGAGGTTCAGTCAAAAACCATTCCATTCTTCCCATCACCATACATGCCAATAGCCACGGTCTCCCCTTTAATGAGTGCTACAGGTTACAGATTCTGTAAAAAATCCCCCCTGACTGCAAAGATCTCACTCTACGAGCTTCCGAAGAAGCCCATATTTGATTATTAAGTAAGTGCGCACAGTGCCCCTGACCCTAATCAAAAGAGATGATGCTTTATTTAATTAGTCCCTTGTCTTTGCATTTTTATTTTATTTCTACCCTATGTTATACTAACTAGCAAAGGTTTGTAGTAAGATTTATACAGAGACTTTATGAGAATAATTTGATTTATACTAGAAATAGGTAAAACCGTCATACCTCGTAAGATGATCATGGAGTCGTTGGAGCGCTTTCGGACGTTGTCCATCTTCGATCGCAACAAACCTACTCAGGTAGGTATAAACCTTCAGTAGGTTTGTTGCGATTGAAGATGGACAACGTCCGAAAACGCTCCAACGACTCCATGATCATCTTACGAGGTATGACGATATGTTTTACCTATTTCTAATATAAATCATACTAACCTCAGTGGTATTAACAATTTGCAAATATTTAGAATAATTTGAATTTAAAGGTTTACAAACTAAAATAATTCCTCTTAAATATAAAAATATTTACTTTATTACCTGTAATTGGAAAAATGATAATGTTTTGAAAATATGATTCAGGATTGATAAAGTAATATTATACAGAAAATGTAGTTATGCAATGATATTAAATATTATGTATTTTTTGAAGTGAAGTAAATTATATTGAATGGAAAATTGAAAAAATTTTTTAGCATTGTACAATATTAAAAAAAGGTAGAATGTTTATGTTACATGCGGTTTCGGGTGTTAGGGGGGAGGATTGTTTGAAAAACTACATTGCGTTATGAATTGATGAGAAACGAACAAATGTGGACAACTTATTTAGTCGAATTAAGGCGACTAAAAGAAATATAGGATATGGTTATCGTTCATCAAGCATGAAATATTCAGTGGAATGGAAATGAACACGAGGATGAAGGAATTACTTTACATATTTCTAAACATCAGGCTGTGCGAATTTACGTTTCAAATGGACTTTTTATTCCTTTTCTTGAATACAACCCTAAATATTTACTCAGTATTATTCAAAAAAAAAACTTTGTTTGTAAAATATTGACATGTTGATTTATCAATATTTAATAGAAGAGCCATAGGGTGTATAAGTTTATTAATTTTCGAGATTTTGACTTTATTCTTTGATCATAAAAAATACATTGTTATAATTATGAATGGTTTTATTTTTTATATAGTCAAAAGAAAAGATTTATTAATGGTTTTTACTATCACTTAATACTATTACCAAAATTATATAAACTTGTTGTTTTACAAAAAAAACTTAATAATTAAACCTTCAGTCTCAAAAATATAAAAAAATGTAGTTATTGACTTGATTTATTTAAGGATTTATTGGTAGCACAAAATGATTTTGAATGGGTGAGTGGAATGAAATTCAATCTCGATGAGGGGACTTTTGGATTATAAAATGACAATTTCACCAAGCTCTAGGAATGATTTTCGAACATATATGTACTAGAAAATACCTCATCCATTTTACCTCAGAAAGAGGCATTACTTAACACTGTACTAATAATGATATTTTCAACAACTCTATAATTTCTAATGATATACCATTATACCATTATCATCTCCGTCTTTTTAAAAGTACCCGTCAAAGACAGGCGCGTTTGCTAGTATATATATATATATATATATATATATATATATATATTTGTAAATTTGGGGAGCAATCCTTCTTTTATACATGTTTTGTTGAACGACCTTTGTACTGTGGCATGAATAAATTTCATTGTCCATCTTTCATGTTTTCTCACCTTTATTTTAAATATTTCTGGTACTAATTTAGTATTTATTTAGTATTTAGTATTTAGTGCTGGTAATATTTAGTACCAGAAATATTTAAAACAAAGGTGAGAAAACTTGAAAGATGGACAATGAAATTTATTCATCCCACAGTACAAAGATCGTTCAACAAAACATATATATATAGTATATATATATATATATATATATATATATATATATATATATATATATATATATATATATATATATATATATATATATATATATATATATAGGAGCTTTTCGCGCTCCGTTCTTCGACGTGGGGAGATCTCTCTCACTTCGTCCTCTCTTCTAGTCTACTCCTGATGACGAACAACAGTTCGAAATATTGAATTCTGTAAGTGTTCTCTTTATTCTTTTTTCTGTGTCGTGCTTTGTGTAATTTAAAGTTATATATATATCATGATAAACGGAAACGGTCATATTATTATTATCCTTCATTTACGAGGGTCTTCCAGAAAATAAGTTCCGTTTTGGTCTGAAGGGCGGTAGGAGTGGTTTTTGCCAAATCCGGCAACACCGCTCGAAAGAGGAGAGGTGGGGGAATAGAATGAGAGGTGGGGGACCTCAGTCGGTCAATTACCAACGTCAGGGCAGGTAGTTGAAATGGAGCCCTCCATGTCACGTCCCGCCACCTCGATCCCGTTCCCTCTCGAGTTGTTTTGCGCGGAGTGATTCAATTTCTTTATGCACAGGGTTTCAAATCAGTTCAAATTCACGAACAGCTCATTTCTGTTTATGGAGAAGGTGTAATGAGTGAATCAATGGTGAGGAGATGGGTACGTGAATTTAAGGCGGGAAGACATTCAGCTCTCTAGGGACCCACCGGGCGGAAACTTTCCGAAAGTCAAGTTTTTCCGAGACGATCTCATGGATGAGGGATCGTGAGATGTCTGGGAAACTCAGGTGGAGTTCATCCAGGGTTGAACGACGATCTTTGCGAATTGCATTGTCGATTTCTGCGACAATTTCGTCCGTCACAACTGAGGGTCTGCCTCTCCCACTTTCATCCTCAAGTGAATGTCTTCCCGCCTTAAATTCACGTACCCATCTCCTCACCATTGATTCACTCATTACACCTTCTCCATAAACAGAAATGAGCTGTTCGTGAATTTGAACTGATTTGAAACCCTGTGCATAAAGAAATTGAATCACTCCGCGCAAAACAACTCGAGAGGGAACGGGATCGAGGTGGCGGGACGTGACATGGAGGGCTCCATTTCAACTACCTGCCCTGACGTTGGTAATTGACCGACTGAGGTCCCCCACCTCTCATTCTATTCCCCCACCTCTCCTCTTTCGAGCGGTGTTGCCGGATTTGGCAAAAACCACTCCTACCGCCCTGCAGACCAAAACGGAACTTATTTTCTGGACGACCCTCGTACTTTAATATTTTTAATCTATTTATTCTCTGTTAGTCCAGTTATACCGTTGACCTTTCAACTCTTTTATTCTAACCGCTTGTTTCTTATTCATTATTGACCTTTGACCTTCTCTTTATATTAACCTGCACTATCCTTTTAATCTATTTATAGCAATGACTAAGCATGCGTCATCGATTTTAATTTAACATATCACTTGGCCAACTGCTTTTCCAGTTGAACCTTGTTAGCAGGAGGTTAGTTCGTAGTATAGAATCTCTCAGTCTTAAGATCGTGAATGCCGAGACTGCGGTTAATTTTAATGATACCTGTTTAAAAGAGAATCTGCTGCCTATTTATACCATATATATATATATATATATATATATATATTATATATATATGAGTGTGTGTGTGTGTGTGTGTGTGTGTGTGTGTGTGTGTGTGTGTGTGTGTGTGTGTGTGTGTGTGTGTGTGTTAGGAAGCAGACTCTCATCTAAACATGCCTCCCTGGCCACGTTGTCGACAAGTTTGTTTCTTCTAATATTGCAGAGACACATCACAAAATCTGAAGTTTATTTCAACAGTGACTAAAAATAAAAGATTTTGGGAAGTCTGGAAATTCATAGATACAAACAAAATTATTAATAGTCTAAGAACTGTGATTAATCAGTTATCAATGAAACGTAGAGTTTAAATGGAAAACTTATTATCGCAGTTAATTCTAGACCATATATCAAAGCAGCAGATAGGGCAAGTTTTCTCATAAAAGGGGTTTTGTTTTTGAGTGAATGAATGAATTGCACGGTGTTGAGGATTTCTTGAGCAGTTGGGCTTAGTTGAGGTGGTTGATTTAGTAGGCGACATTGTGCCTGTAGGCTTACCGCAACAGGCCCTTTGTTTTGTATGCCTTCAGTTAGCCGACAGTTCCACACTGAAGCTTCTCAATACCATCTAAACCATAGCCAATCTAGCCACCCTAAATAGTTGCACAAATTAAAATTTAAAAACAATATGAAAATAGTTTTCCACAATAAATATGAAACATTAAAAACAAAATACTACTTCTACTGAAATTTTCAATTTGAGATTCTTTGGTGTAAATCAGTCATATTTGTGACTATTTGCAAACTAAAAATTTACAAAGTGCATTAAGTAGCTATAATTTAATCATTTTCACGTTAAATAAACTTACCAAATGTGCATCATGTTATTATGTTATTATTTCATGTATCAGTACATACTCGTACAAACTTAACTATATATAGAAAGAACTAGCTATGCTAGTTCTTTCTATATATAGTTACACACACACACACACATACTTATATTTATATATATTTTATGTATAAATATTGATAAAAGTATCGACCGTGAAATAGAAACTTTTAAAGTTTGTAAGGACACGTTCAGTTCTTCAGGTTCAAATTAATTTTATTTAATTAATTGAATACAATTAATATTAAAATTAAGGTCTTAGGTTTTTATTTAAAACCTTTTTTATAGGCCTACAAAACTGAGGAAATGTAAGATATAACTCAGTCATTCAAAAATCATGCATACATAAATAGTGAAATTAGTTAAAAATATAAAATCACAATAGAAATTTTGACAATAGGTTAGTGAGAAAACTTACAGAAGTATACAATTTTGAAGCAGAAAAACTAAGTATTACATTAATGATTTTTTACAAGAAAAATAGTCTGTGGATTTTAACAACTGTCTAGTTTGAATGAACATGTAAGCAAGCAAGGCAAACCAAATTTTACCAGACAACGAAAAAGTCATTAAAACAATTTATTTTATTTATTATAGTTTTATATATATATGTACATAATTAAATAAAACGGTCCAACGGACTTTTAAATAAAAACCAATTAAAAAAGATAGCATACAGATAGACACAGGAATAACTCACTTCTATATTTCGACCATCGTCGTCATCAGGAGCCGAAGAGTCCCGCAGGAAGGCAGAGCGGCGATTCAGCTTCCTGAGTCGCCGCTCTGCCTTCCTGCGGGACTCTTCGCCTCCTGATGACGACGATGGTCGAAATATAGAAGTGAGTTATTCCTGTGTCTATCTGTGTGCTATCTTTTTTAATTGGTTTTTATATATGTACATATATTTATATATATATATATATATATATATATATATATAAGTTTCTTCAAGACCACCGGCCAGTCGTGATCTGTCTGCCAAGCGACTCGTTCTATCCTCCTGATGACAAGGCCATCGAAATATAGTAGTGAGTTTCTTTCATTTCTGTGTGTTCTTTATGTTAATGTAGTTTATACGAGTATATATATTTGTGTGTTCTGAGGTAGACCCTCATTCAAACATGTTTCATACATAGTTTGCTAATTTTTTCATTTTGTTTACTTTCTTGGTAATTTTTCCAGTTTTCTAAAATTAGGTTTCCAACTTTCAAGTGCTATAAATAACAATTCATCAAACGATTTATTTCGAAAATCTATTATGCTATTACAAGGTCTTAAAACGTTAATGCTAACATATAACATCTAAATTATGCTGTCCCAACGGTTCCATCAGTATTGAAGTTCATCAGGTAGTTTAATGTAAATAACTTGGCTATATAATAACTAAGAAATACAAAAAAAATGTTACATCAAAATTTTTTTTGTGCCGTTTGTGTAAAAAAGTGTATAGTTCCTTTGAATCAACAGTGTTGAGGTTACTTGTAATGATATCTTACAATAACTTGTAATGTGATCTATTAGGATTCCTGTATTAACTAAAAGCGCTTAACAGTTTGAATTTCAAAGGAGCTCCAAATCACAAGAATTTTAAAACTGCATGAAGGAACACAAATAACAACAACCCTGATTAAGTAAGAATTCTTGGTAGAGTTTTCTTTACAGGGATATCAAATTTTTTCCAACAAAGTCTTTAATAAATATAATTCTGAGAGTAATATTTTTAAAAGCTTTTGAAATGTTAAGTATAAAAGGAATTTTTAATTATACGTCATTTAATTAAATATATTAATCTTAAAAAATACAACAAAAAATTAGTTAAATTTTTATTAATTTATTTTTTATAAATGTAATTATTTAAATCTGGCATGGGCTACCTTTTGTGGACTGAATGCCGCATTATATAATTTTCAAGTGACCGTGGGCCACATGGTAATTTCTGTGGTATTTCGATACATACAGATTATATATATATATATATATATATATATATATATATATATATATAATATATATATATATCAATATAAACATAAGAAACATAGAGAAGATCAGCAGCAGAACACTACTTACAGTCTTTCCTTTATCTCTCCTGAAGACGGTTCAAACCGAAAATTAGAGACTGTAAGTGTGTTCTTCTGATTTCTCTATGTTTCTTTGTTTATATTGAACTATATTTGTCCGTTTTGGATCGTATTTCCAACGAAAAAAAGTATATATATATATATATATTAGTTCACACAGGAAAGAGAAAAACAAATAAAAACACACACAAAAAAGACTTACAACGATATTTCGACATTCCTTGTCATCGGGCAGAAGAAGTTCCTTGGAGTAGCTGAAGCTAACTGAGCGAACGGTCGAATGCAACGAACACGCACGCACTCTGCTGGCCGCCCTAGGTACATATACATGTATATGATATATAAATCATATATATGTCATATTTCCTAGATACTTTTTCCAGTCTTCTTATTAAGGACTTCCATTGATAGGGAAAAAATTCTTTTGGTGAACTCGTTTATGTTCTTCCCTGTCAATGGAAGTCCTTAATAAGAAGATTGGAAAAAGTATCTAGGAAATATGAGAAGATAAAGATAGGCAAACAATTTAATTACATATGTTTAAAAGAAGGCCTGCTCTCTAAGTACATATATATATATATATAATATATATATATATATATATATACGATGTATGATACTTATATAGAAACTCTGCTGTATTATAATGTCAATAAATGTCTAACTTTTTTTATTCTTATAATGAAAGATATTATTCATGTTTCACTATTTTATAATTATAATGGAGCAATTATAACAACAGAAGTCCTCAAAAGATTAGCAGCGTCATATAAAGGAAAAAAAAACTAAAGCATTTGTTATTGTTGAGCTCTCTCTCCAATGGTTTAATTTTCTTCCAAAAGTCTCAGTGAGGTTTTGTTGATTAGTAGAAAGGAAACAAATGGTTAATATTAAGACAGAATTCCAAATAATTTCTGAGGTGCGCAAAAAAACACGTGTTGGGCCGCATATGGTCTGCGGGCCGCAGGTTGCCCATGCCTGATTTAAATCAACATTTATTAAGGGTAAATATTTTTTTCAGTCATATACAACACTTTTAACCACGTGCATTCTCGTTTTATTTGTAATCCATCAGGTTATTTTTCTATATAAATATTAATTAGTTAAAATAATTATTTTATAGATAATTATTATTCTATTACTAATTACAATAATTACTAATTATCTAATTATAATTATTATTCTATTACTTTAATTTGTTTTTGTAAAACATTATGTGTATAGCACTGATTGTACAATTTTTGAAGCCTTTTTTTTTACAATTTTTTTTTTTTGAATCATTAGGCATATGATGCTGTATACTGGGGAAAAATTACAAGTTGAATATATTTGGGAATGTTGTGTATTTTGTATGAGGTATTTATCTGTTGGTTGGATGAGTCGAAGGTATGTTTGAGCGCTTGTTTTAGTAAATAGAAACATGTTTGTCCTTGCTTAAGGGAACGTGAGTGTGGTGCTCCAATTGTCACGTCTCATATCCTTCGTCACGTACCCCGCTCATCCTATTATCAACTAACAACATCATCTCTCCTTCTTCTTTATTTATAATTTCTTCATTGACCGAGACAGAGTAAATAAACAAGGCTTTTTTGTGACTATACTGAAACGTCATTAAGTCCTTAATGCTTTTGCACCTTTATGTATTTATTATTTATTACCATGATTTTAGTGGTACCAATAGGAGAGTCGTAATATATATATATATATATATATATATATATATATATATATATATATAAACTGAGAGTCACTTTAAATTTCGACCTTGTCATCAGCAAAGAAAAATTCAATGCAGGAGAAAAAGTAACCAAGCAGCCCGTATGGTCACGTGATTTGCAGTAATTCTAACTCAGAAAACTTACAATGCAACTTAAAATATCTAAGTTAAAAAATATAAATGCAAAAATGAAGAAAAATATAATAATAAATAAGTAATGATCACGAAGGATAACTTATTCGTTTTTGGTTTTGTTTCATCATAACTCTATTGTGATATTTCTGTTTTATTTAATATTTTGTTTAAATATTTTTTTACATTTTGACGTTATTTTTTTAGTTATTTTATTTTTTGCTGTTTTAATTCAGATATCTGATATAAAAGCTCGAGTTACTTTAAGAGGTTCTGAGGAGACACAGAGGTGACATGATTGCTTGAAGTAGTTTACCTCCTGAACTCAACTTCTAAGTTAATATTTTTTCCTTTTTTTTTTTTTAAATGTAATTTGGTGTTTATTTCTATAAAAAGTTGTTATTATTACCATTTTATGTTGTTTTGATTGATTAGTTAAACAATTATTTGTTTGGTTTTTATTATTATAATTTTTATTAGAGATTTAATTGTTATCTTTCATGTTTCTCATTTTTTCAATCGTTTATTCTTTCTTATTTCTTACCTTTCCTCTCACTTTCCGCTGCGTGTTGTGCTGTTATCTTTGAGTGTATAACTGCCGTGAAGTTGGACTTCAGTCACCACCCTGTATTCATATGGGACTCTTCGCCTTCTGATCGCGAAAATTTTCAGCATTAGAAGAGTGAAAACACTGGATATTTGTCAACAAACATAATGACAAATGTTTGTTTGTCCTCCTCTTCCTTGAAGATAGAGTCCATTCCTCACACTACAATAACCTGCAAAGGTAACATTCATAAACACAAGCAACTTTTTATGTGATATTAAGTTTTGTTCAGGGTTGTAATATATAGATTAATTAGAGCATTTTGTGAGACAAATTCATCATACCATGGAAGGCAAAGGAAATTTATGTTTATTACCGGTGATTTTTTAAATATAAAATATTTTCCTCCCGTATCTCATATAAGTCAATAAATTATCTTAATTTTTCTATTATAAACATCAACTCTATTTCGAGTGGATGCACTCAAAAGATGTCTTAAGTCAATGTAAACAATGAAAAAAAAAATAAAAAAATCGACAGGTGTCGATTAATTAAATCAATTTTAAAAATTTTAAAAATTTTTTACAAGTGAAAAAGGAAAGAGAAATAATCAAAACCCTGGTAATGTTAGAATAAGCAATGATGTTATAAACTATTAAAATTAATTTTCCTCACAACAGTGTAATATATTACTAACTGAATTTGATGTGACATTCAATTTTTTAAAAAAAATAAGTGTAACAGGTGATTCCTTAGTCTAAGATAAACAAACAGTTATTATATCTTTATTGCTTTTTGCCGTGATTGATATTTCATGCATTTTTTTTATAAATTGCTAATTTTTGTTCTATTCTTGGCCGAATTTTTATGTTTTATTAATGAGCCGTTTAGCGTCAAAAAAATTTTTCAGAAAGTAGAAACTGAACTGTAACGCCCCTTTGGTGAATTTAATTTTGAATAAAATTATCTCAACTTATCCTGCACATAATGCTCTATTTTTAAGTACAACTTCATTTTGATTCGTCCAACGGTATGGCTTGTATCGCTCTCAAAAGCTTTGATCTTGAATTATATGTCAAAATTTTTACATTTTATTAAAAAAAACATTTCCTTTGGTTTTAAAAATCTGACGTTATTTTTCGTTTATTGCATTTGTAACCTCAAAGATAATGCCAAAATTTCAAAACTCTAGAATTAGCAGGTCAGGAGAAAAAAAATGTAGTCTGAAAACAGGTTTTTGGCCAAAAAAGTGACTTTTCCGTCATGCATAATTCCTCTCAAACAATAGGAATCATCTACACCATGAAGCGCATTTTTGGTTAAATATCAACTTGATCCATCAAGGCGTGGTAACAAACTTTGCTAATAATTCACCCAACAACCCACCTACCCACCCACCCACCCACACAAACACACACACACACACACACACACACACACACACACACACACACACAACACACATACACACACACACACACATACGCACGCACGCACGCACACAGTCATCATGAAAAAAACTTCATAAAACAATTTTTGGGACCTCAAACCACGTAATTGTGTCAAAATCTCGAGATCGAATTTTTTGACGATCACTATACTTTACTTCTAGTGAAGTAATAACATATTTTCCACTAAATAACATTCTTTGTCAATGTCACATCAAATTCAGTTAGTAATATATTACACTGTTGTGAGGAAAATTAATTTTAATAGTTTATAACTAAAAACTTTTTTATTAGTTCTAATCATATTTATTAATCATATCATACATGTCGTATAATCATATTAAAAATAATTTTTTTTTACAAGTGAAAAAGGAAAGAGAAATAATCAAAACCCTGGTAATGTTAGAATAAGCAATGATGTTATAAATATTCTGTAGAAATTTAAAAGAGATTTAAACAACGTGTCCGTTGTTTAATGCAAGTGGAAAGCAAAATAAATTTTATAGTGTAATAACTATTAAATTTTCGGTTTGGTTTAAAATAATCTAAGTTGAATTAAAAAAAAAATTAAGTTTAATTTAAATTAAGTACGGTTAATCCACATAACTCAAACTTATTAATAGAACAAATATAATATAAAATAATATAATTTAATGAAAAGTGTGTATAAATTACTCCCCACACTGTTGTAATAAGAATGGTGTACTTTGACTTCCATATTTTTATTTTTCCTTGTTGATTTTATAAAATACTTTATTGTACATATACCTATGATAATTTATCAATTAGAATCAGTATATATTTTTATCCAACATTTTAATCCTTAATTATTTTTTAAATTTTAAGCTTAAAAGTAACTACAATATATATCTGAAATAGAAATATATATGAAGTTGTAGTAAGCCCTTTATACAACTTTTTCAGATTAATTTATAATAATCTAAGTTTAAATTAAACTTCATTGTAGTATATATGTATATTCAAGTTGGTTAACTGTTTTAAATATCAATTTGAAAAATATTAAATTAAACTTGGACTATTGTAAATTAAAGTTGGATCATTTTAAATTAATTTGGGAAAATTTTAAATTAAATTTGGATTTTTAAAAATTAATCTAGAATTATTTTTAATTGACTCAAAAATGTTGTATATAAAAATTAGGAATGTAGTTATACAACGTATAAACTGAATTAAAAATTTTGAAAGTTCCATATTTTAGAAGGTCAATGTGTGTGATGTTTTAAAAACGGTTCTGATTGTTACCGAGTTTAACTAACTATTGAAATGATGCTGATATTATTGTAATTATAATGTATGTTTAATGCAAGTGTTATTGATGTTATAAGGAAATTAAGATAAAAGAGAATTAGAAATTCGGTTGAATTGATGAGGACTCGATGAATAATGGAGACGTTGTGGTCAGGTTAAAAGGGCCGTAAAACAGCTAACGATGAGTGACTGAGACCAAACACACTATCATTAGGCTCCCACCCGCCAAACACCTGCGGCCTCTATCCTTTATTAACCAAACTCAAAACCACCCTACTTAGTCAGCATTTGGCCAGAAACCTACGCAAAACCAAGTTTAACACAATTATTTTAAAATAAGTCCCATCAATATATTTGCCTTTTGGCGAAATTCATTCAAATTAGAGAAACCAGGTTTTCCCTACTGACAGTTAAAGATAAAATTTTCTAAATCACGTATTAATTTTACGAGTTAGAAATAAACGTTTTCAATTAAGTCCTATAAAATTATTGGTATTATTTCAGTCAACAATTTTCTATATTTAGATTTGTATATTTACTTCTGATAATGACAGTAACAATTACGTTTGAAGGCGGGCTCCAATTGTTAATAAATATTTAAATGATACAAAAGTGAAATATTCCTCATAATGAAATATAAATAATATAGTTTATTTAGCTGAAAGGTAGAAAAATCATTAAAGTAACAAAAATTTAATATTTAAACGGGTAAAAATATTAATATAGATGAGGAAAAATTCTTGATATAAAAAAAATTAATATTTTAATATTCTAATGGATGATTATATTAATAAAATAATTTACGCTATAATTTCATTTTTTTTTTTAAGCAAAAGTGATTAATCACGGAAAATTGAAATTCCAAAAAAATAAATGGAAAGAATAGGGCTCTTTCGTAAAAAGGGGAATACATGTGAGAATCATTTATATATCAACTTAATTATTAAACAGGAGATATTTTAAAATGGCATAGAATGATGTTCCTAGCAAAATTGAAAATGGAAAAATATATTATTGAATTCGAAAGTATGAAGGCTGTTAACATTTTATTAGCATGTATAATGTTTTTTAAATATGTTATAATGTTCAATTTTGTTAGAAAAAATATGTTATGTATGGAATTGTTAGATCATCCGGAAATGTTGTTATTATTAAACTGAATTCAAAATAAACTGAATTATTATTAAACTGAATTCTTTTTGCACTGTGGGCATTTTTTTAGTTTTTTAAACAACTTTATAATTGTTCATCGAGTAGTACATCTCACAATTAGTGGTTTTAAGTATGATTTGCTAAAATTTCTGATTCTCTTAAAGATGATAGCTTCCCATTCACAAAGAATGTTTTCAACGATTTACACATCTTCTAGACAGAGCCAGCCTAAGGCATGTGTCACAGTAGTTCATCTGCTTCTCTAAATTGTGTGTGTGTGTGTGTGTGAGAGTAAGTGTGTGTGTATGTCTGTGTGTGACTGTGTGCGTGTGTGTGTATGTGTCCGTGTGTGCGTGTGCGTGTAATTTGCCTTTAATATTTTTCTTGATCATTCAAGTTTTCTCTTGCATCTCTACGAGACCATGTTGTAAATCACTTTGTCAATCTGTCATCCATAACTTCATGACATGTCTTTAACTTCCTTTTCGTCCTTCTTATTATTTCTTTTCTGACGATGGCCGTTAAAAGTCAGTAATATTTGTTTTCATTCGTGTTTCTTTCTGTTGTCAAAGTATATATATATATATATATATAGGTGTGTTCTCTAATCGGGGTTCGGTCAATTTTCCAGGATAAAAAATCAAACTCTCGTTGCCAACGTTTCGGTTTTATTTAAAACCTTTTTCATAGGCCTACAAACAAAGGATAATAAGAAATCACATATCAACATCAAACATATACACAATATGAAAATGGATTGTTACAACTCATGAATATTACAAGCAGAAATATTTCAGAGATACATAAAACAATATTACTTACAGAAGTAAGAATTTTTTAACTAAGAAAATGAAATTTTTAACTGAAGAAAATTAAATTTACATTATTTAAAGGAACAACAATGTTAGCCGGACAAAACCTTCGACTAGACTAATAAGGTAACATTACAAATAACCTCAACACTGTTCACTCAAGGGAACTAAATAAATCAAATTTCACTAAACCTCAGCACAACACTCCAGAATAAATATTACTTAAATTAGTAATATCACTTCTATGATTAATCGAACTTAGATCCTTTTTAATATATAACATCTCAAGTGTCTTCCTTCTTTGCTCATCTTTTTCTTTTTCTATTATAGTTGTATCTTCAAAATCGAACGTGTGACCTTCGTTTATTGCATGCCCAGCTAAGGCTGTTGCGTTACTTTTATTTGTTCTTATGGAATAATTATGTTGGTACAACCTTTCTTTGAGAAAACGACTAGTTTCACCATAGTAACACTTGTCACAGTCTTTACATTTGATGGCATAAATGAGGTTACTTTGTAACTCCTTCGGTATTTTTTCTTTCAAATTTGAAAATAAAGATTTATTTTTTCTTTTATTATAAAATGCCAGTGTAACTTCAGGTACGTTTCGTTTGAACACTTTTCTAATTGATTGTGATAAGCCCTCAACATAAGGAAATTTGAAATACTTCCTATTTATAACTTCCAGTTCAGCATGATCTTCATTTGAATGTGCTGGTTGCTGTCTTAAATATCTTAACCATATCGTTCAACTAAGTTCTTCGGATAACAATTTTTCTCTAACAATAATTTCACCCTTTTCTTATTTTCATTTAGAAAACATGGACTACTTATTTCAATAACTTTTTTAAACCAAATTTTGACGCAATTTAATTTTTTGGTTTATAGCATGAAGAAGAATGGTAGTTCAGGATTCTTGCAGCACTGGTAGGTTTTTTAAACCATATCCGTTAAGATATTGCCATTTTCACCTATTATAACTTTCACATCTAAGAATGGCAGATTTCCATCTTTCTCTACTTCACAAGTGAATTGTAGACGATTATGAAAAGAATTAAATATATTTAATACATTTCTCTTCTTCTCCCTTTTCAATAATTAAAAACAAATCGTCCATATAATTTTAATAAATTTCACCTTCGTACCTAATTTATTGTACTGTTTTCCAATAGTTCAATCATAACTATATTGCGAGAACTGGTGAAAGGGCATTTTGAACATTGAATTAAAGTTACCATCTGGCGATTATTAACAGTGTAAATAGTCTTATTAGTGGATGTTTAGAATTTGCTCGAAGTAAATTACCAGAATGAATTTAGAAAAACTATATTATTTCAAATGAAATAGTCTTAAAGAGTTTATATTTAATAAAAGTAAATATAATTTACAAAAGAAGATGCATAACTTCATCTAAAAACAAGTAATGGTTTCTTTGACTATTCTGGAGATTTGGCTGTAACTAATTTAACCAATGTTGAAATTCCTAGGGATAGTCTTATTTACTCTCATTAGGAGAAAAATTTGCAATTGAAGTTGTTGTAAAAAAAAGAAGTATTCCTACATTTGATATTATAGATGAGATTTAGAAAAGATTTTTTCATCCCTAAATATGGAAAACAGTGATACAATTAGAAGCCAATGTGTAAATATAATTACAAAACCACGGAAACCGATTAATAATTTTTCAAATCGATTAAAAGGCAAAATGCATGTATAGAAAGTTGCTATAAGAAAACTTAAAAGTGTTAGAGAAAACATGAGAAATTGTGGTTGTAAAAGTGACAAATCTGGTAATACTGTGATATCAAAAAAGAAGAGTATAAAGAAAAATGAAAAACTCTCTTAGAAGATAGTGAAAATATTCAATCACAAGAAGAGATCCTTCATCAACATTTACGAATAAAGTAAACAAGATAGTTGATGATGAGAAAGAAGACACTTATGTATAGATCTACGTCAAGCTTCGAAATTAAAAATCTTACAATGGAATAGCACCAAGAAATATATGGTTTAGTGAAGCTACACAAGCCAGGTTTTCCTCTCCGTCCTATCGTGTCGTTCATTGGAAGTCCAACTTATGAACTGTCTAAATATATAGAGAAATATCTTAGTTACATTACTAACAAGAATGAATTGAATGTAAAAAATTCATTAGAATTCAAACAAGCCCTTTCAAATCAAATACTAAGTGATGACGTAATTTATGATTTCACTAGATGTTCAGTCGTTGTTTACTAATATACCTTTAGATTTAGCATTTGATTTAGTAAATAAACAGTGGAATAAGATTAGTTCACAGGTTTGGAATGTCGAAAAAGGTTTTCCTTTCTATACTGGACCTTATATGTGAAGCAAGGTATTTACCTTTGATGGTACTATTTATAAACAAAAATATGGATTACCAATGGGATCACCAATTTCACCAGTTCTCGCAAATATAGTTATGATTGAACTATTGGAAAACAGTATCAATAAATTAGGTACGAAGGTGAAATTTATTAAATTATATGTGGACGATTTGTTTTTAATTATTGAAAAGGGAGAAGAAGAGAATGTATTAAATATATTTAATTCTTTTCATAATCGTCTACAATTCACTTGTGAAGTAGAGAAAGATGGAAATCTGCCATTCTTAGATGTGAAAGTTATAAGAGGTGAAAATGGCAATATCTTAACGGATTGGTTTAAAAACCTACCAGTGCTGCAAGAATCCTGAACTACCATTCTTCTCATGCTATAAACCAAAAATTAAATTGCGTCCAAAATTTGGTTAAAAAAGTTATTGAAATAAGTAGTCCATGTTTTCTAAATGAAAATAAGAAAAGGGTGAAATTATTGTTAGAGAAAAATTGTTATCCGAAGAACTTAGTTGAACGATATTGGTTAAGATATTTAAGACAGCAACCAGCACATTCAAATGAAGATCATGCTGAACTGGAAGTTATAAATAGGAAGTATTTCCTTATGTTGAGGGCTTATCACAATCAATTAGAAAAGTGTTCAAACGAAACGTACCTGAAGTTACACTGGCATTTTATAATAAAAGAAAAAATAAATCTTTATTTTCAAATTTGAAAGAAAAAATACCGAAGGAGTTACAAAGTAACCTCATTTATGCCATCAAATGTAAAGACTGTGACAAGTGTTACTATGGTGAAACTAGTCGTTTTCTCAAAGAAAGGTTGTACCAACATAATTATTCCATAAGAACAAATAAAAGTAACGCAACAGCCTTAGCCTGGGCATGCAATAAACGAAGGTCACACGTTCGATTTTGAAGATACAACTATAATAGAAAAGAAAAAGATGAGCAAGAAGGAAGACACTTGAGGTTATATATTAAAAAGGATCTAAGTTCGATTAATCATAGAAGTGATATTACTAATTTAAGTAATATTTATTCTGGAGTGTTGTGCTGAGGTTTAGTGAAATTTGATTTATTTAGTTCCCTTGTAGTGAACAGTGTTGAGGTTATTTGTAATGTTATCTTATTAGTCTAGTCGAAGGTTTTGTCCGGCTAACATTGTTTGTTCCTTTAAATAATGTAAATTTCATTTTCTTAGTTAAAAAATTCTTACTTCTGTAAGTAATATTGTTTTATGTATCTCTGAAATATTTCTGCTTGTAATATTCATGAGTTGTAACAATCCATTTTCATATTGTGTATATGTTTGATGTTGATATGTGATTTCTTATTATCCTTTGTTTGTAGGCCTATGAAAAAGGTTTTAAATAAAACCGAAACGTTGGCAACGAGAGTTTGATTTTTTATCCTGGAAAATTGACCGAACCCCGATTAGAGAACACACCTATTCTATCAAACGGTCGATATATTATTGAATCTGTTATATATATATATATAGATATAGTTCACAAAGGAATACTACTTCTGCCCGACGACGACGAATGTCGAAATATCGTATTGAATATTTAGTGTGTGTTTTTATATATCTTTCTCTTTCCTTTGCAAACTAATAGTCCTGTTGGACCATTGAATATATATATGTATATATATATATATAGAAAGTAGACCTTCTTGATTTTTGCATTAAAATCAATGCCCATGATTGTATGTATCTTTCTCTTTTGGAGTTTTTTAAATTTTCTGTCTTCAGAGTTAAGTAAGTTAATAATTTCGGCAGAACTGAGCTTGCCAGTGCTATTATGATTGAACTTTTAAACTAAAATATTAACTAGTTTCAGTTGTCTCTAACTATTTTCAGAATATTAATGATAGTTTTATGTAACATAAATTAGTGTAATTTCTTCCTCTCTGTTAATTTACCATAATTGCTATCAATAATATAAAATGTTGATGTCATACGTGTTTTATATTACGTGTAATATAACTTAGTAATAATTTTTTTAGCATTAAACTTATAATGGGGTGAGATGATATAGAATAAAGATTATATTCTAAGCAGAGAATTTTACTTTAATACTTGCTTTTTAAGCAAAAGAAAAAAAAACGTAAAGCGAAATTGGTTGAGATAAAATATTGTTGGTTATTGCTAGCAGAAGAAAGAGTGGTTTGTCGTGGTGGTCAGTTTGGTTGAGAAATAAATGCCTCTGGTCATGTTTGGGCATTGGGAAGTGGAGGCCGTTTAAAGCAAGATGTGGCAGATGACTCTGAAATAGAGCACAGACCATAAAGGTTATTGTTATGTAGATGGTTATTATTCTTTCCCGTGTCCTCGGCTTTTCTACTTTAAATATTCTAGGGAAAATTTAGCATTAGTGCCCTAATACGTCTTCATAACTTTTCTTTCTTTACGACCGTATCTTAAAAAAAATAATTAACTAAACAATTTGCCTTTATCATCTTTATTTCTCCCCTAACAGTCATATTTTTAAAGTATGGAATCAGACACAAAACTACTTTACTGCATCATGTTTCATTCTTATCTAAATTTTCTTATTATAATTTTAACTTTCTTCCTGTAAATTATTTTTTACTTTAAAATTTCAGGTATACTGCGACAGTAAAAAAAAATGTTAAGCCAGAGACCGTGTATTAGAAAAATAAAATAATTAAAGAACAAATAAATAACTAATATAGGTTATGATGCAGTGGAAGTCCCTCGAGAGAACATTAATAAGCCAAAGATTGGATCTTTGGGATACCGCAGAATGAACATTCTACATTGGGAGTTCTAAATTTTCTGTAACTTAAGTGTATTTAGAGTAAAAATCTTTAACGAGTACCTGAAATGATTCAAGATCATAACCGATAGCTTAACATCCTCTCCAAGAGACGATTACTCTCATTTTTTCACCTTTCTCATGAATAAATTCAGTGCCAGAGTGAGTATCGAACCCCAGATCAGTCCAGAGGCAAGCACGCAAACCACTGGGCTACTCTGGTTCATGTAACTAATATAAATTTAATCCATAAAGTATGTTAGAATTTTTTTTCTTGCATGCAGTTTCCATTTTGACTCATACAACTTAACTTCTTTTACTAGTAAAACTATTTTGGGCTATGTTTCTCTTATTGCAAACGCATAACTGATTGAATCTAGCAAGAAAAATCTCATGTTTTTAGTTATTAATAACAATTACATGATATTTTCTACTTCAAGGGAAACCAATAGTGTTGTAAGCACAAGGCTGACATTTCTTTTTACACAGAACGTCTACAACACCAAAAGCAACATCTGTCACAATTATGAACAGTTTAGGAAAATTTGCTTCATATTTTTTTTATTTTCTCAATGTGCCTAATATGTTTTTTTCCCCTAAGTTGAAGAGAAAGGAATTATTATATTATCAGGTCAGAGTTATTGACCTGATACATATCATCTTACAGATTCATACGCAAATATTACCATTCGGATTATGAGAAAGTACTCATAGACAGTATTGTTGCAATTCGTGCTTTGTTAGTACGAATTAGGACATATGATAATATAAATTACAATATTACACAAACCTTTCTGAGTAAACAACTCTTTTAATAGTCCTACCCCTTTTGCATATAGAGTATCTTCAAGTAGAACTAATTGTGGTTAAGGAATCTTGTGGTCAAATATCTATCTAACTAGTGCCAATAATTACTTAGATTTTCTATTATTAATATTCATTTTACTTTACTTGTTACTTACGTGATACAATTTTTTTTATAATTGGAATTCTCATTATCAGGTCTGCTTTAGTTGTCTTTTTATATTTATAACTGGTTTAAAGTACATCAGATTGAAAATTAATTGGTTTATTTATTATATGATCTTATTTATTTCGTGTTCCTCTGTTATTAACTGTTCCACTATTCATTCTTTCATTTAATATATAAATTGGATTAATTAATCCAAGTGAACTCTATAAGTTTACAAACATAAACAAAAGCTGTTCTTAAGTAAAATTGAGAATTAATAAAATAGGCAAACCTATCAGATAATGTATATATAACAAGATTTCGCATAAACACGAGAAATAACAATGAATGATCAAACCATCATATGAAATGGGCGAAAAAAAAAAACTTAGGTATTTAAACCACAAAAAGCTTTCTTCGTCAGAGTCAGTTCAGTTGGGTTTTTGACTCTGACGAAGACCGCTTCCTGTGGTTGAAAGATCTTAGTCTTTTATCCTTTTTCATGTTGTGGTTTGGTTATTTATAAATATAAAGATTTCACATAAACACGTTAAATAGCAATCAATGATCAAACCACAATGTGAAAATGGGAAAACAAGACTAAGATCTTCCAACCGAAAAAAGCTGGCTTCGTTAGAGTTGGGTTTATGACTCTGACGAAGAGCGTTTGTTACGGTTGAAAGATCTTAGTCTTGTTTTCCCATTTTACACTGTTGTTTGATTATTGATATATGCATATATATATATATAAGGATTTCACATAAACACGTGAAATAACAATCAATGATCAAATTGGAAAACAATATGAAATTGGAAAACAAGACTAAGATCTTTCAATCGTAACAAGCGGTCTTAGTCAGAGTCACAAACCCAACTGTACTCCTTTGTTTCCCCAAAGATCCCTTTCTGGACATTAGTCCTTTCCTGCGCTTTCAACCTTTTAAAATACCACTCTTCTCAATCCCTTACCAGATGTTTTCTGCATCTAGTGTTTCAGTTGGGTTTTTAAACCACAATAAGAAAATGGGAAAACAAGACTAAGATCTTTCAACCGTAACAAGCGGTCTTCGTCAGAGTCAAAAACCCCAACTTTTATATATATGGGAAAATGAAATGCAATGAAGAAGGACTGATGACACTTGAAATAATATATCTTAAAATGAATATATCTTAACATCTTAAAAACGATCCAAGAAGGACAATAAGCGTTTCAGAGTTAACTTTAAGTTCTGGGTAAGTACACAACTTTAGGCCTCCTTTTGCATCATAACTAAACTTAATGAGAATGACTTATTTTGAAAGGGTTAGAGATTATTTATTTTATTTGAATTTCATTTTTTTTTTTTATTAATATTATTTTTAGGCATATTTTTATTTATTATTTTTTTATTTATATTTTTCAAATTGTATCACTTTCTTATTTTAATTATCTGATTTAATTTTTATTATTTTTTATTATGTTCTAGCTAGCTTTAGATATATTTCTAACTAAACCTTTTATTATTTATAAAACTTTAGTTTTTATTAGTTTTAACATATAAAATACAAAATATATTCAAAACGGATTCGTAGGACATTTTGTAAACTCTAGGACAGTTGGTTTGAGTGTTACTGCAAATTCCACTGGTTCCATTTCATTTGAAATGAAGGTATGAGTTAGATAAAATCCGATGCTAAAAAACACTGTGAATCGCGTTCAACAAATATTTCAAAACCTCCATTATTTTTTCTAGATGTTTGAAATATTTGAATGATTTTAGCTTTTTTTTTTTTTCTTCTAGTAAAACTCCATCTCTAGGGAAATATTTGATCAAATCACTGAACATATAAGACTATAGTTAGTTGACTTTCTAACTTAAAGTGTATTATTAAGTAAACAATATGAAAAATAAGACATGTTTATTATACGTTGAAATTTAAATGGTTAAAACATTAATGTGTAGAAAGTTTGAATATTTATTTTTGGTTGGGTATGAGAAGCATTTTTAAATAAGACCCTCCAAGAGGCAAGTGAGGAGGTTTTGTATGTTTCGTGTTGTCATTGCATGAAACACGCAATAAAAAGAGTGCAATAAACAAGAGATCCCTCTGGGACGGGCCCTCCCCTGGGCCGCTCTCCCCCGCCGATACCCAATTCAGCCCAATGCTAATTCAAAGGTAATTGAACCAACTTAATTACTTCATTTATGGTTCATCGCAAGATCCTTTAATAACCTCCATTACCAGAACCAATTAACGTCAGAAATAACTTATTGTCACAGATTAAATCTAACAACATTTCAAATATAAAACTGTTCTTAAGATCAGGTTATTACTTTTTATTTTCTCAATTTGATTCATATTATTTATCGAATTGTTGTTTGCTATTTAGTACACAACAAGAAACATTTAGATTTTACCAGAATTTGTTACATATCATATTCAACGAACCTAAAACAGAAAGAACAATTGAACCTACACGTTTACAATTAATAAGTATTTTTTATTTATTAATTTTGTTTTTTTATTATCATTTATTTTAATATTATTTATTTATTTTTAGATAGTATTCATAGATGTTTATTAATTGATCATTCATTGATTTTAAATTATTTTTCTTTCACTTTATTTACATATTTTGGAAGATTATTTCACTTTGTATATTTAATGCGATAAAACTTCCTAATAATTTATTAAAAATGTTATTGCCTTATTTGGGCTATTTTTTAGTTTTTTCTCCCGCCACTACTAATTCACGTGGTACTGAATGATTAAAATGATAAAAATGTGGTTTTTATGATGAAGAAACATAAATATTTAAACATTTCTTATTTCATAACGAAAACAATATTCTAGAGACCATATCTCCGATCGACCTTGCAGAATAACCTTATATTATTGTTAGTACACGAGAGTTTTTTTTGCAATATTTTTATAGGCATATGTTTTAATCTTTCCTTCATATTTTGAACTGTTTTTGGAATTCGTCCATTAATAAGAGCAAATTAATTGCTCAAACTGATGAAGTTTTGAAATCAGTTCAAATATGGAGAGAATAAAAGAGGTAAGGTGAGATTTTTCTACAATAAAATATATATAATATATTAAACAATAATTAATTGCATCACAAAAAACAATCATTCTGAACTGCTTGCTGATTGAAATTCTCCTTTCCAAAAGGGTTGTCTTGGCCGTGATCTGACTGCCTGGGCAGCTTCTGGAGGGCTTATATTGCGATGCTTGAACGACTAAGTACGGGAGGTAGCACAAGAAATAAGAAGTAGGAAGCTACTTGAATATCATATTGAGATCAAAGAAATGTTTTTTAGAAGAAACAAAGATAAAATGTAATGAATAAATATTGTAATTGATAAATTGATAATAATTAAATAATTTTTCAATAACCAATAACTATTTTTGGTTATCTAAAACACTATAATATTTTATAAAAAACAATATAATACAATAATAAGAATACAATACAAACAATATAACAATATAAAACAATATAATATTTGGTTATCTAAAACTTATATCTAAAACACTATTTTTGATATTTATTTTCTTTTTTTTTAATGACGGATGCAGTGAGGGACTGATGAATTCAACCGTTTGATGCTGTCAGCTCTTTGTGATAAATTCATTTCTAAAGACAACTGCATCTGGTTTAGTTATTAATTAGTCTCTATGCAGCCTAAAGTACAATCAAGGAAAGGTTTTCAACCAACTGGCAGATGGATGGGAATTATCTTCTAACCAATGAAGTTTAGTTAAGATAAGAGATTTACTGGTTTTCAACAGATGCAAATGTAGTTTGACTTTGATTGGGAACACTGTTCTACTATCTGGCAACACTGTTTTTGCTATTTTTTAATATAGATTGTATTACTGTTCGTTGAGAGACCATGTGAATTATTACAGACGATACTTGTGTTTTGTGAATAGAGAGATGTTGAGTTACAATTATTATTGAAGATTATAATTGCGTTCTATAGAGAGAGAGGCTTTGAATTTTATTAATGTGATACCAGATTACACAAATCAGTTACACAAAGTGTGAAATCAGATACACTATATATTCTAAAAAGATTCCATGTTATTTTCCAATGATTTAAAACAATCGTTAACTCCAATCGGCCTGACACCGCCTCTGAAAACAATCAATGAAATATTCTTCACCCCTTCATCAGCTCCATTAGCTTTTTCTTAAGAAACTCAAGAGTTGACCAAAAGGTGCTTTGTGTATTTTGTCAATTTCAGGTCTTAACTCTAATCTTGAGATCCAGTTGTGAGCCTTTTAGCTTCAAATTCAAATAGCAAATAAAGTGTTGTTTCATCTATGTAGATGTTTTTTTGAGATAATAGCGTGCAGTTAGAAAACCAACAATGTCTTTTAACTGGTTTTATTTAGCCTTAATAACTCAAATTAATAGTTATTTTTTTTCAGGAGTTGTCTCGGTCAGCTGGGAAGAGTGGTGGACGTATGATGGTATTTCAGGTAAATTCATATTTTTATTTCTAAAACACTGTTTACTTCTAATCATTCATAATATTTGAACCAGTTCTACGTATATTTTTTTACACTATATAGACTATTATACGTAAATATGGAACTCCAATTTCAATTAGGACTTGAATTCGTACATTAGTAGAGCTTTTCATGTTTTCCTAAAAAATAAATTATTATTGAATACAGGTTTAATAACACTGAATCAGCTATGACCAAAAAAGTTAGTATGCAGCTGGTAGACAAAGAGTTCTCTGGGGAAAGCGAACTTTTGCCTTGCAGATCGTAACGCTGAAAAGCTAAACACAATTTTGCTGTTATTTTTTTCCTTTGTTTTTTCAGCCACTCTCAAATAATAACGTTAGCAGATTGGGAATATAAATACAATGTTGCAATTTCTGTGGCACCTATTTGACTACTCATCAGATTTCATTGTCTGCTCTTTATTTCATTTAATTATATCAATAATAATGTACCTTAATGAGTGATACTAATTTTCAAGTACACTTATAATTACTTGTCTGATAATAATATTCGCAGTTTTTTAGCAACTATTTTTTAATTGTTTGCCAAATGTACTAACATACATATTATTATCATCACTCAATTTTTAACATCGTAGGCAAATGCAGTAGCCACATTAAAATATATCAATTAATGAAAGTAGTATTTTTTTCATGATATCTAAAAATCGATTTTCTTATAATGAAGTTCAGTGTGCACTGTTCAATTTTTTAAAATAACATTTTAACATAATATGAATGTTCAGAAAATTGTGCCATAAGAAAAGCTTGGAAACCAGATCTCTTTATATTTCTAACTCCAAATTTCTATTTTAAATCTGGTACGTCAATAAATTTTCATTTCTTATTGTTTTAAGTTAATCTTTACCTATGAGGATACTCAAAGTAAGAAATGTCCCATCATAGTTAAATTATAATTTTTATTTTATAATTTTTCATTTTCCTATCCAAGATTATTACAGTAACGTCTTTTACCGATATATGATATCATACAAGAGTATGCTAAGGTACTAACATTTCTAATGAAACTCTATGGAGTTAAACATTTATAGTTGTTATTATTATCTCATTTTGAACCGTCCATACCAACAACAAGTACACTAAACAATGAATAAATCTGCAATATTTTATAAGATAACCCGAAGTTTTCGTAAGTCCTTTTTAGCATTAATCCAGTGATATATTTACTTAAACCCTTTTGAATCAGGTATAAGATCAGTATAAAAAATCAAAAAACTTTAACTAATAGTCACATATAGAAAATATAACGTCGGTTTGTACATGATGAAAAAAAGATGAACATAATGAAAACAATATTAATATGATAAGAAAAAGATCAATATGTCGAAAGAATATCAGTATGATGAGGAAAAGATTAATACAGGGAATATGATGAAAGAAAGATCGTCATTATGATCAAAAATCAGTATGATGACATAATAGGTCAATATATATCTATCGAATATTAAGAGAATTATTCAGTATAATGAATTAGATCAATCTGACGGTATAAAAAGTCAATATATTTCTATAATATATATATATATATATGTTGAAATGTACCGCAGCTTCGGTATTAACGACTTTTAAACTAAGCTGTTCCAGTCTACTGACAGTCTTACGAATATAAGGTGGTAATTCCCAAATGAGTTGTCCAAAGGACATTGAGACACTTTTTTGAAACACTTTAATAGATGTCAACAATTCAAATACAATTAAAATTAATTATACATTTAAAAGTCATTAATACCGAAGCTGCGGTACATTTCAACAAAGTATGCCTCCAAGAATATTTGCTGCCAACCTATACTAATATAATATATATATATATATATATATATATATATATATATATATATACTTTCTGAATATGACGAAAAAAAACCAATATGATGACACGAAAGCTTAATATAGTCCTGTATATATATATATATATATATATAGGTGTGTTCTCTAATCGGGGTTCGGTCAATTTTCCAGGATAAAAAATCAAACTCTCGTTGCCTATGCAACGAGAGTTTGATTTTTTATCCTGGAAAATTGACCGAACTCCGATTAGAGAACACACCTATTCTATCAAATGGTTGATATATTATTGAATCTGTTATATATACGTAAATTTGAATCTTTGCTCTAAGGACTGCCTGGTTGGTTGACCTGTAATTGCACAGTTGGTTGTCTTGACATCACTTGTGAATGGACAGTGTATCCTAGTTAGTGTTTTCATTGTAAATTAAGGAAAGGACTATTAATCAATTGTATAGTTTAATAAAAACTAACAATAGTTTATTTGTCCGACTTTCTCTAAAAACTTCCACATCACATATATATATATATATATATATATATATATATATATATATATTATATATATTGGAATTGTTCAATATGATGAAATAAAATACAATATGACGACAGAAACTGTCAATATATTTCTATAAAAATATTTTAGAATTACTCAGTATGACGACATAAATGGTCAATATATTTCTATAAAATGTATAGTTATACATTTTATATGTATAACTTTTTAATGTATAACTTTTTTTTATATGTATAATTTTATACATTTGGTGTATAACTGAAAATAGTTATACATCTATAGTTATCGTCTCAAAATGAGGATATAACTGGTCAATATGATACATAAAAGGTCAATATGTTACATAAAAGGTCAATATATTTCAATGAAATATATAATAGAATGCTATTCTGATGGGATCAATACACAGGGTAGAGATGGTCTCGCGGCCAGTAAGCCCTGATTACGAGTATCTGACAGATAGGTGAGAGAAGATTCAGTTGATGAAAAAGAAAACTACAAGGCAAACTGTTACAATAATTTTTATTTGATAATTTTATCCATTTATTTTATGTTTTTTCTCATTCCGTAGAATTTTTAAATTGTTTGCTATCTACTTAACTTATGTATTTCAATATTTTTTTTTAAAATTATTTCAAGCTCATTTTCTTTTGTGTCTTCTATCTGTTGTTTCAATTAAAGAGAATCGACAACATTGGTAGTAATAAGTTTTTGGATTAATGTTTTACTTATAAATTTACGATATGCATCAGATTCTTATAGAAAAAATATTCAAAAACAATAATTATTATTGATTTTTTGTATCAGAAAAGCTTTGCAAGGAACATGTTGAGCAATGCAAATAGTAACTAAGTTTTGCTTAATAGAGCAATGGAATGGGTACTGAATTTTACATAAGAAAAAATTGACCTGCATTTCTGAAGACAAAGGAAATTAACTTGAAAAATAAATTAGGTCATTGAGTAGTAAAGGAGGGAATGTCTCATCGCTTTCTGGAACTTATCTTAGATTTAAGTTTCAGAAATGAAAAATACATTTTTCGAGCAATCGAATTCTCAAGATAATAAAATTGTTGTGTAGCATAACCTGGGGTTTGAGCAAGCAACATACTCGGATAATCGAGTAGCCTTAAACACTAGTGTAGTCAAAAATTGTGTGTGTGTCAAATTTTTGTTTTATAAGTTTTTACATTTTATGAAGTTTTTTTAGCGTACGTTGAATAGTAAGACAATAAATTGGCAGTTTATCTCTTTGACGAATCATAAAATTGGTTAAGTTGTTCTAGAAATGTTTAAGAAATCATTTAAGAATATTATTGTTTTTGACATTAGATAAATACTTTTAATTTCCAATATGATGAAAGAATTATTAATTCGATGCAAAATTTAATGGTGATTCAATAAACTTAAAATGTTATAGTATATACTGTTTTTCTAAAAATAATTCATAACCTTTTTTTTTCCCTTGATACTTCGACTACAATTTCATGTATTTAGAAGTAATTTTGATTTCAGGGTTACTCCTTTAGCTTTTTGATTATGTGACGGAAATCGGGTGGACACCCATTGGTGGTACTCAGTAACTACGTTTAAGCTTTATGACGACAGAAAGTCACGTGGCCATTGTCGTTTTAGTCGTCTTTGGGGGTTTGTGGGGATTACTAGTTGGGAAAGATTTTGAGCAAGTGGATTTGGATGAGTTGAGAGTTTAATTCATAATCTTACAATATAATATTACAATAATCACGACAAATAGATACACAATAGGATAGATATGACCTCATAAAACTAGAGGAAAATAAAATTCAGTCCCTCATTTAAATAATAATATTTCAAATTGTTCTAGATCAATGATTTGATGTAAAAAAATAAAACCAACATTGATCATCTATCAATTTGATACATATAATATAGCCACATTAAAATGACCAAAGTTGAATTGATTGTCAATGAGTTAGATACTATGCTTAGTTACAGTAACATTGAGTGTAGACCACTTCTAATTTACTATTTCTGATGAAACTGAATTATAAGCAGTGATGAATCAAATTACTAATGTAAATATATATGAACTTTCGTTTGGAAATTTAAGAAATAAGTAAGATGTAAGATGGATGAAAAAGAAAAGCTGGCAGATAAGCGAAGAGAGTGAATTTGTTGAAAGTGCGGTCTGGTGAAGTGACGGATAGGAGTGGTTAGATTCTGGTGGCAGATGGGATACGCTTGTCACACCTGGGTGAGCTCGTCCCATGGGACAATCCCAATTTGAAACAAGCACCCACATCCAAAGCCCGCCAGTCACCTGGTTTCCCAATACCAGAATATATCTTTTTGCTGAACAGTCTCTTTTTCTTCTTTAACGTTGCTTGATTTCTCAGCTTACTTTTTCTTTGCTTTGTCTTTTTTTACTTTCATTTATTATTTGTAGTATATGTATTCATTTTTTATCTAAAAACATACAAACCAGGTGTTTACTTGTTATTGTAGAAGTTTTCTCTATAATGACAACAAGTGGGATACAGTTTGAAGAGGGTTATATTATTTTCATGCAGATTATGTGGCAAAAATTAATCATTTTTGACAAAAAAAACTTATCCCAAAATAATTAGTTCATACAAATTTAACAAAAATGTTAATGCAGAATATGAATTTTTAATTAAATAACTTTTTAATTAATGCATTTAATGAACTGTAGAGTTTGGAGAACTACAAATAACTCGGCAATTAGTTCACGTTAAGTTGTTATTTTGTTTATATTTTGAACAAGTACAAGAATGACAGTTTAACGTAAATAAAACTGTAAACAGCTGACAGATCGAATATAAACATATCGATATCTAAAATCGATATATACCGATATATAATATATCGATTCGCTACAGAACTTTTAATTTAATCATTTTCCCTTTCTCTAACCATACGTGTACGCTTGACATACTAATATATACTAACCATACGTGCGAACTTGACGAAATACCCATCAATGACGGACACATCTGCTAGTTAAACTATATATATTTGAAAAATAATGAACAGATAAAGAACTCGAACCATCAATTTGTAATATCTGGTCACTATATGTTATGAAATAGAGAACTGAATAAAAAAATAATAGATGGGTATGAATATTTGATAAACTAGCAAAAGTACTCAGTTTATTGAAAACACTATCTGAAGGGGGAAGTAATTCCAAACTGACTCATTAGACAGGAGAGAAGTAATATTGTACATTCCTCTTTAATTCTTACCATCTCTGTGATACAATGAAGCAAAATAACAGCATTGTTACTAAACCAATATTAAAGTAGTATACTGTCCTCTTTTTTGAACTCTTTTCAACGAAAAACAAAATAAAATTGAAATATAGTTGAAAAACTTGAACTATACAATTAAACTTTTTGTTTTGAATGCATTATTAATGGATAGAGTACTCTAGAAATGCATATTAATCTTCAAAAATGTATATTCTATAATCTTCAAACATGTAAAAGATCATCTTGATAGATTAGAATTATGATTGCATCAAATTTATTATTTTCTTTACCATTGTGTGTTTATGCTGGAATATTTAGGTTAGAAAACCTTTTCTCAAAATAGTTTAGATGTCGTATAATACATGTAAAATGTATCTATTTAAAATATGATTTATTTATCACTCGCAATTTATACGTTTTAATCTGATGAAATTACGTCGGAAGAAAGTGAAATAAATAGTAAAACGTTGACAATAAGATATGGGTGATCATGACAGAGATAACAAAAAGTTAAAATTCAACTATGTATATTTGAAAAAAAATGAAGAGGTAAAGAAATCGAACTATCAGTTTACAATTACAAATACTTAGTATATATTACGAGTTATAAGTTAACTCTTAATATATTCAAGTTTACAAGAAGTTATAAGAAGATTGCACAACTAATGATTTATAAGAAGTACTTAAATTTGAAATATTGAAGTTATTTTAAAATGAATAATTTAAAGATATTTTTCAGCTTAAACCCGCTATTTTTAATTTCATTTCATGTAATTATAAAAATTAAAATAATCCATATAGGAAGTATTTACAATTACTTTATTATTAACTTTACTAATTTTTTCCTCCTTTTTTGTAGTTACTCTCAAATGATAACGATAACAGATTATCAATATTATAGCCCCTAAAATATGAATAATAATGTAATTTTTAACTGTACTAAGAACTTTTTTTTCATTTATAAATAAATTCATTTTCATTTTATAAATAAAATTTATACCCATTACTAAAGACATTTTGTCTAAATTTATAAATATGCAATATACTACAAATACAATAACAAGATTTCACAAAAACCACGTAAAACAAAAATCAACATTCAAATGACAGCAAAAATCTGAAAAAAGACAAAGATCTTTCAACCGTAACAAGGAGTCTTCATCAGAGTCAATTCATTGGTAAGGATTCGACTCTGACCAATACTACTTTGGTTGAAAGATCTTAGATTTTTTTTCTGATTTATTACTGTACAAGTGGAATATATGAGCATTTAGAACAAAAATATTGAACGTAGATTGGTTTATACTATATTATTTATTTTATTCTGAAAAGAAGGAAAGAAGGAATATTTTTAAACTGGGCAATTTATAGTTGAACAAAGTTGCTAACTTTAAAAGATCTAAAAACTTGTTTGTAAAACTTTTAAAGCTAGTTATCGCAGTGACATTTCAGTTTTTATTTTTAGAAATACATTTCTTATCAAACCAAATAATATTTGCAGGCATATTGTTAGTACCATAGAGGTTAGCAAATATCATATTCTTATAAAAATCCGTCATATTTGATGAATTTTTGTTGTAAATGCTTGTTGTAAATGTTTGTTGTATTGCTAATGATGGAAGAAATCTGGAAATTTAAATAACATTTCACATTTCTTAAATAATAAGAGAGATTAATTTGAAACTGAAAAACTGACTGAGTTCTGAGAAATTTTATTTTGTTTTATATTCACGATCGGTACTTTAACAAGATATATATAACAAGATTTCACAGTAAACAAGTGATTTAAAAATCAATTCTATTATTAAAAATTCAGATATATGACTAAGATATTTCAACTAAAATAAGTAGTCTTCGTCAAAACTTCACTAATACTGAAACAGATGTCCTAACCACTTGTTTAGTATGAGTGCAACTCTGATGAGAACCACGTGTTTTGGTTGAAAGCCTTAGTCATATTTTTGAATTTCTTACTGTCCTTAGACATTGATAACAAATATACAGTAATGCTGCAAATTGAGTCGATAAACTATATAAAATAATTTTACAGAAGAAAACACAACAGATCACAAAAACTTACTAGTATATGTCGACTGCAAAATATGTCTGTGAGTATGAAATATGAGCTGAGTCCCCGCTTGTATTCGAAGCAACTTTTTATCTGATGACAATGCTGTCAAGATATTAGTGAGTTTTTGTAATCTCTTGTGTGTCTTTTTTTTTATATAAATTTAGTATATGTAGATATGTATTATATTTAGTTTGGAACTTTATTTGCTCCATGAAAGTTATTTGAACGTATTTTTAGGGGTAAGACAGTATAAGAAGTGATAATGAAGGATTAGAGTTGTTTTTTGGTTTGATGAACAAAAGATGGTACTAGTATTTCTTCAATGTGATGCAGAGTGGTTCATTATTAAACAAAACTAAGAATTAGTCGCATCATTTATTATATCAGTATACTTTTAGGAAGATAGTATGTGTGTACAATCCTCTCCGAGTAGATCATAAACCTGCATTCTTATATATTTTTATATAAATAACATAAAACAACATGATTTGTAATTGTTTCAAATATTAACCATTAAATTTTAACATAATTGTTTATGCTAAGCAATTTATTGCATGCATTTTTTAAATTCGTCCGGAAAGATACATTCACGAGCTACGTAAGTAGTTATTACGTGGTATTTCCACATGATTAGTCCGGAAAGATACATTCACGAGCTACGTAAGTAGTTATTACGTAGTATTTCCAGATGATTAGTCCGGAAAGATACATTCACGAGCTACGTAAGCAGTTATTACGTGGTATTTCCACATGATTAGTCCGGAAAGATACATTCACGAGCTACGTAAGTAGTTATTACGTGGTATTTCCACATGATTAGTCAGGAAAGATACATTAAGTCTCTAAACACAAGAATTTAATTACACAACGCGTTTCATCATCAGGTACATTTATTCAAATTGGTTCTTACTGAGCTGTCAAAAGCTATATGACTGCCAGGAACTTTTATGTTTGGTATTAATATAATTTAATTAACATAATTAAAAGCTGTAAAAAAAACAATATTTTTACCAAATAATTATTCATTAATGTTTTTCATCTCTGAGGAAAGGAATAAACCAAAAAAATTCAATGAAGTATATATTTATAGTGTACATTGAAAGGTAGAATATGTGAGTTAATTCGATTTGGTATGACAGGGGATCAACTGGTTGAGGGCTGGGAGTCTGTTTGAGGATGATTGGATAGATGCCAAAGCTAATCGACCTCTCTTGCAGCATCCTCTAAATGACATCAAACGGCAGAAAAATCTCAATTTCCCATCCATTTCTCTAGTATTAACACTGATTCATCCCTCCCTTTATCTGAATTGTGCAAGTCTTTCAAAATTACGTTATAATTATTAATCAACAAGGTTACTAATATATCTATTATTTTTTTGTTTTATGTAATTAGTTTAAATACTTTACTTCTTCTCGGAATTTGGTTGGGGTTAATTATTTGAAATTATCTTTTTGCCAACCTTTCGTTTTTATTTTAAGACATCCTCAGGGCTAGAACCCAAAAAGAATGGACATTTATCTTGTCTACATCACATTCAATATAAAAATTAAAAAATCTTACTTACTCAAGGCTAGCTTCCAACACCGAACCAACAAAATATTTATTTAGAACAGGGGTGCTCAATACGTCGATCGCGATGGCAATAGTGGTAGATCACATACAACTTTCAAGAAATAAAGTTGCCTGTTCGTGCTGCACGTGATTTTAGTGACCAGGACAGGGTGACAGTCAGCCAGTCATCCACTCCATCACTTGATTGATGTACAAGGTAGAGATGGGCATATCCAGAAGCTACAAAAAACCTTGTATTATTATTTTATTATCATCAATACTATTATTATACATTGTATATGCATTATTATTATTATTATTATATGGTAAGTACAAAAACATGTTGAGAGCTTATTTAGTTGCAATATTGGCTCATGTGGTAATGCAAGGTAAGAATCTTCAATAAATTTTAAAATAACATACGCTTTTATGGGTCGGTAGATCATTTCGACTTGGTCATTTTATAAGTAGCTCGCATACTGAAAAAGTGTGAGCACCACTGATTTAGAAGCTAGTCTTGAGTAAGTAAGGTTTTTTTAATTTTTATGATAAATGTGATGTAGATAAGATAAATGTCCATTGTTTTTGGGTTCTAGCCCTGAAAATGTCTTAAAATTAAGACGAAATTTTGGTAAAAATATGATTTCAAATAATTAACCCTGACCAAATTCCGAGAAGAAAAGTATTTATGAGTCATTTTAGTAAAGAAAACAATACATTTATATAATTAGTTTATATACTGTACTAGCTGATGGCTGAATTTTTTGATAATAAAATAAATCAAAAATTAAAGAATATTATAAACTTAAAAATAATCGAAACATTAAACTTTCGAAAATTAATGATCTATGAAGACATCAAATCAATATACCTATTAAAAGAACTTGATGAATTATTTATTAAAATTTGCGTAAATTGGTTAATATTTATTTCATCTTATTCTTATTAAACACATCTTTATATTTAATATTGTTTTGTTAAAATTTTAACAAATGCTTCCACAATTTTCAAGAAATTGAAAAAAAAAATAGTGAATGAGTGTATGAGGTATTATAGGGGAAAAAGTGTTAAAAAGCTACTTTTACAAAAAATATATTTTTAGGAGATTAATAAAGAGAATCAATATTATTTAATCTCATGGAAGCTGTTAGACTTGAATTTATGAAATACAAATTGAATATAAACAGAAAATAAAAGAATAAAGGGATTCATTATTTACCACTAAAAGTTCTTGAAATTCTAATTTCATCTCAGTCTCTAATTACTATTTGAACTAAACAGAAATTATTTAAACTACATTAATGATCTTATAATCTTAAGTGATTGTTCATTATCTTTCTTTATAACAAATATATTGACTGGTCAATATGCTTCTGTTCCTATGTTTTTATAATCTAACTACAACAACAAAAAAATAATAAAAAATCTATACACAATTTTATTGTATTTTTGAAGTAATATGTTTTAGAAAGCTGTAGATTATTAGTTATTTAAACCTACAATTAGTTTATATACTGAATAATGGGAGAAAAATCAGTTGGAGAGACGGGTCTCCCTTGTACGGCTGCCCCTGGGATGTATATAGTGTGCAAAATGTACTCAATAAATGATTCAATGAATTAGAAAACAAAAAAAAAAAGGCAAATCGTTGACATATTTATCTATTTGATGTAATATGTTGAATATCACTTTGATAATTTGGACATTGCATTATTGAGTGCGATTGCAAGACACACGTACATACGCATACACTGTAATTAAATTAATTACTATATTGATATAGTATTATAAATATTCAATTTCATCTCAAATTTTTAATTTCTTGGATTTATTTCAATCTAATCAAAACATATTTTTTTTTTCAAAAAAAAGTGACACTAAAAAGTTGTAATGTTTGTGCTTATGTTTTTTGTTTACGAGTCTACGACTCTCTGTGTTTACGACTCTCTTCCTTCTGAAAATTCCTTAAACCACCGAAAAACCTGTGCCCTTGATAAAACACGTTCTCCATAGGCCTCCTGAAGTTTTTCAAAAGTTTCGGTTGCATTATGTCCAAGTCTGAAGCAAAATTTGATTGCACACCGCTGCTCAACTTTGAGGTCACTCATTTTTAAAACGCTCAAGAAAAAACCATTTCACGAAAACCAACACTACGGACAAACAAATGACTGTGGCGAGTTCAGATTCATACTGGAGGCGCATCACACGTGCACCTGACGCTACTCAAAGCCACGCGTCTCCAGCGTTGCCAGATCGAAAGCGACGTTGCCAGTCTCACTACTTTATTTATACACCTCAGGGATAACAGTGATAAAAAAGAAATTTGGTGATTGTGATTTTTTAGTTGTTGAGATAACAAAGTGTAGCTCTGACTTGATTAACAATAACATAAAATGCAAATTAAAATCAGTTGAAGACACAGGCACAAGATCACCAATCAATATTTTATAACAAAATATGAAGAAGCAAAAGATAACAAGTGTTAAGTGACAGAATGCAAGGAATATTGTTTGGTTATTGAAATCGCATAAAAGAGGGGAGTTAACAAGATTTGCACGAGTATAAAAGAAGAAGGAGGAAGCTGTCTCCTGTTTGGTAAAGAAATATTTCCTTTTTGCACAAGTTGGCGTGAACACAATATTTACTGTACACTCTTATTCAGGAAGGCTTGCTTTTCAACTTAGCAGGCAGCTTCCATCTTGTCTTTATTCTACGAGAAATTTATAATATTTGGCCAGTCAATCAATTCGATAACTACATTAAAGTATAGACATTTAGTGCACTCAAATTCTAAAAAAAAATTAACTTTATTACTTATAATAAGTTCTTCAAGTATTTGAGGTAGATACCGTACATGTTACTGTTTTTTTTTTACTTCATTAGTTTCAAAATTATTACTGTAGTAACGTTTTATTATTGCTTTGTATATGTTTTTTTTCTTTTTCATATATTTAAATACTATTGATTTAAAATAATTATACCTTACTATAAAAATCTTTTTTTGTGTCATGATACATTTATAATATAAAGAAACATATTAATCAAATGTCGTAAATAAAGTGTTACAATTTGTACGAAAAATGATGGCCAATTTTGAGCCATTTGGTCACAATAAAAGTACGTAAATTATAAGAATTTAAATTGTTTTAACGCATACTTTAGTACGGTGCTCTACTGGTTTCAAACTCCGTCCATCTTCAACAAACTTTATCAGTTAGTCATGAAAAATCTAACTCAATGTAAGAGGTAGTACTATTTTGAATAACTTAAAAAAAAATTACGTTGGTCCTTTTTTTTTTTGTTTTTTTTGTTTTTGATATGGGTAACCCACAGTTCAGAGAGTTTATTGATCATCTATGCCCTTGCATAGATTACAAGTATTCATTTGCAAATTATATTAATATAAACAATTTTAATACAATATAGTCATTAATTATCAAATAATTAAATCAAAAGAAATACAATGTTATAATTAGTATGCTATAAAATTTGATCCTTAATACTAACATTATAAATTATGATAATTATATTATTAGTATTCTTCTTTTACGATTCTTTACTACATTGTTTTGCTATATTACTATATTTAGGTTTCTAATAATATACGAGTATATTTACAGTTTTGATTAAGTTATAAGGATTATGCTACGATTATCAATTATAAAAATCTTTATTGTAATCCAACATTCTATATCCATTTATATCATTTTTGGCAGAGATATTTCGATGGTGAAGGTGCAAGGACAAAGAAAAAGTGGATATAATGTGTATAATGTGTCAATGTCTATAAAATTTATCAATTTTATTACTTTACTAGTTTCATTGGCAATCATTTCGCACTCAGTGATTCGCCACTTCTACCTTGTATGATGACTTCTTTTTTTCTACATAAGAGTTCTTGTATAAATTGGGCATTTATGTAAGATATGATGGCAGTTTTTGAAATTAGATTGACCCTGAGCTGCATGGTTATTAAAACCTGGCAGAGTGAACCTATCATGATATCAATAATCTATTTTCTGTTCCTTGATATATCTGACTAGATAGCTAAGCTTGATCAGGGTCGTTTACCAGAAGGATAGCGTGATGAAGAAGGGTTTTGACCAATACTTTACCAATGTTATCGGTATGATCTGCCTTTATCAAAATAAGACTGCATTTCTGTCTTTATTTGATAAACCATTCCTTTTTTTTCCCCCAGCGGCATCTTCTTGAAGACATTATCGCTATGAGGAATCAATTCAATTCTCATTTAAATAACATTTAACTAGAACTTATATTTTCAGGTTATGTTTTAATGAAAAATTTGCAAAACTTTAAAAAGTGTACGATTTATTTGCTTTTCTGTTTTTAGTGCTATTGTTGGATTTGGAAGTACTTCTGCCTTTTCTCTTGACCTACGATGTAAAGAGAACTCTATCATGATATGCTACAGTACTGTTAATGGGAATTGGCAATAGTTACAAATCGGTCTAGCATCCTTACCGTATCATATTACCCTATTTATACGAATAATAAATAAAAGAAGATTCTAGACCAGGGGTGCCAAACTCATTTTGGTCTAGGGTCCGAATACAGCTTAGTTTGATCTCAAGAAGGCCGGGTCAGTTCATTGCATAATTTCATAGAACTAACAATAAGTCCTCCTTTTTCTTTTGCATTAGTCGCTAATATTAATAATTAGTGCAAAGAAGAATAAGTCAATTATAAAAATCTTTATTGTAATCCAACATTCTATATCCATTAATATCATTTTTGGCAGAGATATTTCGATGCTGAAGGTGCAAGGTCAAAGAAAAAGTGGATAATATGCCAACATACGCTGAACAGACGTTCAACGCTACCACATCCTTGTGTTAGTCCTGCTGCAGTGTGCGTACTAAAACACTTTGCCCATAGCGAATAATGTAAGAAACATAGTTTTTAAAAAAATTATAGTAGACTCTTTTTTTTTATAATGGAGATTTATTTCCGTGCCATACTAAACCTTTAGGTGGGCCGGATCTGGCCCACGGGCCGTACGTTTGGCACCCTGTTTTAGATATTAAACTCATTCGTTAAATATAAAATAATAAATATAAAATAATAAATATAATTGATCTCTATTTAGCATGTTTAAGTTATTTCCTTTTTAAATGATTTATAATACTTAAAATAATTTTTTTTAGCGACAATGACCCATTTACAGGTATTAAATACACTGAGTATCATCTGATCTATTATCATAGTTTTTTCGAATGATCACTGTCACAGTTACAGTATTTTTACTTTACTTTAAATAAATTATTCGTATCATGAAAAAAGTTAAGCTCAATATTTTGACTGGTTTACAAATTTTGAAGTCTCCAAAGTCATATTTTGGTGGCATTATATTGTGCTCCCCCCCCCCCCCCCCCTCACACAACAACCATTCCCACCAAAGCTATAAATAATATCATTTGTTTATAAAATTGTTATAGGTACACCTTTGTGTAATATCGTATCATTGTTATTATTAAAGAAAACCAAAAAAAAAAGAGATATAGTTCAATTTACTAGATTAACGTTATTGATTTTATTTAATAAATTTAATTTGTTTTGATTTGTTTAATTAATTTTTGTTAATTTTGTTTGCAAAAGTGCATCAATTTACCTGAAATTCTCTGACATTCTGAGAATGAAAACGCCACAGTCAACTTCTGCAATGGACGTGCAATTATACTTTATTGTAATACGGGGGAAAAAATGCTCTCCCCCCTCCTCTCCCAAGGGGAGTGCTGTAACACAAACATTTGTGATACTAACAACTTCACTATCTGATCCTTTATTTAATAAAGCATAGTTCAATATAAAAATAAACCCGGAAATAAATCATTACAAACAAAATTGCTTTCCTATTAAAATAATTTTAATATATATATCCGAAAAGGATAATTAATTTCGATTTGAAGTATGAGGAAATTGAAATGAAAGTCTAAACGAATTTGATCCACTTTGACCACCCCAGTGGTCAGGTTAGTCGTTTGTCAAAAGAATTACATTTTAGCAATTAAGCACTGGAATTTTTTTTCAAAAATCAAATTTCATTAAAAAGATCCTTGTTCCAGGTCATATTAAAAGCCAATTAAAAACGTATTACTCAAAAGAAAATAAAAATAGCACTTCATAAATGTTGAGTATTGATAAGAATTACGTTTTTTTTATTAAATTGGGATTTAATTTCTGATTAAATTGATTTGACCATACTCAAGGTATGGTAATTGAAGTGTACTGGGCAGCTCAAAGCAAGCTGAAATATAATGCCAAAAGCAAAAAAAAAGTCCTGTGAAGTATGATTTTGTCACTACTGTAACAATACCGTATGAAGTAGGATCATTAATCACTGTTGTCACAGATTTTTTTTTTTACTTTCCTATAAGTAATGTACAGTTATCCTGATAACATTCGATCTCGAGATTTGGATTGACTTACATGTTTTGAGGTCCCAAAAGTCGTTCATGAAGTTTATTCGATGATGTCTGTGTGTGTGTGTGTGTGGAACAATATTTTCTTAAAAAAATAGAATAATTAGTGGGTTATTCAAAAATAATGTGAAAATACTATATACTCGTATATTGGTGAAAATACTACTTATAGTGAATTGTGTAATCACTACTGTAACTACACAACATAGGAAAATATTTTCTTTTCATTATTCTATATTTCATGTAGAACGATGACTCTACTATAACAATAACTCTCCCTCTTGTGAAAGTATCATAGATTAAAATATTGTCTCTTCACTACCCGAATTCTGATAATTGGGAAATATTGTCTTTTCCTAATTATTACTATACTAATACAATGGAAGGTATGCTGTTTCCACTACCATAACTCTACTTCATATAGAAGTATGCTCTTTTCACTACTATATTATTATTATTATTATTATTATTATTATTATTTGAGGGTGACTATAGCACCGCGTCTTAAAAACTATTGTTTCACTACCTACTGTAACTTTATTTCATATGGAAGTATGCTCTTTTCGCTACTATAACTATACTTTATATGGAAGTATGCTGTTTTCACTACTGTAACTATACTTTATATAGAAGTATGCTCTTTTCGCTACTATAACTATACTTTATATGGAAGTATGCTGTTTTCACTACTATAACTACACTTTATATGGAAGTATGCTCTTTTCGCTACTATAACTATACTTTATATGGAAGTATGCTCTTTTCGCTACTATAACTATACTTTATATGGAAGTATGCTCTTTTCGCTACTATAACTATACTTTATATGGAAGTATGCTGTTTTCACTACTGTAACTATACTTTATATGGAAGTATGCTCTTTTCGCTACTATAACTATACTTTATATGGAAGTATGCTGTTTTCACTACTGTAACTATACTTTATATAGAAGTATGCTCTTTTCGCTACTATAACTATACTTTATATGGAAGTATGCTCTTTTCGCTACTATAACTATACTTTATATGGAAGTATGCTGTTTTCAGTACTGTAACTATACTTTATATGGAAGTATGCTGTTTTCACTATGTAACTATACTTCATCTGGAGGTTTTTTTCATTGTATTAACTATATTTCATGTAGATTACAATCTTCTTATTAATACAACTATATTCTATATCAGGTATGATGTCTTCACTACTCTAACAATGCTTTATTTGGAAATATATCAGTAGTTATTTGTACAGTTACACTTCACATAGTAGTGTTAATTAATTTTAATAGTGTAATTACTATGCCACAAATATAATTACCATAGTATAATTATCTTTACACTTCTGTAACGGTACGTCATTTGGAATTAATGGTATTTTTCCTACTATACCCATACTTATATTAACAGATATACTCTCTTTAGCACTATAGCAATACAATATGTAAAATTGTTCTACCATCATTACTAGTACTACTTCATCGGATATAACCAATATTTGTACATCAAATAGGATGATCAGTGGGTTATCGTATATGCATAGTTTTTCATAAACTTTTAGTACTTTTTTTTTGTAGACCACTGAAGGACTGACAGAGTCAGCCCTCTGTTGATGCCTCCTCGACAGATTGATTGTTGCATCTCCCACTGGTTCTTCATTGGAAAATCTAAATTTTGTCTAACTTAAGTGTATTTAGAGTATGGATCTTTAACGAAAACCTGACATTGTAAAGGCTCGGGACTAACGGTTAAGCGTTCTTTCAGATTTATTCACCTCTCACTTGAATATATCGAGGGCCAGAGTGGGCATCGAATCCCAGACCAGTTCAAAGACGAGCACGTTGCCACTGAGCTAACTTGGCCCTATGGTGCAAATTATCATTCTAATTTTCTATTGTGTAATTAAAAATTTGTGTTTTCTTTAGTTCCTCATAATATATACATATATTTCTTCACTTTTAATTTTTTATAGTTTCATTTTTATTTCCATCTCTACATCAAAACTGTTTCATTTTCAACAGTCAACGGTATGGCTTGTATCGCTCTCACAAGCTTTAAGATTGAATTATTATCACAATTTCTACATTTTATTGAAAAAAAAATTCTCTTTTTTAAAACTACGAGGATTATTCCTTTTATTGCTTCTGCAGCCACAAAGATAATGCCAACATTTTAAAACGTTAGAATTAGTAGATTAGGAGGAATAAATGTTGTCTAAAAACACATTTTTGGCAAAAAAAGTAACTTTCCCATCATGTACAATTACTCCCACAGCACATCTACACAATGCAGCCCATTTTTGTGTAAAATATCAATTTGATCTATCAAAGATTCTGGACCGTAGGGTGACTACAAACGTTAGATACACACACCCACACACACACACACACACACACACACACACACGACATTATCTTCATAAAAAACTTCATAAAACGACTTTGGGACATCAAAACATGTAATCGCGCCAAAATTTTGAGATGGAATGTTTTCACGATCAACTATACTTAACGTATACTAATATTAGAATATATGGATTTATATTTAAATTATTTGAATTAATGATCAGACTTTAATAATATTCAACTGATTTTATGTTTGTAAATGTTGTTAAAATATAAATGAAAGAATAATGTTTATTAAATCTAATTTAACACAGTACTAATATGTATATGGTACTATATGTGCTATTAATTGTACTGTTCAGTTCTAGCGGCCTAATAAATACTAAAAATAAATTTTATTACACTAATTAAAGTTGCTCAAACAATACAGCAATAAATTTTCTAAAATTTGTTGCAATAGAAAAATGTATATCGTGAAGTATATCTCTTTGAGATTTTATTAAGAAAGAGCGAGAGGGAAAGGCGTTTTTGATTGGCTGAGATATTTGGATGACGCTAAAAAATTGCTTGCGAATTTAGAAAGCCACTGAAAAGAGAAACAATCAGTTGCAATGAAATATTCACCGCTATATATCTGAGGGAAGAAGGGAGGGAGATGAAAGAGCGGAGAGGGGGAACTCGTAGCTCATATACCTATATGAATTGTAGACTGGTATAACCGAGAGATTGGAACAGTAGGCCAATAAAAGTGGTTCACGTATTCACAACGCGAAGACGTTCTGCTTCATGCTTTATTCTTCCCGTGGGAATATTTCCACTAACTTCGTATCCTTCACCTCAAGAATCAGTTTTTATGCAGAAAAGCGTCAATTTTTTTGTGAAAAATTATTATAACATACCAGATATATATTCTGTTATATGTTTTATGATATATTCTGTAACATCTACCATGTAATAAAACAACTAAAATAGAATGTTTTAAAAATTAAGTACAATGTTATGTGTGTACGTCGTGTTATGATACATTTCAATGTAATTAAAAAATCATTGTCAGTTATATATACCGTAATTCAACTTCGTTAAGTTACTAAAATAATAAAATACACTTGCTCAGTATGTCAATGACAATAAAAATTAAAAATAAATTCATTTTGGATTGGCCTGCACTCAACTTACTATAAGTAAACATTTTATCAAACTAGTTGACAGTAAATTTAAACAAAGATTATTGATATGTGACTTTCTACTATCTTTTCTTTGTAGGTCTATGAACAAGGTTTTTAATAAAACCAAAATGTGAACAACGAGAGTTAAGTTTTGAACTTAAAAAATTGACGAACTCCCGATTACATAATACACCTATATATATATATATATATATATATATATATTAGTGTAATTAGGTAGCAGACCTTCATAAATACATACACAATTAAATTTCTTGCCAATTTCTCTATGGATGATTTTTCGATTTAGCTTCTCGAGTTTTCTGATCTCACACTTCCATTCATTTGGTACTAAGTGTAATAAATCACCAAAAGATTTCCTTTTAAATTCCGTGTCATATTTAGTTATCATACATTTAAAAATTTAAATCCAACGTTTATTTAAATCGAAAAATCATCCATAGAGAAATTGGCAAGAAATTTAATTGTATATATATATATATTATTGTTCGGTATATATAATGTATGTAATATATACTTGTTCAGATCACTATTCACCTTTCAAATTATTCTAGGGGTCTTGATTTGAAAGATGAAAAATCTGTTCATATTTGACTTGCAGATGGTCAGACTGCAGGGCTATTGGGGAGTTCCATTTCTAAACTCACTATTTGACACTATTATATTAGCTTCCTTGTGGTCAGTACTATGCTCGCAGATTCAATGCTAGCCTTGATTCCTTACACTATATTCTTCAAATAGTCAAAGAACATGTCGTACTTGCCGGTAAAAGATGCCAGCCCATATCATGTACGATCCCCACTCTAATTAATTGTAAGATGTAGAATGAAACCAGTAATGATATTCTCCCATAACACTAGGATTTGTAGAACTTTACTGAGTTGCTCTATTCCAGTATTGAAGTATTTCCTTCAAATCCGTTTCATGTTCCTTTCCATGTACCTGTCCAACATATTTTTATAGAAAAAATTAGTTTTTTTTGCAAATAAACAAATGTAAACATTGTTTATTTATTAATAAGTTACTTATGATTAAAATATGAGCATAATACCTTAAATTTAGAATGAAATAATAAAAAAAATCAGCTTCCGATCAACCATGCTTAGGATAGGTTCAGTTGGAGTAACAGTGCAAATATATTATACCCATATAATATACTCGTATATGGGTAGACCTGTGAACACAAAATTAATATCATAACATTTTCCCACCTCTATCAGTCCTTTGGTTATATGAATTACTAGACTACCCGTGACCCTTTGTGTCATTCAGAAATCATAACAATAGGTATTGAAATTAATTCACTGAACATGACTGACAGGGATAATTTTAATTGTTGTTTCTTGTTATTAAGGCACGGAAACAGATTCTTATATAGCCCAAGCTTTTGATATAATATTCTTAATATGATTCAAGTTATACACACAATAAGTATATTTAGAAAAATAAAAATCATTGAAAAGTAAAAAAAATCATTTATTTTATCATATAAATAAGACAAAACATCAATTCAAGATATATACACAATGAAATATATTACAAAGCAAACAAAACTTGTAAATTGAAATATTCAATTTATTTATCTAACATAAATAACATTAATAAAAGGATTGTGTCTTTATAATTTATCCTTAGAGCATTCATATTTTATCTGACAGTTGTGTTCACGTTTGCTTTCTAAAACTATTCAATTTTAACCTCTAATGTAATAGTTTATTATATATTTGTTACATTGATTTATAATACATTTGCACTACTGTAATCAGCGAGCAGGCAAGCTTTGGGCTACTCTAGTCCCATGCATTTATTTTATTACTAGGTTTATATTTCGCAAATTTTAAATAAAAAAAAATTTTGTTTGTTACATTTATATATATTACATTTTTACTACTATCACCGGCGAGCACGCAAGCAACTAGCTACTCTGGATCCATGCCTTTACTTTATTACCATTGTTTATATTATTCAAATTTTAAATTCAAAAATTTTTTTGTTACATTTATTCTGAATATATTTGTGCTACTGTCCATCGGCGAGCACGCAAGCCAGTGGGCTACCCTAGCTTCATGCCTTTAGTTTATTACCAGTGTTTATATTACTCAAATATTAAATTTAAAAAAAAATTTTGTTACTTTATATATAATACATTTGCATTGTCATGGCCGAGCATGCAAGACACTTGCTACCCTGGCTCCAATTTTGGGAATATAGTGATAATTTTCTTTTATTTACCATTATTCAGGTAATAAATAATATATATTTAATTTCAGGTTTCTATCTCCACGGAAAATAGGTGAACAAACAAACAAACTCACCAACTTTATATATAAAGATTTATGAAAAAATGATGTCAACAATTTCATGTAAAGCAAAGTGAACAAATGGTATTGAACAAGTAAATATTGAAGGGCGAGTTTGAAAGCGTGATTTAATTGTGAGAGGGAGTGAAATGGAGATAGCTATGAAACAAAGCAAACACCATCTAGATTTATCTTTCCAATTGTGTTCCACAAATCTGATATCACCAATTAAATTGAACATTGAAATTAATATGCTTTTATCCTTTTTGATTGAGACACTTACTGGCTCTCGAATATTTCTGATTTTTTTTTACTCTTAAGAATTGTTTGGTTTCATTTTTCACAAATATTGTTTGTTTGTTTCATAAAAGAAGAGCTATGTTCAACATTAAATTATCTAATATTGTAATATCACATAAAATTACTTCTTTTTTTCAATTATTTCTTACTTTACATTTACTTTTTAGAATATATCTACATTTACATTTATATTTTTTACATTTACAATTACTTCAAATAATTGAGTAGTTAATATATTTACTATAATACAATTTATAACATAATAAGATATATCTTCATAGTAGTTAAAAAAATTACTATTACTGACTTTGATTAGAGAATCTAGTCAAAATACCCTAAAGCAGGGATAGGGATACCTTCAATTCCTTTTACCGCAGGACGCATTCATGAATTAAGAAAAAATATGGATCCCACCTTCCATTCCAATATGGGAAAAAAAATCAATCCAATTTATTCAGTGTTAAATTCGTGCCAGTTAATTGCTCTTGAGAAGAGAATATAGTTGATTCTGTGTAGTAACCAAATTTACTGTTTATTAATAATATATTTTCAGGTTTTTAAACACCATTATTTTTTTATATTTTTTTTTCTTATATTTATTTTGGGATTGGCTTTGATTGTTAGAGGTTTTAGTGTTATAGTTTTCCTTATGAAAATGAAACCATTTATAATGATATTAGTTTGTAATGAACACAACAAAAATAGGAAAATAATACAGACGTATCCTAAAACAACTCTTCATTTTTTGGCATTATATTTTGCACTGTAATATCCTAATGGGAAACATGAGCTTGAGGACTTGGCAATTGTTTTATTATTAGGTCTTACTTGTGAAAACACTCTCAACTCTTCCTGAACTCATTTTATGAAAACTTTTTTATAATAAATGTTAAGTTTTTTTTATGTTTAAATGTTTAATGCTATTTAACATAAAATAACCTTGTTTACAGAGATAAGATGTAGAATGTTGTATATGACAATCAAATCTTTCCTCGTGACAGTTTATAATGTCAACTAGCGAAGACATTCCTCTAATATAAAAACTGCATAACTGGGATGGAAAAAAATATGATATTCAATCAAATTTCTTAGATATTCAAATATAATCTTCTTTTTTCCTTGCGGTCACCTGAGTGTTTTACTTGGCACAAAGAAGACCTGTCCTAAAGCAATAACAAACTTCTTTTTCGATCCGACTTACATTATTAAAACGTAACCAAATTTTTCCATTAAATTTTAAAAAGAAAGTTTACTTTAAAAATCCTCAATAATGGGAAAATACGAATATTCAATAAATTGAGAGAGATGTCAAAATTTGTATATTATGGATAAAACTTTCAGTGGGAAGAGTTTATCTATTCAGGTATTAAAAATCAGTGGGAAGAGTTTATCTGTTCAGGTATTAAAAATCAGTGGGAAGAGTTTATCTATTCAGGTATTAAATATCAGTGGGAAGAGTTTATCTGTTCAGGTATTCAAAAAAATTGTTTTAGGAAATCATTATTCAGTAGTCAGTTACTGCAGTTGCAAATTAAATATAGAATTAATATCCCATTTGATTTGGGGAAAGTTTATCAGTAAAATAAATCAAAAAAGTAAAAAATTAAACTTATTTTTACTTCAAGTGCAATGAAGCTCTTTTTCTGTAAAATATTGCTAAATGTAAAAGGTGATCTTAACAAAGTAGCCTGTATACCGGACAAATTTTGGTAAGGTTTGTCAAACAGTGCAAGGTAAGAGTGATTAGAACATTATCAATATAAACCTGCCTATTAACTTCCCAAAACACTTACAAGCAGCATCATAAAAGTATCAGAAATATTCTTTGTGAACCTCATAATGTGTAAGCTTATCAAAATCTCACAATGTCAATTATGAGATTATATTTTACAGTAAAATAACAAATATTGGTAAAGTAAAATCGGGTATTAGATAATTTTTACAATTGGTATTGCCTCACGTCATTTTTTTTACTTTAGTTTTGTTTGTTTCTTCTCTTTTAAAGTAGTAAATTAGAAAAGTTAGAAAATTTATATGTTGACATAAAACTATAAAACGTGTGATTTTCTAAAAAAAAAAATACATTGAGAATATTTGCTTGATAATTTTTGTGACGTCGTATAAATATCAGAGCAGACAGAGTTAATCTATCTGTCTGCTTTTTTTTTTCAAAACTCTGTATAAACTCTTATATAGTGTTTTAAAGTACATTATTGTGGGTCCTAGGTAATTTTAACCCATAGGTTTCTATCATAAAGAGAAACGATTTTGGCCTATATTTGTCAACGAGAGAGACAATACAACATGCATTAAAGAACATCGAATCGTGTTTTTAAAGCGTTGTATGCAAACGATAATGATTCTCTCAGATACAGAAAATGATCCATCTTTTATAGTGGAGATAAACTAATGATTTAAGTATAAACAGTCCAACACATTTTCTCATTAGCTAGAACATGGTCACACACAGTCATTTGAATTATAGATTACTATAAATAGCACTGGTGGTCTGGAATGAAAGGTAGACCCAAGGTTCTACTGGCCGGTGGACATTCCGCTTTTTCCCCGACGTTGAGTTAAGGCTGAAGGCAAGGCTTGTGGTGGTGAATCACTGGTTGTGTCAGTTGCTCACGGACCACGGCGACTTTAATCCTACCTCCACAGGTTCAAAATAGCTGATGACCCCATGTGCGATTGTGGCCATGGCCCGGAGACGGTGAGGCACCTTCTAGAGGAGTGCCCCTTCTTTGACCTACAGAGGTTTAGACTACAGACCCAGGCTGGAACATTTAATGAACAGTTCCCTCCTCCAAGAGGACTATAGTGTCTCTTCATGTGGCTAAAGGGTCTCACGTAAAAAAGCATCGATCTGTTACATGCTTTGTTCATGGATTGGGCCGAAAGGCTGAGAAACATGACTACAAATCAAAACAGATTACTATAAATATATTTTGTTAGTAAAATTTCTAGTAAAATGTATTTTTAAGTTGAAAATTGGAATATTATCTATACACAAAAAAAATCACCCACTTTGATGTTTTATCTGCGTGCTTCCCAGGATATACGAGAGTTCCTCCAACATCTAGACCTACTGTCCACAATTTTATTTTATTGCAAACCTTGAAGTCTGTTATCTACACAAGTTGGTGTTATCATAATTCAAAGGATATATAGCGCAGTGCGCATTAATTTACCATAAATAATTTCAAAACTCCAGGAACCATAAATCGGTTCAGACTAATTTAATAGACGTTTTAATAAAGTTCCATTGAAAGGACATCAAGATGTCGGTTTATATCGTATCATTTAGCTTGCAAGTAGAAAGAAAAATATTACGCTACCCTAGATGAAGTGTTGCATTCCCACGATTGAAGGACCAATTTTAGAGTGATCTCACGCTGAGTGCCATTTGATGTGCTGTATTTTTCCTTTCCGGGATACAGAAAAAAACAATGAAACCTAATCAGTTCTTTAGGAATCTAATATTGGACGTCATTCTAACATGCATTTACCACAATGATTATAGAACTTCCTGCATTTAGGTATACTTGTTAGAACCAGAAATATAATTAGAATGAACTGGCAAACTTATAGAGTTCACTTTTCTGTTGGAAGAAATTATATCAAAAGATTGGTAATGACAATTAAAAATACCTTAATTACAAATTAAATACCAATTTAAGAACATGTTCACAAAGGTTTAAAGAACATCTTAAGATTGCATTGATATATTCAAAACGTTATAAACGAAAAAAATTCTTTGTAAAAAGAAAAACATTTAAATATCATTCTCATCCCGAAGGTGGCTCTAGAAAAGAGTTGAAACATGTTAGCAGTAGGAAGTATGTTATTTAGTTTAGATGCATTAATGAAACGTTATTCAGGAATGCAGTTTCTGCAAATTAAGTTTCTGCAACATATAGTTTTATTATTATTTATATATGTAGATATATATATTTTACTGTGTATAAAACTTAAATATAAATATAAGTAACTTAAAGAAATATAAATAGTTTGAAAATGAGTGGTAGTGGAAACCATTAACATTGGGTTACTCTTCAGTGAAAGAAGAAGAATAAAGTTAAACTAAAGATTGTAATACTAGACCCCAATTATCTGAGAAGCCATTATGTATTTGAAAGAAGGTCAACTTTTTCTTTATTACAAAATACATTTTACACAGAACTTCCAAGTATTCTTTTCAAGAACGATTATAATAAGAAGTTACGAGTTACTCTTATAAGAAGGGGCGGAAACGATGTAATATATCAGAGAAGTATTTTAACTCCTTCTAACAGTGTTTGTCTTTTGATTAATTTCTGTTTAGATAATAAGCAGAAAAGGATGCCAATTAATTGGCAACTTGTATTAGTTTAATCAAGCGAACTCAAAAGATTGCTACTCTACCTTTAAAAGTCGAGTATTAATTTCACCAGCCCTACTTGAGATTAAAAGGCTCACTTATAATAAGGGGGGGGGGGGGGGGAGAAAAAATGACCCAAAAGGCACCCTCTACTTTAAGTTAGACGGTATCTCAATGAATTTATTATTCATTGGGCTCCGGGCAGTCACTTTAGCATAGTAATTGTTTTCCTCATCTAGTTGAGATTCAAAGCCCATTCTTCATTTAAGAATGAAATTAGATTTTTCTCCTGTTTGTTTCCCCAGTGTTTGTTTGTTTAGTTAAAAAAAAAAAACAACTTTTTCCTCTTGATTTTTCAAATAAAGAAGGTTAATTATTTATAAATAAATCGAGAATTTTTTTTTTGTTTCACTTTAATGTCGTGAATCAAATAAATGATACGAGCAGAAGAGACAATTATCTTTATCAAATAATGAAAAACGTAATATCGGATTGGGGTTTTAATGTAGTTTAATATTTACTGAACCTTTTTTTAGGGCCACAAAAAGCATTACAAATGCCTTTAAACTATTATTTTAGTTTCATTTCATTAGTTAATAGTCATATTTTCGTAGCTGCTTGGCTGACCGAAAGAAGCGTAAATTTTATTACAATTTTTTCTTTTGGCTTATAATAATGGAAATAATTTACATTTTCATTTACTGAAATGAAAACACAGTAATTATGGAACAAGTTACTTTCAGATTTCATCGTATTTTGATGTTTTATTATCAGGCTTCTCTACTAATATTAATTTATGATTCGTTAGATGACAGCTATTGTTTTAGTGTTAGACAGCTATTGTTAGTTGATGACAGCTATTATTTAGTGTTAGACAGCTATTGTTAGATGACAAGTTGCTTTAATAGATTTAATTATATTATTGATCATTTCTTGTTGATATTGATATAAGTCTTGACAATTTAGTGAATGTTTATTGCGTAATTTAATCATAAATGATTTAAACGGTTAAATCATAAGATTTCAATATTTGCAAATATCGTGGATTTTTTTTTTATTTTTATGGAGTGTGTGATTGAAGGTCTGCTAGAGAACTACAAGAGCTCTATGATTATCACTTATCACTTGATAGTGATAAGAGCTAATGGTTTGTTGACTGATTCTTTTGTTGTCTTCTTTTTATCGAGTGTGGTTTAAAACATTTTTCTAGCTGAAATGTTCGGCTAGAAAGTTACACCTGTTACACTGATCACTCATGACTATTCCCTTGTCTTACTTATAAAACTAAATTTTACTTAATTCTTTTCTACTTTGAATAAGGATCTTTGAAGTACCGGATATCGTACCGCCGTTAACGATAGCCTACAGCTTAACATTATCTCCAAGGAACGACGCGCTCAGAGTTCTTTTAAGTCTTGCCGTGCGAAAATTGAGGGTCTGAGGAAGAAGCGAATCCAGACCTGCTAGTCCAGAGCTTCCAGTCAGAAGGTTTGACCATGATAAGAAGTAAAATAACTAGGAATGAATCATTCAATTGATTAGTTTTTCCTAGCAACGGGTTTTCATTAAGTAAAATTGAGTTTAAACCACTCCATATTTTTAAAATAATAGGCTGTTTTAATTTAATGTTTTAATAACAATGTACCTTTTATTGTACTGCATTTATACTCAGTATGAATTATAAGTATAAAATAACACAACACTTATAATAAGAGTAACAGTAAAACAATTAATAATTTTTCATGCAAATAATGCTTTTATTTAATAATAACTAATTACTGAAACTATTATAAAATATCAAAAATATTAATAAAAAAATAGAAATTTCAAAAAAATATTGGTTACTTTATATCAGTTTTATCCAATATTCCGCCAGAATAGAGGAGTACGTCAATTTTTAAATCATGCATACAATAAATAAAAAACAATTTATTTAAATATGTATAATTCTGTATTTATTTCATGATTGACAAATTGACAAAAGAAAAAAAACAATACTCTGAATAAGCGTATTTTTATTTTATTGAATGCTAGTTTTTGCATAAGATAACTAAAGGTTCCCTCGAGTCAGTGGAATATTTGTTTTCCAGTAGGTGTCCAGCTACATATCAATATTTTTTATGGTATGATGGATTTTCAGTATAAAGTAGTTTGATGTTAATTTCAGTGTTGATGGTACCATTTGTTGGTAAGATTAAGTAGGGTATTTCTTGTTTGTTGTGGCGAAGTGACTATGGGTCTGTCATATTAATGACCACAGTGGTTTGTTGGTTCTCACCCAAGTTGGGTAGACCCTTGCGGTCATTGTGTGAGAAGCAGTGACTTCTCAGGAGGATGCCTGCTTGGTATACCGGGGAGCTAGAGACCCTAAACTCTTACTAGTGGGAACGGACCTTGAACTCAGCTGATTGGACTGGATAACTGGTACTTGCCTAGTAGAGGCTCGGCTCTAAACGGGAGCTCAGAGAAGGAGCCAATTAGATACCAACCCTTCGAGCCCTTATATGCTCAGTTCACGAAACTAGCACAGTCCAGGTGGCGTTTAGCCAACGAGAGGTTTTAATCTCTCTCTATGAATCGTTTCTCTTGGTGTACTAACAACACTCCTTACAATGACGCCCTGATGGGGTCCGATTTACTACTAGTTGCAAGCCCTAGTCCTGGTTTAACGCGATACACCCACTTCGGAGGAGGACGACTAAATTTACAGGAATCTTATGGTAGTACTAAAACTGTAAGGCAATGTAGATTAGCCCAACCACTAATTTTGAATTGTTGGATAATAGTATTTGGGTATTTTTTGGGATAGGTCAGGTGTTCATGCTTGCTGATAGCAATCATTCAGTTGTTAAATTCATGGTAGCAGGAAATAAAGTGATGTTGATTTTTAGAGCTGATGATTTTTTTGTGTTTCTAAATAATGTGTCCATAGCGATTAATGTAAATAATTGATTCATAATATGGACAGCATGATGCGGAATATACTGATTTTGGTATTAATGATTTGATTTCATGGTAGGATGAAGTTTGATATTTTTTGTTTGTCGACCAGTACGTATTATTAATCATTAAATTGTAAAATCATTAATCAGCATGAAATGAGATGATGCTCAGTTTGATATTGATTCTTTGATTTGTTTGTAGGATGAGATTGGGTTTGTTTTCTTTTTACGCCAGAAGTTTCCCATCAGCAGTCATATAAACCATTGATTCGTAAGATAGGTGAACAATGTGAATAACTATTTCATTACTGATGCTTTTCATTTTACGGTAGGGCAAAGTGGGATATTTCTTATTTGTAGACCAGGACGTGCCGTTTATTATAAAAGTTTAAGGGCCTTTGCGCCATTTATATGTGGATAGAATCCACATGTGGATAAAAACACGAGAAAATATCTGAAAAGTAATGTAATTAATGTATGCAATTTATATTTATTATATGGAAATGTGATATTGAATATATGATTATAAATTTCTATTTATTTATACAAAATGTAGTTTAAAAAATTTACATTGCATTAATGACAATTACAAGATTACTGCGGTCACTTATAATAAGGTTAAATGTTGTTTATAATTATAAACTTCGTTTAAGTAACATTTGTGACTACATCAAGTATTATGTATGTTTGATGGAAAACAACATAAATTCATTTTTTAACCAAATACCGTTGGTACATATTAATATAAAAAACAGATAATTATAAAAAAGTTTAAGTTAAAATATAAATATTTTTTTTTAAAATTACTTATATTAATGGATAGGTATTGGGAGAGGGTGCTAATTTCCCTGGAGTAGAGGTGTGATGAAGAGACCGGGGAAAAGCAAACTTTGAGGCGTCATATGGGACATCGGAGCAATATGTTATCTCTGTGACATTTCACCCTAACTCAATCTCTGTAAATGTCGACTAACTAACCTAAATAGCAAATCTCTAATGAATTAGAATTGATAAAAAAAAACTCAACTACTTTTAGCAAGCTTATATTATTAATTAAATTTGATTAATTATCAACAAAACTTAGACTTAACCATAATTTAGTAGGGCTCAAATAAACTTATATGGATGCTATAACTTCTGATTATATAACCAATTTCTTTTTGGTTAAGGGGTAAAATTAAAAAGAACAAATATATTTATGTATTGAAATATTTCATTTAATTTACAGTAAATTATGTTAATATTGAGTGTAGAACATTGGCATAACCTACTGGTAAATGAATAATCTAAGTGTAAATAAATTTACATGACTTAATTATGTAACTGGATCATTCTGCCATAACATGATAAAGCAGAATATGTTGATGTTCCCAACATGAAGGCATTTTACCTAGTCACGGGAAACGAATGGTCCAATTATAAAAAAAATAATGCTTTGAAAGAGTGGCAAACAGTTTTGAAACCTTTTTATAATTTTATTCACACTTTTCTTTTTCATGTATATCACTTTGGAAGTACTAGTACCATCAGAAGCCAATAAATAACAAGGTATTGTTACAGTGATGAATAAATCTTCACTGAATGAAGCATGATAAAAATACAAAGACATATATAATAATTTTGATTATCACGAATGCAAAGAAAATGACTATAAAACTTGAGCAATGAATGTATGAATGAGGATGTCAATTGTTGGGATCTAGACTCGTATACTAAATTTGTTTCCTGTTAAAGTTGCTGGATTTTAGAAGTTTTTGTGCAAGTAGTTGGTCCACGACCTTTCTTTTAATCAAATTATTAACAATAAATAATTGTTATAAATTAACAATAACATAATTAATTAATAGGGCTTTCAGAATGTTTGCTAGATGGGTAAATTTATAATCAGACAGTAAGCGATCTTAAACAGCTCTTTATATGGTAAATCTATGCATGGAGTCCATATAGATTTATGGACTATATGTCCATAATAATAATAATACATGTCCATAATATGTCCATAATTCAATCTATTATAAACACATGTAAAAAATAAAAGTATTTAATTCTTTTATGCTACAAAAGAAACCGATGGTCCATTTGAGGACAAGGGATGCTATTCATACAAGAATATGTACTTTTGTGAGGATACTAATACTGCTTATTAACAGTATTAACCATTAAAAACTTTTTGTTCATAATATTTGTCGACTACATCATGTATTATGTATGTTTGATAGAAAATATTATATGTATTTATTAATCAAAGAACGTTTAATTTAGTTCAAATAAATAAAATAAGAAATCATTATTAATTTTTATGTTTTAATGGGAGAAATGAAGAAAGTTAATTTGTAGATGTTAATAGGTTTAATAGGCATCAAGTGTAGTTATTACTTAAGGGGATTAAAAGTGGTTAATTATATAAGTAAGGATAGTGCGGGTATGCTAGCTTAAGAAATAAATAGAGGGATGATTCGCTGATGAAGGGGTTCAATATGAATATGAAGCGTTTGTAAATCAATAGCATCCTATGGTAAGTGATGACTGCAATAATAAGTATTTATAGTAATGAAGGGGGATAGTAGCAGTATTAGTACTAGTAGTAGCAATAGCAGTAGTGGTAATATTAGTAGTAGCAGGATCAGTAAGAGTAGAAGCAGTTTTAGTAGTAGTAGGCAACACTGCAGGTTGCAGTGGCAGTCCCACAAGGGAATACGCAGAGGTCGAACATTGGGCCCTTTGTAATACCACACAATGAAGTTTGATTGTACATTGGTAGTCCCAAATTTTGCACCAACTCAAGAATATTTAAGGTAGGGATCGAATGAATGAATGAATAAATTCTTTATTGGGAACAAGTTCCGGTTATATAAATACTGGGGTAGCCGTACAGAGAGGTCTAGGTCCTCTCCACCGGGCTTTTTCCCCTTCGTCCATTATAATGATAATTATAAGCTAATGTATAACTAATTATATTAATTATGTACTAATGGGTTCATAACATAATAAATCTTTATAACAGTAATTCTAATACTAATCTAATTAACTAACTAATTTAATACTAGTTCTAATAGAATTAATGATAATGTTAATGTTAAAATAATTATACTAAGACTAATAATATAATAATACTACTACAAATAATAATAATGATATAATAATACTAGTATAATAAAAACCAATATTAAATGTAGTACATCACAGATGTTGGCCAACGTCAACATTCACCCACTGCCGGGTCCCCTGCTGGGTCGTTGGCTGTGGGAGTCGCAGCCCTTGTCATCCCAACCTCCTTCTCATCTGCAACATCTTTGGGTAAAAGCCCCTAAATGCCCGCAATCAGAGGGTTGGCCGAATCGGCATTTCTCCTGTCTTCTTTCCTGCCCAACCTGCGGACAAACCTGGAGAGACGCTCCAACTTGACCTCATTATGGACGAACACGTTCGTTGCGTAGCGTGGTGCACCAAGGATAAGTCGGAGGCTTTTATTCTGAAACGCGTAAATGCGTCTTATCAACTTACCCGCCGGCTTAGCCCAGGCTGTCACTCCGTACGCAACGATTGGCCTTAGGAGTGCTTTATAGAGGCTCACTCTGGTCCGAAGAGAGAGTCCAGAGCCCGGCCTTAATAAATAGTAAATGCCACTCCTGGCTCCATAGGCCTTGCCAAGTGTGCAGGTGACGTGAGTTTTTAGTGACATTTTCTTGTCGATGTTAACACCAAGGTACGTAAAGGTGTTTGTAACTGGTATGTGTTGTTCATGAATGCGCAGTGTAGGTGTGTATCCGAGTCTCTTGCGCAGGTTGACAGTGAAAGTGCATTTGGATGGATTAATATTCATTCTCCATACCTTAGTCCACTGTACCATCCTGTCAACGTGTTGTTGAAAGGTAGGGATCATTAACGAGTAGCTTATATCGTACAGGTTCGGGACCGACTGAATAAGGTCTTCTCCTAGGGACGACATGCTCAGATCAAATCACCTCCCAAGTGAATATATTGAGAGCCAGAGTGGGTATCGAACCCCTGGACCTAGCAGTTCAGAGGTGAGCACGTTAACCACGATCTAACCTGGACCCCAAGGGGTATATGTAATATAAGTAATGGATAGTAGCCACTGTGATAAGTCTTACACATAAAAGTATTATTAGGGATACAATACCGTGGGGAGTGAAGGTTCATAGACAGGGATGGTAATATAAACGTAGGTACAAAAGTAACAAAAATAAAATGGCATTGTATATAAGTATTGATTTGAGTTACGGGTTATGTTAAGATAAGAAGTGGATAGTTGTTTATATTAGTAAGGTAATTATATAAATACTTATTAGGGGCTAAGGTAGTCCGGTGCGGGAGCCCAGATTATAATACACCATTAAATATTTTTTTGTTTTAAAAGTTAGATTTTACCTTTATTTTCTTATTATATTAATTCTTTGCATGTAAGTTTCAATCTATTAAAAAGTAAATAACAACTAAAAGTGCACTATACTGTATCACTGTACTAAATAATTAATTAAATTATGAATCATAAATTATAAATAATTTACTAAATAATTAGTTTATACTAATATTACTATACTAAACTATAGTGCAGTATACTACACAAGTAAATTGTAAATAATGTATACAAAAATCAAAGTTAATGTATGTGTTCACATATATGAGCGGACACTGGGAATTCCGAAATTGCTCTTATATCAGTTCAGTAACAACACTTTCCCGGCGTCTAAATCCCGGCTGTCTTCCTTAGTATAAAAAAAAAACTGTATATGAGAGGAATCCACAACAACAAAAATAGAGAGCAAAAGACTTCGTCGGCAATACTGAAATAATAGCTTTGAAAAGGAACCATGGGAGTAAGAAGCTTTGCATACTTTAGCAAGATTATCCCAGATTAGCTGCTAGAAGCTTCAATTTTAACAGACTTTCGAATCATTTTGCCAATATAGATGAAGGAGAAGGGGTTTTAGCCATGTCATGTAAAAAATTTCACAGTGAATCCGTCAAGCGTTTTCTAATACGTCAAACATGGTCCATGTAAACCGAAATATGTGTAAATTATTTAGTCACTTTATTTTACTGTAAATTATATTGACCATATGTCTCTAGGATAAGCTATTGGAGGCTATACTTGACTAAGTGCTATGTTTACATCCTTTATTATATTATTATATATTTAAATAACTTTGTAATTTTATTTATTCTTTTCAGAATAAATAAATCTTGTTTATTTACAACTTTACAAATAAAATTACAAGTTGTTTGGAAAGAAATAAGATATATATCATGTCAGCTGATAAAGAAGTACCAAAATTGTATGTACATATAATTAAAATAAGTGAAAATGACTTTGAGTTGGCAGGCTTATCAGAAGATAAGAAACTGTTGTTCAGCCTACCTACTGAATATCAGAATCTAAAGGTTCATCGAGTTTTAAATTTAAAATCAACTGTAAAGAATGCTATGTCTTCTATTAAACCTATTAATGGTTTTCGTAATTATGAAATTATAGCTTGAAATTATAGCTTGATAAGAATGTTTGAAACTAAGAAACCTGGGGGAGTTGAATTCATTGATAAAAATAAATGTTCTAGTGATAATCATATGAAAATAAACGTAGTTTATGATACTGGTTCTAATGTGAGTCTAATCAAGCAAAACGTTGTGAATATTTAAAACCAAATTTAATTAAAGATAAAAACACATTAAAAACAATTAATGGATTCAATTTCAGTTCATCCCAGGCAAATGTAACATTGAAAATTGGCAATCTAACAAACAATCTTGACACCTTTATGGTGAAAAATAATGAATTTTCTTATGATTTATTATTGGCCTTGATGTCATTAAAAAATTCAGACTTATACAAGATGACTCTTTAAAGATTTACCAAAGAATTTTAAAAGATGATATCATCCAAATAGATAGTAAACAGGAATATCTTCCAAATTCAACAAGAGAGAAAGTAAATAAAAAACGATGACAACAAGAATTAAAAATAGTTCAAGAAGATAAAGAAGAAAACAGAACAGATGAATATATTAAACTGATGATTAAAGGCAACACGGGAAAAGACAATCTAGAAGTAAATTACAATGATAACATTGAAGTAAAAAAATTTCAAATAAATCTAGATCATATAAAAGATGAGGACAAAAAATAGGAACTTTTAAAGGTAGTAACAAATCTGAAGTGGCCTACACTCAACTTTACTAAAGTAAACTTAATATCAACCTTCTTGGGTGTATAAATATTATGTCTCATTTAGACATAATATAAAAGTGTAAATGGAAAAGGTTTATTAGTCTTTCATTCCTGTAGGTAGTACTGATAGTGAGTTATCCACTTATCAATATCACGCTTATTTTTATATATCACAATAACTACCGCCGTAATAGCATTTTTGAAAAGTGAAAGTGAAGATTTCGTGTTACAAAATAATCTCTTACAGGAGAGCATGTCTTTTGTTTCAATAGCCGTTGAATCGCTTGCATAATTTATCTGATCTTCTTCTACACTGAAGATTTAAGACAAAGTTTCCCACTTAAAACATAAAAATATTCCTATTTTCCAACTCAATGTAAATAAATGAAAAAAGAATCTGGCAATTATAGCTGGTGATCCATTAGTCCTGGATGAAAATCCCCCCTTTTTTTTAATCAAAGTTATACTTTAAATGTTGTTATTTTATGAAATGTTATTTTCAAAGGTTAATTTCATTAAATGATTTCCAAAATGTTTTTGTAATAATCAGTTTAAAACGTTGTTCAGTGAGAATGCGTTTGAGTTTTATTAGTGATAATTTTCTTTGAACATTGAAAATAATTCCATTGAAAATAAATTTTAAATGAATTACCAGGTCCTCTGTGCCAGCTTTTCGACAACAAAGTGAATTTGAGTGAGCATAAAAGTTCCAGAAATCAATCCATCAGTATATCATGTCACAAAGTGGATTGTTTATTCAATTACTATGGAATTAAAGGACCATCCATATAACGCAGCTTACCTGTAGAAAATTTTGCACTCAACTATGCTATAAGTAAATATATTCTGAAACTTCTTTGGTATATAATTTCCCATTTTAACATAATATAAATGTCTATAAGGCAGATGAGTAATAATATTTCATACAATTTGAGACTGCACAGATACTGATTCACCCAGTTATCAATATATATACTTATATTTGTTTATCACACAAATGATTTGTATAATATTCTTGATATTACTACAGAAATGACATTTTGGCAAAGCCAAAGCAAAAAAACGTATTACCAAATAATCTCTTACCGGAGAATATGTCGCTTGCTACCACAGCCAGTGGATCTCATACATGGTCATCTATAGCACTATATTGCCAGTGAATCTGTTACATTTAATGCTGTTTATCTGATCTTCTTCTATATTAAAAGATTATTTTACTCTTCAGTAAGAACAATTTACTGAAAAAATCTGGAGTGGCCTACAATTATCTTCACCATATTACTAACTTAAACATAATATCAATCTTCTTGGGTATATAATAAATAATGTCCCATATAGGCATAATTTAAATGTCTAATTGGAAAGGAATGTTAGTTTTTCATTCCTGGAGGTAGTACTGATAGTGATTTATCAGTTATAATTAACTTATCAATATACACGCTTAGTTTTGTATATCAAACCACTGATTAGTACGAGTGTAACTACAACAGTAATAACATTTTTGAAAAGAGCAAGTGTAGACTTGCTATTACGATTTACTCTTACAGTAGAACATCGTTTTTGTTCCAATAACCAGTGGATCACTTACATAGTTTATTTGACCTCCTTCTACATTGAAAATTTAAGACAAAGTTTCCCATCTAAAACTTGAAAATATTTTAACTATTTTAAAAACGTTACAAAGTTTTTGTCTGAAATGTCACAAAATGTAAGAAAAAATGTTGTTTTTAGACAATTTTTAATTTAAGATGTAGGATAATTTTATTTATTATTTTTAAAAGAACTTGTTTTAATTCTAAATAATGTTCTACATTTTTGGTTTTTTATCAAATTATTATACTGGAAATTCTATGGAATGCTAGAGTTTTTTAAAAATTCTATTTTCTTTCCCTTATTCAAAAATCATAAACAATCTATTTACGCTGAGGGAATGTTATTTTGTCCCAGGTGCTGTACTCTATTATAAGTTTGCAGTAAATGTATTTTGAAAAAAAAAAATATTGGTAATTAGCCAATTTTGCAGTCTTAAATCATGTTCAAAGCTGCCTTTTCTGTATAATTTTAAATTTAAAAGCTGGAAGCTTGAAATTTTTAAAAATAATTGTATGAACTGTTAGACTAGAATAGTGAAAAAACTGGATATTGGTCAAAATCATACAAGCCCTTCTATAGAACGAAAAAGTTCATTCCAAAAACTTCAATATTACTCAATAATAATGTCATTCATAAACGTAAAAAAATCAGTATCTGATATTAACCTGTGTAGAATGGTGCAACATTTAGATCGATTAGAACATTTTGTTAGACAAACCCATCATACCATGAAATGAATCAGAAATTATATTGTTGTTGATTTTTTACATATAAGAATTTTATTCTTCTTACATCACCTATAAGTCCTTAAATCCATTAATAAATGTTCATTATACATCTAAACATTATATTATTTTTCGATGAATCCACTGAAAAAAAATCGAAGTCAATGAAAACAATGTTAAATAAATGGGTACATACTGATGCAAATAATCTCGTTAGTATAACTACAGCAGTAATAAAATTTTTGAAATGCGAAAGTGAAAATTTCTTATTTTCTCTGAAAAACATCATAGTTAGTTTCCATCCACTAACATGGAACAAGGCAATACAAAGATTTGATCAGAGAAGAGAAGACGAAAAGAGTGCCTTGTTCATGCACATAAGAAACAGTAATCATGTGATTAATGGGATTGAAGAAAATTAATTAGTATATTTGTGTCTTTGGAAAGAAGAAAAAATATTGTAGAAACAATAAAAACTCATAAAAACCTTTTATGAGAAACTAATGAACAATATCCCAGGACTTTATGAATTAGATGAAATATTGATTAGTGGAATAATTAAACAGATGAAGACTTCTTCAATTATAGGATCGTTAAACACATCAGGGTTACCAACAATTCTAGAACCTTCAATCAACCAGGTTAACAAGTATTTATTATTTTTTAGTTCACTTGTTCTCTGACGATGTGTTGACAAAAGGTCTTGGATCATTGTTTCCAAATTATTTTCACTGTGGTATATATATATATATATATATATATATAAAATTCAATAATATATCAACCGTTGGATAGAATAGGTGTATAATGTAATCGGGATTCGGTCAATTTTCCAGGATCAAAATCAAACTCTCAATGCCGACGTTTCGGTTTTATTTAAAACCTTTTTCATAGGCAGAAGTCAGAATTTTTGAATTAGAAAAATGATGAAATTTACATTATATAAAATGAAGTAACAATAGATAGTTAGTGAACTAACATCTTAACTGGTCAAAAACTTGGACCAGTCTGGTCCAAGTTTTTGACCAGTTAAGATGTTAGTTCACTAACTATCTATTGTTACTTCATTTTATATAATGTAAATTTCATCATTTTTCTAATTCAAAAATTCTGACTTCTGCCTATGAAAAAGGTTTTAAATAAAACCGAAACGTCGGCATTGAGAGTTTGATTTTGATCCTGGAAAATTGACCGAATCCCGATTACATTATACACCTATATATAATATATATATATATATATATATATATATATATATATATATATCATTAAATACCTAGTTTATTATTGCTTTAACTCAATTTTTTGAATCATTACAATTTACGTATATATTTTTTCCACCTTTCTAGGCTTAAATACAGCGATTAATTAGTTTTTAATTTTTAAAATTCACAAAAAATTAATCAATGGAATACAAAGCTAAACAATTCTTTCAATTACTATATTTAGTTTGAAAAAGATAGAAAACTATATTCGTATGTTAGATCACCCTTTTAAGATATGTGTTTTAAGAAAAATAAACAACACATTTAAAAAAACGTTCATAAACCATAAGCTTATAAATTTTTATAAATACTATTTAAAAATATTATTTAGAAAATTGAGAAACTTAGAAAATAGTAAAAAAAATGAGAAAATTTAAAAATTGTTAAGAAACAGGTATCAGCTAAGTTTTGTGTCATTTGCAATTATGAATGTGTTAAGGAAGGACTGCTGTTAAAAACAAATGTAAATATATTTAATAGAGACAGTCGTTATAAATTATAAAATATAAATATATACTAATTAAATCTATTGTTAATTAGTTTAATAATGGTTTATTTATAGTATTGTTGGATTTAGACATCTCGTAATTTTTAAAATAATTTTTTTGTATGAATAATTTTTTATTGTTATTTGACCAGACTGGGTTCACAAAAAAATACTTTCACTTCATGGAATGTGACAATATATTTAGTGAATTGTAAAAAAAGAATTGTGCTGTGAAAAGTTTGGGTGGTATTGTGGTGGGTGGGGGGGGGGGGGGTTGTCAATTATGGAGAGTATTAGAAGTGGGTGAACAGGTATCAATAGGATAGTGATTGTGGAATGCCTGCCAACGGTGCCCCCCCGCACCTACCACACCAAATTATGTCTGGGACTGGGGCAAATCAAGCGCCCACTACCCCATCATGGTTAATTGTGCCATCTCTGGCTCTCAGTCTGCCGATATTCTCTTGTCGAATTTAAACTACCCTCCTCCCTCCAAATCCATTATACCATCATTCTCTTAAATTTACAGCTTTTCTATTCACCTGAACATCATCAAATTTTCAGCTTGAACTTCTGGCAACCTTTTTAACAATTTTATCGTTGTTTTTTTTTTTAATATAGTCAAATAATCAAAATAAAAACTGAAATAAATAGAAATAAGTTTAAGATCAAATATCTCTACTTTATAGTTTACTAGCAAATGTACACGTCTCTGACGGAATCAAAAATTCGATTATACATGATATTCGAAAATATCATTAGAAATTATAGAATAGTCGAAAATACCATTACTAATAGTGTTAAACAAATGCTTTTGTATACACCACATTAGCTGTCTGTCCTTGAGGTTCATGGAAGGAATGAATACCTAAAAATACTTATAATTTTTCTTGATATTACATACTTGTATATCTTATATTTGGGATTATATGAAATTAATATTGTTTCAAAATGATTCTTGAATTCCACAAAGGTTTTACCTGATATATCACAAAAATGATACTTAATATTATATATTAAAGTGATATTCCACAATACTTAAAAGCTATACTTAATATTTTATGAAAGGAATACCTGACATTCATAAGATTTTCTGCAAAATCTATATTGCACAACCTTTGATTGTTTTCTAATGCCCACACGTATAAGAATTTCACTTTTTAATGCTGTTTTAGGGTCAGAAGTTGTAGATCATTTGTTATTTGGCACCCATTTCAATCATGGACGAACCACATTATTTTACAATGAGGGTACTAAATTTTGCCTAACTCATATGCATTTAGAGTAGGGATCATAACGAGTACTTGACACCGTAAAGGCTTAGTACTGATGCCTTAACGATTTCAAGAATACATTTTGACATAAACTTGTTCAGATGCGAGAACGTTGCCACTAGGCTAACCTGGCTACATATTGCACAAAATTGCTACCTCATATTACAACAACAGATATCTGACATTGCACAAAAGTAATTCCTGACGTTTTATAAAAGATATACAATTTTTAAACATAATTTTTGACCAATATTTAATACGTTGGCAGTAACTTTTTAACAAAGTGTAAACTTTTTTGTCAAAGTGTAAACATTCTAAAATCTCATAGATCCTCACAGGTATAGTTTTACCAAAAAAGTAAAAAAAAAATATAAGTTATACAAGTATGCAATATGAAGAAAAATTTTAAGCACTTTTAAGTATTCTATTTATGTTAGCATAAAGGAACTATATGTTTCTTTATTTTAAAAGTATTTAGTAAAATCCATACATAAATATCATCTTTGTTTCATTATAAGAATAAAATGAATTACATTTATATATTGATTTCTTCTTTTCTTTTTTTTTTTTTGAATAATTGAATAATCATGATTATTTTCTTAAAGAATATATTTGATTGTTGGTTAATGTTTCTATTTGTTCGTTGAATTACCTGATGTTGTGTTCAATAATCTGTAAAGAAATAATGAAGAAAACAACTTAAATTGGTGAAAGATATTGTTGATTACATCGTGAAAAATGTGTTGCAAATGTGACAATAGTTTTTCTAACCTGACGATAAAAGTTGAAAGATAAAGTATACTAAAAGCTAACTTAATAATTAGAAAAAAAAAGGAGATTCAAAGAAAGTTTATCTATGGGATAGCATTGAGAGGGTGGAATTAAATTGGACTAACTTTTAATAAGATGTGTTCCCTTCCGGTGAATGTCATTCAGGCCTTCTCTTATATATGGCTTTTTATTTATCCAACACAGTTCTTCGAAAGTAAAGTTTTTTAATGATAGAAACTCAAAATGAACAAGAGTTTAATTGAAAACTTGGTCAATTTTAAAATTTGAAACGCAACAAGAGTCTCAAGTGGCTAATTAAAAATCTTTTCTTGAAAATTGGAAAAGAGGTATTTGATGTATTGGGAGATAATCAGAAAATATCAGGTAGCATTATTCAAACTTTCTCTTTGACCAAATAAAAATTCTTAAGGAGAAAAATTTCCTGTTTGTTTTTAATTTATTAAAATTTCCCCATTTATTTATTTTATTATAATGAATTAATAATTAATTTATAATAAAATAAATTTATATTATAATAAAATTATTTAATTTTATTATAATTAATGAAATAGTCTTTTATATAATTATAATAATTGGACAATTATAAGGTTGAATTGATATTTTTAAATTCTAAATTAACCACTAGTTATAATGTAATTATATTTGTATACAGTTCGTAATTAAAATCAACAATCAAATGAAAATAACTTTCATTATAGCAATATCCTGTTCCTATTTGTCATTATCCAAGTTAAATGACAATAAAAATCACACTATTTGATATATAAATTAATAAGTCTAGAATAGTTTACATTCAAATTTATTACAGAATTGCAATAATTATGAAACCTTATTATGAAACCTATTGTCACTTACTATATTATAATGATGTATTGACATAAAACTATTGTGTAGGCGTATTATCAAACTCTATAGTAAAGCGTAGTTAAATGTATTAATCACCATTAATACTTTCTTATTTTAATTGGTAATTTTCATTTGAGAACAATGATTAAAATTCAATGATTGTTAAACTATTTGACAACTTACTGCAGATTGAACTTAATTGTTGTACATTTCGGTGTTATAGTGAACCAATATTTTAAAACAAGGGAATTTTTATAGTGGATTTTTATATTATATTTGCGCTATGACAGATATCTCTTGTTATAATATCAGGTATCAATTTTGTGCAATGGGAAGCCAAGTTAGCGTAGTGGCAACATGATCGCATCTGAACAGGTGGATCAAGGATTCAATACTCACTCAGACCCTAGATTTATTTAAACGAGAGGTGAATATTTATTCTTGACATTGTTAAGCCGTCAGTTCTAAGTCTTTACGATGTCAAGTACTCGTTATGATCACTACTCTAAATTCATTTGAGTTAAACAAAATTAATTGAATTAATTAACCAATACTTAATTAGCAAAATTAGTTAATGAAAGTGTCTCCAACCGTCTCTGAACCAGTGCGCTTGGTTTCCCTCTCTTATCTCTCCTGAAGACGGTTCAAACCGAAAATTAGAGACTGTAAGTGTGTTTTTTTGATTTCTCTATGTTTCTTTGTCTATATTGAACTATATATATATATACATATATATGTATATATATAATATATATATATATTAATATATATATTATATAGTATGTATATATATACACACTATATTATCTTAATAGTTTTAAGTATTTTAATCTTTTATATTTCAAAATAACTCATTAGCTCCTCAAATTTAAAATAATTGAATCTTCAAAGTTAAATAATTCTATTTGTTTTGAGCTCCAGAAGATTTTTTTGAAATTGTGAGAGAAACAAACAGAACAAGTAAAAGTAAATTGAATACTGGTCACTAAAATAGGAAGTCCTAAAATTATTTATTTTCATGAAATTACAATCAAGGATCTAATTTTACACTTCTGTTATTAGTCCCAGACTTTCATTTTCTTACAGTACTCGTATACAGTCGTGATCAAAGAAAACTAACGGTTTTTAAAAAAAAAATACGTTTTATTCAAACTATAAACAAATTATTACATTAAAGTAACTGAATACACAACATATATAATAAACTTACATCCCCTTTAAAACACAATTCTTGAAAAATTTAAAATAAATTTATCTTTAATTTTCAAATATTACAGTTGGAAAAACCGTTTAATAACAGTGTTACAAACATAAAACATAAAAACAATAACGACCTTAAAAACTCTTTTGTAATACAATTTCAGATTTGTGTTTACTTTTTATTATTTAATTTTTTTGCATATTCTATTTTTATCCCTTCAAAATGCCGCCCCTTGCACGTGCCATCCGGACAGAACCCCCCTCCCCCCACCGGGTGTAACACCACTGGAAGGACATCGATAAAAACAAGTTAATAAATATATGTATGTGAAATGAATGGTAGTTTCTATTTGCTTGCTGTAATTTGTATGCAAATAGATTTAATAATTTGGTTAAAGTTGGTAGCTAACTTGACGAAAAGGATTCTATCACTAACCTGTTTGGGACCCATCGATTGATTAACTACAAAATTCAAATCAGATGAACCAACAGAAGGGGCAAATTTATATCCGGTTCAAGGGGTTAATTGTAGCCGGCGGGTAATAATTCGTTAAGTGTTAATTTCGGCAGATGGGTTATAGCGAAGGGATGTGAGGGTAAGTTTGGAAACCACCCCTATTATAATTAAACCGTGATCAAATTAGAGACAGAAGCATGCTGAGGAAAAGTTTAATAATAAACTTGCTGTGCTTAACTCTAATTATATTGAGATATTATACAAAGGCAAAGCGTCATCTGTTCCCTTACAAGCACTGACTTTACAAATATCTCTGGCCTTCTATATCACTTCTATCACTGGTATCTCTCACAAAAGGGGCTTTAGTTTTCATTAAATTTAGAGTTTATAAAATATTTGATAAAATAAAACACAATATAAGAGAACACAATGTTCCATTCTCCTGTATTGAATCTATAAGAAGTTTATATTAGAGAAAAGGAAGAAAACTAATAAAGAAGTTAATCGTAATTAATATCTTTTGAATATTACCACTAAAAGCTGAAATAACTAAATTTAATAGCTAACGTAATTGTAAAATAACTATCACTACTGTTATATACAGTAGATTGTTGTTCCAATCATATATATGATTAACTACTCATTAAACTACTCATTAAAGAAAATTTGATTTCACCTACTAAAAACCTAAATTGGCTTACAGACCCTTACGTTGAAATGTAACATGCAGTGACTGAGACATGCAAAGGGTAACAAAACTTTAAAACCATAACAATTACGCAGGTTATCACTTGCGATACGTCAACTTGACTATGGTTCATCACTGACAATATGATGGTTTTAAGTAACAAATGTTGCGATATTGTCTCTTCCTTTGAAAAAAAAAAAAGAAACTAATTAAAGTTTCCACTTATAAAATTTTAATAAAGATTACAACTTTCAGTATTTAGCTTATATATAAAAATAGAAATAAACACTTACATAGAGTTAAGAAAAAAGTATAAATACACAGAGTAATTTGATGAAAACTTACAAACCAATAGCTGCAAGAGTGGAGGGGGGGGGGTGTAAATAGAATGTATTTATGTATGGGAGGTAGTGAAGTGAAAATAAAAGTACGGTAAAAAAACATCTGTATTGTCATTTTGAAAATAAGTTAATTAAAAAAAAATAAATAATAGAATTCAGACCTTTAAGGTCTTTACCTATCTTGATATATCAAAATATGAATTAAATACCACAATAAACAATATATATTAATTAAAATGCTCTAAGGCACTTTCGTTACAACACCATCAGAGAGCTAAATGAAACAACCAAAAAATATAATATAATTCATTATATTTTTTGGTTGTTTCATTTAGCTCTCTGATGATGTTGTAACGAAAGGCCTTAGAACATTTTAATTAACATATATTGTTTATTGTGGTATATAATTCATATATTATATCAAGAGTTATAGTTGATTATTAATTTTTAATAAAAATATATAATGAGAAAATAATCATTCATATTTAACAGTACTGTTGTGCAATTAGAAGTTTGTTTATTGAAACAACAGATCAAATTTGTATACACAATTTTGTTAATTTTGTAAACATTTCGATTAGATTTTTAAAAAAAATTGGGTTAATGTTAGCATAGTGGTGATATGATTGTCTGTAGACAGGTGGATTGAGGGTTCAGTACCCACTCTGATGGGTTTTATTAATGTTGACTCTCGATTATTAATGCGGAAGGGTAATAAATTTAATCATATCGTTTCGAGTACGATGTCAGATACTCGTTAAAGATCCCTATTTTAAATACGTTTGAGCTGGTAAAATTCGGGACTGCCTATGGAGAATCAACAGGTAATATGGATCACCCATTACTAATATGGTTGCTAAATAATAAATGAGACATAATTTACTTCCCTAGAACAGCACTGAAAGGTTAAGGCCATATAAATGGGGGCTTTAGAAGACAAATAAAAACATATTTCCAAAAATTTACTATTTTAAAGTCATTTAAAATTATCTGCTTCAATCAAACTGGTAATTACATGCAACTAAAAAAAACTAGTATGACCCCAGCAATAGTTTGCAATACTACATTCTAGTAGTAAACAAAAATTTCACCATAAAGAAATGTTTGTTGTTACTAAATTAAAACCTGTAAATTCGGGTTTAATTTGTTCCCAGACTGAACTCGTACTGTGATTTACTTATATTACGAGCTATTTTTTACATTCAAATTAATATGGGAATAAATAATACATTCCAACTCCCAAAATGCCTGTTATGAAGTTTATTTTTTAAACTGAGATGGCGCAGTTACAGAAAATAAATAATACTCTATATGTAATATGAATAAACAAAATGCACAAGTAATAATCATGTTTTATTAATCTACTAAACTTAAAAAAGTGTCAATTTTGGTGTGAGGAAGTCGATTTCTCGCTCTACTAATTTTTACTGTCATACGACATAAAAATTTTAAAAAATAGCTGCTCATATAGCAAATTTAGTGCAGACACTTGCTCTACGAGTTTCTGCAGTGTATCAAATAGAGATGAAATTTGTATCTTGCATCACCGTCATTTTTGTAGACGCCCTTATAAAATTGTCTTATATCATGAATCCTTGTTTTAGAAGGCACCAAATATAATGTTTACTAACCCCTGTGGTACTAAAAAGATGCACACAATATCTATTAGTATGAAATAAAATTCTTATTTATTACGAAAGTCAATTAAAAAATTTTTATTCAATTGAAATTTATTGGAGATACTCTACAATAAATATATTACATAAAGATGAATAACTTCATTGTTACAAACAAAGTCTATTTAATTTATTATTATGGTTATTTATTTATGCTCGTAAAGCTATGGAGAACTACTATATTATAATTAGATAAATCAAAGTTGTACTTCACACCCGATTTTTATAACTGGCATGTGCTGGTAAAATCCTTCATGATTTTGAAAGAGTTCATCATCACTGCATAAATTATTAAATTTAACATACAATTTTTTTCATTTTGGAACAGTTCAAAATGTTTCATTTAAAAACTAGTAAACGTGCCCGTTAATGACGGGTACTTTTTCAAAAATTTGGAGAATATACATAGTATATCAAAATATCATTATAAATTATAGAATAGTAAAAAATATTATTAGTACATTTTTAAGCGAATGCCCTGTATACCACATCAGCTGTCTGTCCTTCAGGTTCATGAGAGAACAAAGAGATTGAACCTCTGACTCTTTCACAAGCAAACTCCAGTTGACCGTGTAAGAAAACTTAGTCTCACTTCAATTCCTGCGGCAGGTAAAGTTTCTATTTGCAACTTAGTTACCGTCATTGCAAAACAGACGCTGATGGGACATTGTAATCGTTTGAATGGAAACGGATAGTGTCTCGGAATTAATGGTATGCGTTGAATACACACAGACCCCCAGTACCACACCCAGTCATGATGCCCGCCTCTGTGGCGTATCTGTGCAGAGAATGAACTTAGAGTAGTGTCCCGTTGCAAATTTTTGGGCACTCAAGTTTCGTAACATGAAATTTCTTACTGATACTAAATCGCAGCATGATTGGTGCTCCTACTTTAAGTTTTTACTCATGAGCAGGCAGTTCAGGAGCAGTCACGGAGTCAAGAAATTTAGTTGGATAATGAACTGATTCCTTATCATTAATCACACTCTTTTCTAACTTGTAAGTTGTTTCTTTGGATTAATATAACATAAGAATGTTTTTCTTGATTTCCTGCCTGTTCATTAGTATGGGTTGAGGATTGCTCGTTCACAAAGTCATTAGTGTGAATAGATTGCGTCTTGAACTCCGGAAAACACCTTGTCAATAAGCTTAAATAAGCAATATATTGCTATATGCAAATGTAATTAAAATCAACTAACAATACCTGCAGAACTTTACCTGTATATTTTCAAATTAAACATGTCTGTGAAGTTAAACAAAGACAGCTTAAAAGTTCATTATTTCGTACTTGCGTTGAATTTTCAGTCCATTCAAAGCTTAGATATTCAGTTAAACATAAAGAAATCTAGTGTCAAGGTTTCAGTTTGTTCAGTTTGCTATGCCTGATGGTGGCTGAGTTTATTTGCAACAAAATTTTGTGCTTTAAATGCCCATAACTTTGCTTCTTGGAAAGTTGGATTTCTATTTCACTTGGAGCCTATATTTTAAGTCAGAGATACATAAATCTACTATCAAAGTTCCAGCTTGCTATGTTTTATGGTGGCAGAGCTTACTTGCAAGAAAATTTTGTGGACAAAGCGACAAACTGACAGATAGAAATTTTTCTACGGTTGGATTCTGTTTCTCTAAAGTATGAAAGGCAATAAAAACTTGAAATAAGTCAGTTCTAAGCAATGTATAGACAAAACATTTCTTTTATTTATATAGATAGAACCATATACGAGTACAATATCCTAAAGGAGAAATGTATTTTAACAAGCTTAAGATTTAACTTTTTTACTTTCTTCAAAAAAAAAAAAAAAAAAGATATGGCTTATGTGTACTTTTTCAAAGTCACTCCTATTAACTTAGTGACATCGTACAGACTTTCCTAAATAGCCGTTTTCATTGATTTGAGAACTTGAAAAGTAAAACTTGGGTTACAGTTAACTGAAAGATAAACACTTGCTTTTCTCCTAATTAAGAGCTCAATTAAAGGTTTATTGTTTGTTTTAGTTTCCACTCCTTGAGATTTGATCAAAAGAAGCCCTATTAAGCTGTGTCTCAACGTATTTAAATTAACAACATTTTTAAAATTTATTACAGAATAATTACTTTTTTTTTAATATTTTAAATTAAGAAAAACGTGAAATTATTGATAGGTTAGTAATAAAGAAATATTGAAGTAGCCTTCATTAAAAAAAATATCAAACTCATTGAGAACTATTTTAATATAATGATAAATTATAATTTATCTATCTATTTTGTCATAGTTATAGATCACTTTATTATTGTTTTATTACTATTATTATTTATAAGTTTATCAATGTAATTTATCTCCATTTTCATTTTTATAACAACAACAACTCAATTACACCTATTGCACATAATTCATATACCATAATTCATATGGTACTGATTATTAACTTTACTAAAGCGTATAATGTACAAATTAGTTAATAATGTTAATGACACTCTTACAACATATTATTCATCAAACCATTGAATGATATATAAACGATAATCTATGAAATCTTCTACAATATCAATTATGTTTGGTAAAGTTTAATCATTTAATTATGTTTTCTTTTTTATGAATTATTTGAAAGAGTTTTAAAAAGAACAATAAAAGTCAAATGGGAGATTCACAAAAACTATGGGTATATCATTATTTACATTATATTAACTCATATTTAAATTAAATCAAATAATCAAATAATGCCTGAGATATTGGATTTTGGGTAACCTAAAATGGATGCATGAGACAATGAAATTTATAAATATTGATGATATAGGTTAGATTAAGTTAGGTTACAGTGGGAGTCTTGTAAAAGAGAACATAGAGGTCGAACGTTGTCCCTTTGATGATAATAACCAATGAATATTCTACATTGTGAGTCCTAAATTTTATGTCAACTCAATTTATATAGTAAGGATTTTTAACGAGTACTTAACATCGAAAAGGCTAGGGATCGAGCGCTCAACGTCCTCTCTCAGGGACGGAGTGTTCAGATTTCTTCATCTTCACTCATGGATAAAACGAGGATCAGAATGGGTATTGAACCTCGATACCCATTCATCGTGGATCCAGTAGATCCGTCTACTGGATCTACCAGTTTAGACGAGATCACGTACCTACTGAGCTAACCTGGCCTCTTTGAAGTTTTTCTTTTACAGTAAATTTATTACAATTTTTTTTTAATCGTATGTGTTCTTTTGCATAATTATTAGTTACATACTAATATGCGTATTAGTACGCACATATGTACGTATATGCGTACATACTAATTGAATATTAGAATTTACGCTTTTTGAAATCAATTTACTACTACTAAATTATTTAATATATTAGGTAATAAGGTTTTATAGAAGTTTGTTAAAGAAAGCTGATATGTGATACGCTTTTTTTGTTTAATATTTCATTGTCTTTATACTTATCAAAACTAAGTAAATTTTGTCATGGAATTAAGAAAATACTGAACGAAAAATTCTAGAATTATTAGAATATAGAAAAAGGGTTTTTGTTTCAACAGGAAGTATGTTTCAACTTAGAAATAATTACCCCCAAAAAATTAAATTCTTGCCCATTTGTCAGATTTAAGCATGAACTGTCAGAGGGAAAACCCTAACTTGTTTAGAGTTTAGAAACCATAATAAGGCTCCCGTAAACCCAGTGTCGACAAACTTGATTTTTGTCTATACGAAATATTATTTCACTATATTTTATTTATAATGAAATTAAAAGTTATATAGCAAATTGCAGATGTATAAAATATAATAATAATAATAATAATAATTTTAAATTAAATTGTATTTCAATTTTTAATTTCTCAAGTTAAAATTCTTTAGTCGTTAAAATTAATGTATGTTTTTCATTAAGTTGTAAAAAAAAGTGATCACCACGTTGCGTGCTTTAAATATCTTGCCCGAGGGTGGAGAAAAACCAGGAGATTTTTGCGACATAAAGTAAATTTACAATCAGTTAGAAGTAGAAAATCTGACATTTAAGACTGTTTTTTTTTTAAATTGTAATGATACAATATCATTTGTTCATGTGAAATCATGCAACTATTTCTTTTTACGGTGATGCATTACTTTTTTAATCTCGTGCTAAACTCACAAAGGTTGATTTCGTGCTCGTTTTACGACTATATGTTTTTTAAATTCTCATAAAAATTTACATTTGCTTCGAACTAACCTTAAGTTGATTGCTTTGAGCAAATAAGTTTGGGTATTAATGTGTTTAATATCACAAATAAGTAAAAGGTATAGTGATGCTACTATCACTTATTGATTTCATATCAATTAAATTATCACGATGATTTCTGTTAGATAAAACCACAGCTTTTACTTTTTTAATAGTGGAGTATAATAAACATTGTGGGTTCAGTGCTAACGTGCTTATCTCTGGACTGGTAGATCCAGGGTTTAATATCTGCTCTAACTCTCTATTTGTTCACGCGGACGGAGAATAAATCCGAACACGTCGTTCCTAGGAGAAGAAGTTAAACCATCAGCCCCGAGCCACTTCGATGTCAATATTAATACTCTCTTCTAAATACACTAGAGTTACACAAAATTTAGAACCCCCAATGTAAAATGTTCATTGTTTGTGAACACTAACGGCCAATATTCGACCTGTGTGTATTGAGTGGCAACCAGTGCAGTTTAACCTTAACTTTCTGTTAGATTAAATCACAGTTTTTGCTTTATTAAAAGTAAAGTATAGTAAAACTGGAAAAATTTAATTTCCATATTTTGAAAAATTTCCACGTTCTGACACCTTCTAAATCAATTTTGGAAAACATTTTAAGAATTTCTTTATCTATTTGGGTGGGTGGGTTTCAAAAGTTTTTTATACATACTAAAATTACACCATATTATAAATAAAATTGTTATTATGTTGGAAATTGTACCATAATTGGTTGTATCATATCATATTGGTTGTGATTTAATTGTATTTTCAAAACTTAAGTCTAACAGATAAAATTTTTTCAGCGATTTTATGATTGAATGGTACAATGTCACATACTTGTGTAAAAAACCTGGCAATATACAAGAATGTGTTTCACAATAAAGTGTTCTGTAAATGTTAAATTACAGACTTAAAATAAATTTTAAAATACATATAAATTGTGAAAATAAGAGAAGTTATTGATATCATATGATAATAAAATCGATCATACCTCGTGGATCAGTGTTGTCACCCGACTGGATTTATTAAGTGGGAGTCCTACTCGGGTGATGTTATCGTGTGTTTATAATACCGATTCATGAAGTGTGGTAAACTTTTATGCAAATATGCCATTTTTAGATATAATTATTCATGTTATTGATGGTTTTTTTTTCAAAAACCATTATAGAAAATCAATACTAATTTTTATAATTTATAAAATAATCGGAGTTAATTTTATGATGCTGTACTTTTAAGTGATTAAAAACAAAATACCTTATTGTTTCTGAAGTTATAATGTTTTATCTAAATTCAATGTTTATTACTTGTTAAGTATTTAATGAAAAACTTTGAAAAAAAAAAAATATTATGTAAGAATGAACTGGAGTGAAAGTTACATTAGGCATTGTTTTTGTTCTAAAAGAAAAGGCGTAAGAAACGTTGTCTAACACTGAACTCCCTCATCCAAATAATTGTCTCCTCTTGTCCTTTGAAGGGAACAGAGGACTGTGAGGCCAGACAGAGAGACTAATAAGGTGTCTAACACATTCCCTCACTGCCTCCCTCCTTATTATTTATCCTGCTTCCTTAATGCTCAGCTGTCATTACTGAACGCTCTCTTCACTCACTGTAAACTTAAACAAAATTTAACTAAATTTCATTTATTCAAAAGGACAAGTGTTTTTATCGAATATCTTTTTGTTTCCTATTTTTTTAAAAAAAACACAAATTAATATCAAGTAAATTTAAATGTTTTCTGGTTCATATAATTTCAATAGGAAAAGCATAAATGTATAGGTACAGTTTTTTTGTATTGATAAACATAAACATAATTTTATAGTTTTTTTTATTATAAAATGTTGAAGTAGTTAATAGATCCTAAACCTGTTTGTGTATATAGTCTATCTTTGAATTACTTTCGTTACAATATTTATCTAAAGTTCCATGGATCAGTGTTACAATTTTATTGTTAATACTTAATGAAATACCTAGCATAGGAGGCCATTAATGTGGTATTAATAGTGATTAATAATCGTAATATATAATTCGTAGATTCCCGCCACCAATATATTCATAAAGAATAAAAAAAAAAATCGTTTTTTGATCATTAAAATGGAAACTCTTTACATAATTCCTACGTTTAGTCAAATTAATATTACATCTCCAAAACTAAATAAAATAAGAAGAAGCAACCAACAAGTATTTTACAGTCATCAAAAACGAAACATAAGACAAAAAACTATCACTTTACAACAATAACAAAAATATGTACTGGCCTACACTCAACTATACTGTAAGTAAACATAATATCAAAATTCTATGGTATATGTTAGTAGATATATGTATGGTAGTAGGTTTGGTATATTTAGTAGTTTAGGAGAAAAAAATGTCTAAAAACAGTTTTTTGGAAAAATAAGTGACTTTCCAAACATGCATAATTGCTCCCAAACAATACACTATGAGGCTCATTTTTGTGTAAAATATCAATTTGATCCATCCAAGATTATGAAACGTAGCGTAACTGCAAACTTTGGATACACACTCACCCACCCACACACACATAAACGCACACAAACACACACACACACACACCTGTACTTGGTGTTAACTGCTGATCAACCATATAAGTAGTAAATATATACAATGTTACTTAACTTCAATCAGCTAATAGAGCTTTATTATAAACGTAGAGCCGAGAGCAATGGTGGCTCAAGTACTTGTGAGTTCACCTCTAAAACAGGGTTTGATCCTAGATTTCTTCAGTCAAGAGGTAAAAAAAATCTGAGTACGTTATCTCTTGAATAAGATGTTGGACCATCAGTCTGAGCCTGTACGATGTCAAATACTCGTTATAGAGCCCTATTCTAAATACTCTTGAGCTAGAAAGAATGTAAGTCTCTCAAGGTAGAATCAACTAACGTAATGACGTTCCCCCATTAACGGGATGAATAACCAGATGATCCACACTTTCCACACTTAATAGAACACTAAGGGTGAAAGCATATGCTATAGGTGTGGGCATTGGAATACAAACAAACTTTCCTATAAGGAAAGTACTTTTTGCGACAATAAAAAAAATCTATTCTTAAATTCCGATAACTTTTGGAGTCTTCTGAAACTTGTTTATGATACTTTAAAAGGTAATATCTCATAGCTTGTAGTTGGCTATTTATTCATAAATTCGTAACTACTCTATAGCAATCCACTATTGGACCAATGGTAATAAAATTTTGCAGATAGATAATCTTTTGAGATGAAATGTCCCTTATCGTTTTTAAAAACAGTACTCAGCAATAAATAATAAAATACTAATTTTTTTCCAAAATTTCTAGTTTTTATTCAAAATTATTTTGATACTTATATTGGTAATCTATAATAAAAATTTATGAATTCTGGATTATAGCAAACAACTATAGAACATTAAACATTGAATAGAACTCCTTCTAGGTTCCACTGGTAGTCAATTGTCAGATTTGTTTATTGAATTGTATAATTGTTGGAATTCAATACAAAAAGAAATTTTAAATTAAACCTTTTTTTAAATTGATCAACAATAAATAACCGAATATCAAATAAAATAATTTATATTTAAAGGTATTAAGTAAAAGTCTATATAACTTGTATAGTTTATACGTCATTTATGTTGCCTTTTATATATTTGAAAATATATTGCAATAATATTAAAAAAAAAAATCTTTATAATTAATTTCATGAACTCTGTAAACATATTTTTTTCTTCACTCACATATTGTTTAATAAAACTAAATTCCATTTATAATAATAATAAAAATAATTACAATAAATGACAACAATAATAATATAATTAGTGATTATAATATCATTCCATAAGAAATACCAATCTAACTAATTAAATAAATTTAATAATTGGATGTAGATTCGCAAAATGAGACGATTTTAATGATAATGATGTAATTATAATGCTGTTTCATTTTATACTTGAATCAGAATAATTTTGATATAAGTATCTCTTCTATGAGTTCACCAATTCTTTTTTGTTCACAAATATAGTCATTTTCTTCAAATTACAATTGGAAAATTTAAGGACAGAATTACAAGATCAGTTCATTAAATACATCATTCATTATTTATTAAAATCAGTGGTACTAAAAGTAAAATTGATTATGGACTCGAAATTTTTGTAACATTATCATTTCAAGATTCATATTTTAAATGTTTGGTATTATTTAGATAGTTAATTTCTGTTATATAAAAAAAAGTAGTTCTATTATATTTCTATAGTCATATCCAACTGGTAAACTATCAGTTTAATGTGGGTTCAAAATTTCTAGAATGAAAACTCATAAAAGAAAATAACGATGTGACATTGTCTTTACCAAATGTTATGTAAAATCTAATGGTGTTTCTCATCATTGCAGGATGCAATAAAGTACCTTGCAGTAGCTTTTTCTTGGTTTCTTGGCCTTTGCGCCAATGTTGTGGCTTTTTCCTTGATCTCTGGTGCAATGAGCACTCTGCCACAAAATGCCCTACAATTAAAGGTAGGGGATTAGGGTTAAAGTCGGATCTCTTAGGACCGACTCCGACTCTGACTCAAACTCTGACTCGTCTATTTTTCAACAGCCGACTCCTACTTCCACTTCAGCTCCAACTCATGAACAAATTTATGAGATTTCAATGACGGCAAAGAGCAATTAAGCTATAGAAACTGAATGTTTATCCTGGACTAAACTAACCTATCCTGAAATACTAATTTTATAGGATATACTAAGACAGTATATAGGATACATAGTTTATAGAATAATAACAATTGAAAATGTGTTTCAACATAGGTTCTTAGCTCTTTAAACGGATATTTTATGGAATTTCTTTCACTTTGCATTATTATATGTGTATATGATTCAATGAAATTGAAATAAGTGTTTAGAAGCTTTTAAAGTAATATTGAGATTGAGTATTATAAGTTATTTTTTGTTTTATGTTTATTCTATGATTGTTAATGGCCCGTAAATAGTAGAAATGTGAACAAAAATGTTCAATATGAACGTCACATAAACAATAATAATAATATATATAAAAGCATAACATTTATTACATTTCCCAAACCAATTGGAAGAAATAAAAAGGCTTTATTTGGTTTGAGGAGACATTAAGAGTAAGTAGAAGTCGTGGCTGGTTTGCTGAATGTGTTTGGGGAGGATTAAATGTCATAGATATAGAGGGAAAACGGCGTGGCGAGGCGGCTGGATTAGGGGTAAAAGGGTGAGACTAGGCCATGTATTTTTGTCGGTGAAAATAAAGCCGGTTGTCTTGTGGGGTAGGTAAAGCTGGCAGACCTGACCTCTCATTGCCGCCCTTCCACCCCCTGGGGAGTTACCTTATCCACCTCACGTCCTTCCCCCTACATCACTCTCTCTTTCTTAAACCTTAGATTTTAACTCCTATATGAAAACCACTTACCAATATATCAATAATATATGCTCATGTAAAAAAAAAGAGGAATGGAGACAAATAATCGATGCTTTACAAATAAAGAAAAACTAATTGACATATTTTTTAAAAATATTTTTTTTCTCAGTTCACATCCATGTAATTTAATTAACATAATAAATAGGCATAAATAAACATAAACATTAAAAGACTTTGTATTGGTCGGTGGACGCACTCACGTCTCCCATCCTGAGTTTCTTCTTCTTCTTTTTCTCCTCTCCTGAAGACGCAAGAAGCCAAAATGATCAAGAATCGTGAATGTCAGTCTCTTTTTTTATGATTTCTAGTAGTAATTTTAATAACCCTCATAAAGAGCTAAAGAGTAAAACAATTAATTATAAATAGCATTCATACTATTTTATATGTTTTTGAACATTATAGTAACTTTTAAATGTCTATGTTTTACCTACATGAGCTTTTAAATATTTAAAGCATTTTGGCTACTAAACATTCATTGTATCTCAATTGTATGGTTGTCTTGTCTACCATGTGATATTTTTTTGAGTTAGAATATCTGTTTAAGTGTCTTTCTGAGTTTTAGTTAGAGAACGTAAACTCTGAAATCAGGCTATCCAAGGTATAGTACTGTTAAGACACAATTTTGTTTTTTCGACAACACTTCTTAATTAATTCTTCCATATTTAAGATGATTTTCAATTAATTAATACGATTCTGCGTAAGTGAAATGATACGGTATTTCAAAACACTGTCAAAAAAGTAAAAAAAAATGTATGTTGAATACTGCTTGAAGCCGAAATGACTTTTTTTCCAAGTCTCACACCTTTTAGTGCTGTTCTAGGAGAAGGAATTGTGGCACATTTATTACACTGACCCACAAAAAAAAAATTTTGACATGGTGCCTAAGATGTTTTAACCGTTTTTACCTGATTTAAGTGTGCTGATTTCAGAAATGATGTCGCTTTTTCTCTATCAGGTCCAGTTTTTCTGTAATGTATACCCCTCTCTCTAAGAAGGGGTTGGCTACAATAAAAAACAAATTATTACAAATCGAAAAAACAATATTTTTATTTAACTTTAAGACACAAATTCATTAATCAAACCAAAATATTTGCAATACGTATGGAATACATTTCAATTTCAACGTATATTCCCCGCAAATATAGCAAAACACATTTATTTTGTATAAGTAACGTCGCCTTGTAGAGGATGTAACCATATTTAATTTTTACATTCAATAATCTGCAGCACAAGTAAAATAATGACTTTTTCTTTTAAGTTTATCATGCCATAATTATTTAACATAGATTACAATAACAACCAACAATTGTAATTATGATGCTGGAATGTAATTTTGTAATTATGGAATTGTAATTATGACATCTAATTTTAAGGTAAAACCGGTTGGATTTAGCAAACATCTGAATAACTTGACCCAATGAGGACAAATTAGTATGATTTTCAGAATCAGTACTCCTAAATTAATATAAATTAGCCTAGAAACTGAGGACACCAAAAAATGTGTTGATCAGTGTTATTTGGCATTTAGTAATGATGAGCAAAATTACCATTTAATTTCTACTTTGGGCGTCCCAAATTTTACCTATCTCAAATGTGCTTAGAGTAGGGTCTTTAACGAGTACCTGACATCATACAGGCTCGGGACCAATGGCTTAACGTTATATTTTATCCAAAATCATACATTTTAGTTTCAATTTAGTTGTTGAATATTTACAAATTGTGTATTATTATAGTTAATTATTATTAAACATTATTATTATTATTAATTGTTAAATAATAACATTTGTAAGATGTACCACAACAGATTTTGTATAACAATATATATAATAAATATTATTTTATTCTATTGTTCTCATAATTATTATGTGTTATGAATTAACAAATAATAATTTGATAAATTATGAATAAATTTAAGGTTTGTTGATTAATGATTAATTTGATGAAGGTAAGAGAAATAAAAAGAACTAAGGAGGGTGAAATAGAACATAATGGTGGAAAAATAATCAATTCATATTAAAATTATTAATTAAAAAAGAAATTAAAAGTTAATATAAAATATTTTCTAACAATAACATTTTAGTCATTTGAGCAATTAGTTTATATTCATAAATAATTATTTATAATACGATAATATTTACAAAAAATGCTTCTGGACCGAAAGAAATGATCCTAGTTTAAATTATTTGTTGGAAGCGATTCTTTTGATATTTTAAGTGTAACGGAAGCTTTCTCTGATTTGGTAAATATCTGCCCGTGGCTGGTCTCTTTGAGGGTGACTGTCCGCTCATATAGTTCACCGATTATCAATAAGAGATACACTCTGGTTTTAATTTCAAAGTACCTTGATGCAGAAATAACATTTTTATTACATATTATTTATAGCTTACTATTATTAATATTTTTTCATATTGCTTTCTTATTTATTTTTATATATAATAATTTTTTGATTGGTAGATATATTGCATTCGAGAGTCATTATTATAATTAATAGTTTATTAAAAAGCAGAGCAAAATTCGGCATTCACGATCTTTTTTATGATTTAAAAAAATCATAGAAATCTCCTCCATTTTCTTCTTATACACTTATTAAGACTCATCACAGATTATAACTGTGATAGCTTTTTATCAGTGTATAAGAAGAAAATGGAGGTGATTCCTATCAATTTATATATATATATATATATATATATATATATATATATACGAGGGTCGTCCAGAAAATAAGTTCCGTTTTGGTCTGAAGGGCGGTAGGAGTGGTTTTTGCCAAATCCGGCAACACCGCTCGAAAGAGGAGAGGTGGGGGAATAGAATGAGAGGTGGGGGACCTCAGTCGGTCAATTACCAACGTCAAAGCAGGTAGTTGAAATGGAGCCCTCCATGTCACGTCCCGCCACCTCGATCCCGTTCCCTCTCGAGTTGTTTTGCGCGGAGTGATTCAATTTCTTTATGCACAGGGTTTCAAATCAGTTCAAATTCACGAACAGCTCATTTCTGTTTATGGAGAAGGTGTAATGAGTGAATCAATGGTGAGGAGATGGGTACGTGAATTTAAGGCGGGAAGACATTCAGCTCTCTAGGGACCCACCGGGCGGAAACTTTCCGAAAGTCAAGTTTTTCCGAGACGATCTCATGGATGAGGGATCGTGAGATGTCTGGGAAACTCAGGTGGAGTTCATCCAGGGTTGAACGACGATCTTTGCGAATTGCATTGTCGATTTCTGCGACAATTTCGTCCGTCACAACTGAGGGTCTGCCTCTCCCACTTTCATCCTCAAGTGAATGTCTTCCCGCCTTAAATTCACGTACCCATCTCCTCACCATTGATTCACTCATTACACCTTCTCCATAAACAGAAATGAGCTGTTCGTGAATTTGAACTGATTTGAAACCCTGTGCATAAAGAAATTGAATCACTCCGCGCAAAACAACTCGAGAGGGAACGGGATCGAGGTGGCGGGACGTGACATGGAGGGCTCCATTTCAACTACCTGCCCTGACGTTGGTAATTGACCGACTGAGGTCCCCCACCTCTCATTCTATTCCCCCACCTCTCCTCTTTCGAGCGGTGTTGCCGGATTTGGCAAAAACCACTCCTACCGCCCTACAGACCAAAACGGAACTTATTTTCTGGACGACCCTCGTATATATATATATATATATATATATATATATATAGTTATTAAAGTAGACGGCAGCTTCTACATTCACAACCTTTTTGCTGGTGTTTTCTAGTTTTCTAACTAGTTTTCTTTGGTAGGGAGTGATTTTATGAAGGAGTTATCCCAGAGACATCGAAGAAATAATTTCTTTTTTAAGAGAATCTGCTGCCAATATACACGTGTATATATATATATACACATATATAGTTATATGTTATAGTTATATATATATAAACTAGAATTTTTAAAAGAAGGCATAGAAAAGATATCACTGAACTCACTATTATATTTCGATGTCCTCGTCTTCAGGAAAAGATGTGAATCGCTCCAAAGGCTGATAACGACTGTTTTTATATATATATATATATATATATATATATCATAAAACAGACCGTTTGTACAGTTTATTAAACCAATAAAAGAAAAGATCGTCGTAATGCAATTATTACTGTATAACGTCGGAGAGGTCGTAAAGCCGTTGGTACCGAGCCTTAGCGATGTCAGGCACTTGTTAAAAGTCCCTACGTTATATATAATTTATTTGGTAATATTTAGAACCTGAATGTGTTATTTTACGGTTATCACATGGTTATCTTTATCTTAAAACCGTGTGAAAAAATACAGGGTCAGAGTAAGAATCCAATGTGGACGCATCTACCAATCCAGATGTCAGCCCTCAAACCACTGGAATACTCTAGTCCCTTCAATTTCATTAAAACAGGACACACTAGAATCAATGACCAAATAGTCGATGTAGGTTAGACTTGGTTTTAGTTTCCATTCCACAAGAGCACTTACATAAGCCATAGATTGGCTCTTTATGATACAAAAGAATCAGTATTGTAGTCAGTATAATGGTAGCCAGATATTTTGCTTAAACTCAAGTGAAGAGCAGTATCTACACTACAAAAAAAGTGATTTTGAGCAGGTATCTTTAACGTGTACATGACATCGTATAGCCCCAGAACAGATGGCTTAACATCCTTTCCAATCGTCATCGTCCCTAGATTTGTGTATCGAACATCAGAGTGTATCAGAGTGAATGAGTAACAGTCCGGTGGTGAGCGCGTAAACCCCATGTCATGTAGTTTACGTAATGCCTTTCTCAACTAGTAACTATTTTTCACTTAAATATACTGAAAATGTAACCTACTTACAATTTACCGGCAGAATGATAACGTAAATTGATAACATAGCATGATTGAACAAATAACTCAAGTAATTGATTATTACATAATGAAGTTTAAAAATATATCTTGCATAGATAATAATGCATTAAATAATTTATAATTATTTAACAACATGTAGTTGTATTTTACTCAATTGTCTAGCGTCTATAGGTTTACGTGTTAACGTTATATTATGTTTTTAATTTAATCAGTCAAGAATAGATTAGAACACAATATTGAGGTTTGTGACGTTGATTGTTAGTGACAATACGATTCAATTTACTAGTTTAAACTATATCTTGATTCAATAACTTTCTTGAAAGAAACTGAATGTTTTTATCTCAATTTATTTCAATTACTTAGAGTTAAAAAATATTTACTCATATAGGGAAATAATTAACTACTGTTCATAAAACTATGGAAACTTTTGAGTTAGTATTATATTATTGGTTTCAAATTTCCTTGGTACAAATTTGATAGATGATTGCAGGAAGTAATTATTTGGTTTATTTTGTTGAGTGATAATGAAAGATTGATAAGACGGGGAGAGAGTAAAATAAGAAAGGGTGTAGCGTGTTAGCATCAGCGGGCAATCGTCACTAAATTAAAGGTTAGCTACCTTACCAGAAGGGCTGGGCTATCTCGATGCTCATTATCTATGCAAACTGCCCTCAACACTATCCTGCCACCCGTCCAACCTCTAACATCACCTCATTGTGAACTACAACATTGCAATCACTTATCTGCAACGAAAAATGTCCAGTTCATGAAACATCAACCCCTTTAAGTACATAACTGTACGGTACAACACTGATGGTGATATTTATCATGTGTTACACAATATTTCAATTATTTTAATGAACCCATTTATTGTTATATAAATCAAGCGTTAAATTATTTTAATAATTCACTCTATTAAATAAAAAATATATATTATATTGGGTAATAGTAGATATTAACTATTAGTAGCTAGTAGACTGTTAGCTACTTGTACTAGGTGCAACTACTGCATTCACTATGTTATTCTACTAATGATGACCGATCTCAAAATACAGAAGTTCACTTATGGGTAACAAAGTAGTTTTCTTGAGGATTAGGTTCTAAGATTAGCTGCTTCAGTTTGTATAATGATGTTCATCGATATTGTTCGGCTTTCTCAAAGCTTCGTTTTCGGCTTCTCTTTGTTTTCGTGTTGGTTATGATGCTGTTGGATAAATTCTTTAAATAGTTTTTCCTTCAAAATAAGCCTTGAGAAAACCAAACAATCTTTGACGAACAAGGGCTTATTCGTTAGGAGTAGTAAATCTTTGGACCTAATCTTCCAGAAACCTATTTTAAATTTGAAGAATCAGTGGTTGAGAAGCTATATCAATATTTATAGGTAACTTTATGTCCTCTTGTGTTTATGCTATTGTTTTAATGGTCGTGCGAACTTCTTCATATTGTTTGATTTCAATTACATACACTAACACAAAGCACAGACATACACACGCAAACAAAAATACAAAACATACACACTTACACACACACACACACACACACACATATATATATATATATATATATATATATATATATAAAGCTTTCACATAAACACGTGAAAAACAATCAATGATCAAACCACAATAAGAAATGGGAAAACAAGACTAAGATCTTTCAACCGTAACAAGCGGTCTTCGTCAGAGTCAAAAACCCAACTGAACACAAGATGAAGAAAACATCTGGTGAGGAGTTGAGAAGAGTGGGAGGGAAGAGTGGTATTTTAAAAAGGTGAAAGTGCAGGAAAGGACTAATGTCCAGAAAGGGATGTTTGGGGAAACAAAGGAGTACAGTAAGAAAAAGTAAAAAACTATCCGCTAGCTGTCAACCCTCTTTGAAGAGGCCATTGCCCTCGTGACGAAAGTATCAAAACTCTCCCAGCGAATTGGAGTCCGCTGGTATTTATAAAATACCGTGCAAAAATTGCCATAAAATTTATATTGGTCAAACTGGTAAATCATTATATATATATATATATAAACGATAAACATAGAAATAAGACACAAACTCACTTACTGTCTCTAATTTTTGTTTGAATCGTCACCGGGAGAGTTGAGATAGGGACCCCAAACGCATTTGCAAAGCAACATTGGGAGACCATCTATTTCTGTGTCTATAGTTTACTGTGAAACGTTTGTTGCCCTCTTTGAATAGTTTTCCTGTTCACAATATATATATATATATATATATATATATATTGTTAAAATTTGCAGCAGCTTCTGCACTCACTAACTTTAAGCTGGTGGCCTCGATCCTTCGGGCGATTTTTCTTTCTTCTGGCTGCAGTTGCCACAGCATCTGTCCTAGAGACATCTTCAATATTACACGAGCTTTCGACCATAGGAACATTGGTCATCTTCAGGTAGAGCATGCCTTGTAGTAAACAGCTTAAATGCCAATCAGGTTGACTAATTCGAACCAATCAGAGCGCAGGGTTAAGGCTGCTGCTCTGATTGGACCTCATGCTCGGCTCCAGGCTCCTGCTCGTCGGAATTACATACATGTCCTTGACCTGGAGGTTTATAGAGGGGTTCCTTTCCTTTATGTACAGGGCTTCCAATATTTGTAGCTTCTCCGCATTCTGTTCCGCCTGTATGATGGCAGTGCCCTGCACCAGCATCTCCCTCGTCAGCTGAGTGTTGTGTTTTTCCTGTGTATGTTTCTTGGGGGCTCCCGCAGTTAAATGAAGAGTTAGCCTCCTAGAGAGCTTAGTCGCAGTCATCCCAATGTACTTGGAAGGCAGGCTTTCACATTCACCTGTGGTGCAAGTATACTCGTACACTAGGTGACTGCGCTGAAGCTCCGGGGTATTCTTCTGAGGATTGTTTTTCAGCAGTAAGTTACTTGTTCTCTTGTTCTTGTAGTAAATTATCAGACTAATCCGGCTGCTTTCATCCTTGGGTGTTACGTAGGTGTGAACAATCTTTTGAATCGCCTTTTCGTCTTGCCTATATTCAGTGTTCATGTAGGCTTGGTAGTATAATTTTATAGTTTCCTTACTGGGGGTAATGTTATTGTCATTCTTGCTGTACCATTTATCCATCTCGTACTTAATAGACTGTTGGACTTGCTTGTTGGAATATCCGTTGTTGATTAGAACTTGAGTCACCCTTTCCAACTCTTCATTTACTGCTCCCCAATCACTACTATGCGTTAGTGCTCTTCTGACGTAGGCAGAGATAGTGGAGCGCTTATACCTCTCGGGACATTCACTAAGGCCATTGAGGCAAAGCCCAGGGTTGGTGACCTTAGTGTAGACCTTTGTTGAGAACTCCTCTTTTACTTGGTTAACAAGGACGTCTAAGAATGGAAGCTGGCCGTCTGCACCGTGCTCGACGGTGAAATTTAATGCAGACGATTCTTCAAAGGCTTTTTTAAGGGCCGCAACTTCCTCTTCTTCTTTAGTTAAGATAAAGATGTCATCGATATATCTGGCATATATGGTCGGTTTTTTCTGTTTAGAGAATACTTCCCTCTCTATGCATCCCATGAAGAAGTTGGCAAATAGTACCCCTAAGTTGGCAAAGTACCCCCTTAGGGGTACTATTTGCCAACTTCTTCATGGGATGCATAGAGAGGGAAGTATTCTCTAAACAGAAAAAACCGACCATATATGCCAGATATATCGATGACATCTTTATCTTAACTAAAGAAGAAGAGGAAGTTGCGGCCCTTAAAAAAGCCTTTGAAGAATCGTCTGCATTAAATTTCACCGTCGAGCACGGTGCAGACGGCCAGCTTCCATTCTTAGACGTCCTTGTTAACCAAGTAAAAGAGGAGTTCTCAACAAAGGTCTACACTAAGGTCACCAACCCTGGGCTTTGCCTCAATGGCCTTAGTGAATGTCCCGAGAGGTATAAGCGCTCCACTATCTCTGCCTACGTCAGAAGAGCACTAACGCATAGTAGTGATTGGGGAGCAGTAAATGAAGAGTTGGAAAGGGTGACTCAAGTTCTAATCAACAACGGATATTCCAACAAGCAAGTCCAACAGTCTATTAAGTACGAGATGGATAAATGGTACAGCAAGAATGACAATAACATTACCCCCAGTAAGGAAACTATAAAATTATACTACCAAGCCTACATGAACACTGAATATAGGCAAGACGAAAAGGCGATTCAAAAGATTGTTCACACCTACGTAACACCCAAGGATGAAAGCAGCCGGATTAGTCTGATAATTTACTACAAGAACAAGAGAACAAGTAACTTACTGCTGAAAAAACAATCCTCAGAAGAATACCCCGGAGCTTCAGCGCAGTCACCTAGTGTACGAGTATACTTGCACCACAGGTGAATGTGAAAGCCTGCCTTCCAAGTACATTGGGATGACTGCGACTAAGCTCTCTAGGAGGCTAACTCTTCATTTAACTGCGGGAGCCCCCAAGAAACATACACAGGAAAAACACAACACTCAGCTGACGAGGGAGATGCTGGTGCAGGGCACTGCCATCATACAGGCGGAACAGAATGCGGAGAAGCTACAAATATTGGAAGCCCTGTACATAAAGGAAAGGAACCCCTCTATAAACCTCCAGGTCAAGGACATGTATGTAATTCCGACGAGCAGGAGCCTGGAGCCGAGCATGAGGTCCAATCAGAGCAGCAGCCTTAACCTGCGCTCTGATTGGTTCGAATTAGTCAACCTGATTGGCATTTAAGCTGTTTACTACAAGGCATGCTCTACCTGAAGATGACCAATGTTCCTATGGTCGAAAGCTCGTGTAATATTGAAGATGTCTCTAGGACAGATGCTGTGGCAACTGCAGCCAGAAGAAAGAAAAATCGCCCGAAGGATCGAGGCCACCAGCTTAAAGTTAGTGAGTGCAGAAGCTGCTGCAAATTTTAACAACATATGTTTGAGAGAAGACCTGCTGCCAACGTATTCTAATATATATATATATATATATATATATATATATATATATATATAAATGAAAAAGACAACGCATACAAGGATAGTGAAAACTTACTGGATTAATATTTCGAACTGAAGTTCGTCATCAGGAAGAGAGTAGAAGGGATGAAGCGTAGTAGTAGTAGAGGTACGTGCGTTCATGTGTGAACAGTGGAAGACAACCATTCATTTATATATATATATATATATAACTGTTTCACAATTTATAGATGTAATAACAATCAACAGTAAAAATTAATTTTTACTAAAAATATACCTAATATAAGAATGTCGAATTATTTAACAACATATATTCGTATTTTTACTCAATTGCCTAGCGTTGTGCTTTATAGAAAACGAACGTTATATTAAGTTTTTAATTTAATCGCCCAAAAATAGATTAGAACACAATTCTGATGTTTGTAACGTTGATTGTTACTGACAGTACAATTTAATTTACTAGTTTAAACTATTTCTCGTGCAATAACTTTCTCGAATAGAACTGAATGTTTTTGTCCCTGTTTCTTTCAACAAATTGTTTACAGTTAAAAAATATTTATTTATATAAGGAAATGATAAAGTATTGTCCATAAAACATACTAAATACAAAATTCTATGTACATTGCAATAATTTGAAACCATTTTTTATGAGGGTGTAAGTGGTTTAGTCGTTATCATGCTTGCCACCAGTTTTAAATATTTTGATCACTTAACATAGATTTCATAGAAATATTAAGTGGTCTCAGCAATATTTTGCTCTAAGTAATGTCTAAAAGAGTTAATGTTTTCCTAAAATAATATAAAACTCGATGTCAATTAATTTAGAATTGGTTTAATTTAATGCGACTATTCTGTGACTTAATATAAAAATCTCTGGTAACGACTCATCAATATCGTATATAATCAAATTTAAAATTTATTTTGTCTTAATGTAGACATATCTATCTGCTAGTAACACAACTTTAAATCATTGATTTCGAAGAATGTTATCGGTAAATATTGGCATTATTAATGCATGAATCTGTGTCTGACAGGCCAGTGCTCAATTTGGTCGTTTCATTTCAATTGAGTATTTCTTTATCATTTCTAAAGTCAACTTATATTTTAGATTCTTTAATAAAACTTATACCTGTCTTTAAGAAATTATCTCACACATCTGTTGGTTTTGGTATGATTTGCTAAAAATATTTAACTTCTTAAAGACGATTTCCTCGCATTACATACAGTGTAGTGTGTTCAAATGATTTTGATTCTTCTATATTTAACTTCTTAAAGACGATTTCCTCGCATTACATACAGTGTAGTGTGTTCAAATGATTTTGATTCTTCTATATTTAACTTCTTAAAGACGATTTCCTCGCATTACATACAGTGTAGTGTGTTCAAATGATTTTGATTCTTCTATATTTAACTTCTTAAAGACGATTTCCTCGCATTACATACAGTGTAGTGTGTTCAAATGATTTTGATTCTTCTATATTTAACTTCTTAAAGACGATTTCCTCGCATTACATACAGTGTAGTGTGTTCAAATGATTTTGATTCTTCTATATTTAACTTCTTAAAGACGATTTCCTCGTATTACATACAGTGTAGTGTGTTCAAATGATTTTGATTCTTCTATATTTAACTTCTTAAAGACGATTTCCTCGTATTACATACAGTGTAGTGTGTTCAAATGATTTTGATTCTTCTATATTTAACTTCTTAAAGACGATTTCCTCGCATTACATACAGTGTAGTGTGTTCAAATGATTTTGATTCTTCTATATTTAACTTCTTAAAGACGATTTCCTCGCATTACATACAGTGTAGTGTGTTCAAATGATTTTGATTCTTCTATATTTAACTTCTTAAAGACGATTTCCTCGCATTACATACAGTGTAGTGTGTTCAAATGATTTTGATTCTTCTATATTTAACTTCTTAAAGACGATTTCCTCGCATTACATACAGTGTAGTGTGTTCAAATGATTTTGATTCTTCTATATTTAACTTCTTAAAGACGATTTCCTCGCATTACATACAATGTAGTGTGTTCAAATGATTTTGATTCTTCTATATTTAACTTCTTAAAGACGATTTCCTCGCATTACATACAATGTAGTGTGTTCAAATGATTTTGATTCTTCTATACCCAGTTTGTATTCTTTGTTTGATGTTAATTGCTTATTTCATGAGTGATAGTATCTGTTTAAATATTTTAGATGCCATTATAGTTTTCTCTCTGTTAGACTGAGCTTATTAATCTGAATTAACCAGGTTGTTTGAGCTATAATATATCAGCTTTTTTATGATACATTAATGAATAACATCCTTGTAGATGCTAGTGGGTCTTATGTACAAGGTGCCAGACTGTAGAAACATTGTTTTGAAACGATTCTCTTGTTTCATTTTCTTGTATTTCATGTGTTTAGATTCCTACATGAATGTTCATTTTTTTAATTAACTAGATATTTATAAAAAATTAGAAATTGCAAAATAATTTCTAATAATGGCCATGGCTTTTAATGAATTTAGATCAGTCTGACTGTGTCATAAAATATATATCTATAACTGGTATGGATATCTATTTTTGATAATGCTAAAACAAATCTTAAACTGAAGCATGATCATGGTTACCACTATTAGTATGAAAAAAATGTTAAATTTCTATAATGCTCAATACGGATTTTGTTATTAATTTTTGGCCTAAAATTATACCAGGCAAAAGAATCATTTAAGAAATCAGGTTGATTCTAATCCAGACAATAGTAGGTTCCAAAACTACTTGTTTTGATTGAAAGATCTTAGTCACTTTTTAGAATTTCCTGTTGTAGCTTTAAATTATATATATAGAGATAAACAGATTTCATACTAAAAACGTGAAATAACAATTAATGATGAAACCATAATGTGAAATGGAGGGAAAAAAACTAAGATCATTCAATTGTAACAAGTGGTTTTCGTCTGTTCGTCAGTTGGGTTTTTGACTCTGACGGTTGAAAGATATTAGTATGTTTCCCCTCCGTTTCATATTGTGTTTTGATCATTTACAAAGCCTTATACATAATGTTTCTTATCATCAAATTCCTTTCTCATTTATTTACTAAATCTGTGCAAAGCGATTGTTAAATACAATCGCGGTCCCTTGAAAATTCGCGAAGGTGACTTCCTCACCTCTACGAATATTAGATGCAGTTTTAAAACTCTTATATATGATATTATATATACGGTAAAATATGATAATCAAACAAATATTAAAGACAATTTTACTTATTAATAGTGTAATAGAATATGTTAATGTTGAAATATGATTATATTTCTTACTAATACGTTCTGTAAAACAAGAAAAGTATAAGTTCACCACTGACAGTAATAACTAGTAATGTTTGCATTCTTTGACACTTATTTATCTACTGTGAAAGTTTTTTTGCTAAAAATGGCTCAGAAATCTTGTAAAAGACCAACAAAAGCCAAACCTGCGAATATATGGTGATGCGAATATGCAAAGGCCTACTATTTACCAATAGCGTTAGGGACATTCAGGGATGTTATGGTATTACATGTAAGACCGATCTTTTAACTTCCTGATATTTGATTTTTTTTTGGCTGACTGTATTTTAAGATTGCAAAGCTGATAAATCCAGTTAAACTGCTTTATTTATCAAAGTAATTGGTCTAAGTTGGACACTAAATGTAAGACACAAAGTGAAAGATCTGACTCTTTGAACAGAATAGCTAACTGCTTTCAAGTTTCTTGAAGATAATTACAAGGAGCGATTTACAAGGGTCATTGGCTAATTGTCAATTGAATTGCTAACTTAACACACAATTGATATTTCTACTTTCCAATCAAATACTTGAATGGACTATTTTTTTTTAGAATTTATAATATTAATATTAAATTTTTTATTAAAATTTAATCAATTTATTTTTCTGTGCATCAAAATAAATTTATTCATTTATTTTACATTGAGATATTAGAAAAAGTAACTAGAAAACTGGATTTAGAATACAACTTAATTCCGCATTAAAACATAATGAAGCTTTATTACAATATAGAATCGACAGATATTAAGATGCTTAAAATGCAATAATTCTCTTTTAAGGCATCATTTAATTTGAAATCATGAAAGTATGTTTGCATTCTCATCTCATAGAGCTCGCGGTTGCTCTTAAAACTGTTCCATAGATTACTTTCATAACTTATAATAATAAATCATTGACTTAGTTGATAACCTCACGTTATATTTTGATATTGTCATTCCATTAACTTCAAAGTGTCATATAAAAATGTCTTTTTTTTTTAATAAACATGGAAGATATTTTTTAAATAAAATACAATTTTTATTCCTAGGCACCATTTTTATGAATACAATTCTGGGTAACATAAGCAAATTTAAACTGTTTAAAAGAAGTTCATGGATGAGTAATAAGATGTAAACAAACAGAAGTTAAAAGAAAAAAAAAACCACAGGATTATTTATTCAATGCAGCATTAATATTTTGACCTGTAATCAATTTTATCTACCTATAACCTTTCCCAAATCAATGATAATTAAAATCTCAACTTATAGCAGGATAAATAAAATAAAACCAATTTGGAAACAATAACAAAACGACAGATTTGTCTAAATATATATCAACATATATATATATTATATATATATATATATATATATATATATATATATATTATATATATATCAACAAAACCATAATAGGAAAACAGAAATATGACTAAGATCTTTCAACCAAAAGAAGTGGCTTTCGTCAGAGTATAAACATGTTCTCGTGTGGACTCTGACGAAGAACACGTCTTTTGGGTGAAATATTTGATACATTTTCTGCTTCCTACAGTACTTTGGGCGATGACATTTGTTAGAGGTGGACAGAGGTGGGTAGAGGTGATATATATATACATTATACTTTTATGATGAAAATAGAACAGAAACGGACAAATAAAGTTCAATGTAGATAATAAAACATAAAGCAATTAAAGACAAACACTTATATGTGTGTGTGTTTTATTAGTTCCGTTTTTTTATCTATATTGAACTTTAAATATATATATATATATATATTTAAATTAAAATTTTGTAAATATATTTAATTTCTTCTTCTAAAAATGGTTCACTGTAAATTTTAAAAGCTCTCAAGAACATACTATTGAAAACAGATTTTTTGACACTGAGTGGGTGTGCAGAGAAGAAATGAACATAAGAGGATACATTTGTAGATTTTCTGGAAATACTATAATTCAATTTGTTACTATTTCAATCCAAAAGTACGTCCAGGAAAGGGAGTTTATTTTTTTCTAATTCTATTGTAAATTGAATAGACGGAACAATCCTGTTGAGAGTATCCAAAAAAGTGCTAACATTTTCATCGTCTGGCCAAACACATAAAACATTGTCAACATAGAGAAGCCATTTAGCATTGCTAGGTAAAATTTTAGGTAGGTATGTAATCGCAAAATAATACATATAGAATATATAATAAAATATAATATATATATATATATATATATATATATATATATATTATATACTTCCAATGAATTAATATACGTGTCTTCAGAAAGAAGAAGAAATATTGTGGAAAGTGCGCTCATAAAGAACTTTTATGAGAAGTTGATGAACAATAGCCTAGGACTCTACAAATTAGATGAAGTTTTGATTAACGGGATAATTAAACAGATGAAGACTTCATCATTAAACACATTCAGGGTTGCCATCAATTCTGGAAATTTCAATCAGCCAAGTTAACAAATAATTATTGTTTTTTTAGTTCACTTGCTCTCTGAAGATGTGTTAACGAAAGGCCTTAGAGCATTGTTTCAAAAATTGTTTTCATTGTGGTAAATTAATCCATATATATATATATATATATATATATTATATATAGCAAAATAATATATATATAGAACTATCCTTGGATAATGAAATCATCATGATTTTAAGAACTTTCATGCTTTCTCTAACTCAAGTAATTCATTCATAAATACAAATTGTTGACCTTTGACAATTCGATGTTACTGTCTCAACAATATAATATTTTTCTAACACATAAATTTGACTGATCGAAAAAAACAATTAGTTGGGAACCTGAATTTTTGCAAATAATTAAGAAAAGAACAATAAAATTGCACTTATCCAACGATAAATAATAATTTCTGTAAATATAACTATATTTTCATTTTTCTGAGAAAAATACTGTACTCAATAAAAAAATGTTCGATGTTCTTTGATCTCTAGTTTTAATTAAATTTTTGAAACAACGTTCCATTCAAATTAATTACGCTTTCAGTAAAAATTAACTTACTTGAAATGCCAATATTCTTTTACTTTTTAAACCCAAATTTTACTACCCATATACGGTGTAATTTGATTACATAATTCAATTTTCTGTTTCATTTTGTTGCTAACTAAAAACAAAGTTATGTTACTAACTGAGATCTAATGTTAAATTTTATATTAATTATCGCATTTAATAGCAAATCAAATAAACACATATTATTAAAATTAGCAGTCTAATAATAATAAATAGTCTAATAGTCTAATTAATGTTTACATAATGTGTGTTAACAATTATTGCATATAATTATTTTAGCTAAAATATTTCTCGAAATAATTAATATTTGAGAATATAAATGTTATTATTAATTAATTAAAACCCTTTTCTGAGAGGTTATGATGGTTTTAGTAACATAAAAAATTATGGAAATTCCAAATATGTATAATCTTAATTTTACTGCTTTAATTATACAACAACTTTCATTTGTCCTTTCAGTGTAATATATAAGTGTGATATTAGTAGGTTTGGGAAAAATTACTGAATATATTTCTCAGATAGCACGTTTTGAAGTACCCAAACGACAACAAACTAGGTTTATCAATACATATACATATATATATATTTCAGTCAAAATTCGAAAAAACGATCCAAACTAGACGCAAATCAGCTAATATATCAGCTGATATATATATATACATATATCATTGAATAACTGACCGTATTTAACTGATGTCATTTTTTTCACCAGTTTTTCGAGGTTTCTGAATACCTTCTTCTTTCCTTCATCCAAACGTTGGAGAACATTAATTAAGGTGGAACCGACATGTTTCGATTGACTTCCAGTCATATTCTTCAGGGTAATTAAAATATTGCTAAAGTCTTTAGAGATGGTCTGTTGCTCATAAGCTACTGGCTGAATTGAGATGGTTGGTGTGTTGGTGGAGTGGGGTTTGTTGACAGTTAACAGTCCCCTGGTGCTACCAGAGACGTATAAATTGTATTATCGTATGAATATTTATTGTTTATAAAAAACAATGCATATTAAAAAAATTATATATATATATATATATATATATATATATAAAACTAAAATTTTGAAAAGAACACACAGAAATGCAACACTGAACTCATTACTATATTTCGATGTCCTCGTCATCAGGAATAGATGTGAATCGCTCCAAAAGCTGATAACGACTGGCTTGACGTTGAAACCGAAGCACTTGGCGAACTTTCGGATGAAAGGAAAACAAGGAAGATAAAGAAATAAAAGACAAATAATAATTAAATGAATGAAAACATTTAACTAAAATAAAATTAAAAGCTAGTAACAACTTATAGAAAAAATAAATACATAAAATACTTTCAAAAATAAAGGAGGCACCCACAAAGCTTAGCCTCCGTATGAGCAGTCATAGAGCTTCCGTCAATAAACGCTCCGACCAACCCGTCGCCATCCATGCCAACAACCATGGACTCTCCTTGAACGAGTGCTTCAGGGTGCAGATATTACAAGTTCCTCCAGAGAGTAAAACTGTCACCTTACGCGCATCCGAGGAGGCATATATCTGGTTTCTAAACGCGCGTTGTAAACCAGGTTTGAATTTAAAAAGATGGTGCTGTTCTGAATGGTTAGAGATTAGTTTACCTTTGACTATTATTTTTTTATTATTATCTTAAATTATAATTTATACAACTTTTATTCTAATCATCCTCATCATTATTATTATTTAAGTATTTATTATTTATATTCCTGGATTTTATTTTGTTTCAGCTATTTTCCTCTTATTTTCTTCATTATTATGTTTTAAGTTTTTATTATTTATATTTCCTAATTTTCTTCATTTTCACTTTCTATTTTTTAGCTCATTCGTAGTTCATTTTTCTTACCTCACTTGAACCGGACACGCGTGTGACAACACTGTTAGTCTCCAACCGTCGCTTCACAAGTGCGTTTAGTGTCCCTATCTCAACTCTCCTGATGACGGTTCAACCGAAAATTAGAGACAGTAAGTGTTTGTTCCATAGTTCTGTATACTTATACATCAGCAGTCAAAAATTCCTCTTATGAATCTCTATGAAGAATTTGTACACCGCAGTAACAATGTCATATAAAAAGGAAAACTTTATGCTCCTTGATGGGTCAGGTCAGCTAATAATACGACAAATTAAAGTGTTTTAACGGCATACTAATAGTTACGTTGAATATTATACGCTAAAATCATTCATGGCTTCTAATTTATTCAAGTTTAACTACTTTTTATACTTTAAGCTGCACTCTTTTAAGTTGCATTTCACAGCTTTGGTTAACTTTTCTAAAGAACTGAGATTTCATTATCTGCGATTTTTTTTTAAAATAACAGTAATTATGTATGTAATTAAGTTGGAACTTATGCAATGTTTTTGTTGTAGCTTTCACATTTTGACAATATTCTGTGCTAAATTACATTTTTAAAAATAGCGGAAGATATTAGAGAAATATTTTAGGTTTGATAGCACTATATGTTTGACTTATAGGGAGGTGAGTTGAGTAATAAAAAAGTGGAAATTTGCACGATGAAATAACTATTGTCATTAATCAGATCTCACATGTTTTTTTAAAACCACTCTAAAGCTTTTACTGCCATATATTGTTTTTATTAAAGCCAGAATGATTTCAGGTCCTGCATTTTGGGGCCTGATTAATCCAGAATGGAGTCTTTGCAACAAAGGCAGAAGGCAGTCTCCGGTCAATCTGGAGCCAGGAAAACTCCTTTTTGATCCCAACCTAAGACTCCTACACATCGACAAACACAGGGTGAGCCCTTCTTCCATCAATAAATGACTACTTTTAAATTTCAAATTCAAATTATTTATGTTAACTCAATTAAATGTTTGCAACAAATTGATAAATTAACTACTATTTTAACTAGAATTATTTGATCGTTTTCTCATTATAGAAGTATATACATAACTAAACACAAGTAAAAAAGTTGTTTACAATAGCATATGACGTTTTAAATTTTATTTATTCTGTGTGTAACTGCTATTTGATCGTTTTCTCATTATAGAAGTATATACATAACTAAACACAAGTAAAAAGTTATTTACAATAGCGTATGACGTTTTCAATTTTATTTATTCGTGTGTAACTGTTATTCGATCTTGTTATTCGAACTTACATATATATATATATATATATATATATATATATATACAAAATTTTACATAAACAGGTAAAATAACAATCAATGATCAAACCACAATATCAAATGGGGGGAAAAAAAGACTAAGATCTTTTTATTATTTTTATTCAAAAAACTGAAACCTGTACTCTTGACCTAGAAGGCAAGTTTATTGGACCAATCAAAAATCACATCCACTAAGGAAGTTTATATAAGCATCCTTCTAGAAGAAGATTTTACATGAAGATGACCAACATAATTATGGTCGAATTTGATGTCCCTTGGACAATTGATGTGGAAGCTCCAAACACAAGATAAAAGAATCTCCCGCAAGATCGAGGTAACCAGCGCAAAAATCGTGAGAGCAGAAGCAGCTGCTACTTTTAACTATATATATAATCAGTGATCAAACCACAATAAGAAATGGGAAAACAATACTAAGATTTTATTGTGATTTGATCATAGATTCTTATTTCACGTGTTTATGTGAAATCTTTATATATATATATATATATACCATAAATGTAAAATCAATAGAAATTATAATTACTATTCAAATATAGAAATAATATAGCGTGGAACCATATATGCAAATGGATTTATTGCTACTATAATAGTCTATAACTTAAAATATTTGCATAAAAAAATTACAGTAATAATAATAATAATAATAATAAAATATAAGATAAAACATAGAAAACCATCTCTATGAAGTGAAAAATGATTAAGAAAAGCTATAATTTGCCTTTCTTTTACTATATAGAACGTGTTAAATTTATCAAAGTAATGGACATCATTGTAGTTATAGAGTGTACCTTTCATCATACTACAGTTTCAGATTGCAAAATATAACAGTTATTTTTCAAACATAAATGTCCTAACGATTTACTAGTAACTCAGAAATCATTTGTCCAAGAAAATAAATATGAACAATTATATCTATCTCACATTAGAGTTAAAAGGAGTGCGATGAAATAACAGGGAATTTTTCAGAAGAATACAAAATTAAGAAAGCATTACAATTTGGTTTTTTTTTTTGTTTGATAAAAAGTTGGTGATATCAAAGACACAATGATGTTTCTAGTGATTCATTGAAAGGCTTATTTATTAGGGGAATTAGAAGTCTTTGGAAATAGCTGAGAAATTACTTGGTATTCAAACTACAGAAGTAATTACAACAGGAGTTGTTTTGGTTCTAGTTGTCAGAAATTGTTATAATTTTGAATAGTTAGTGGTGGATTTTTCTCTTTTTGTCCTTATTTTGCGTTATATTGTATATTCTCATCAATTTTATAGCCTGCTAAAAAAAATTCTGAAATTAAGAGAATTAATTCAATTCAACTATATCATATGATTATAACCAGAAATACTTCTCATTAAATTATTTATTAGTAATCTAATCGGAAAAATATTCTACTTTTTTATCAGGTCAACAAACAAGTCACAGATTTAGTGAGTTTTATAACAGCAAGGGGATTAAGCTATACAGATTTTAAAATTTTCTTCGAAAACATGAGACTGATCACACTGATGTTAAGTTACGCACAAATGAAAAGTAGCATGGTATTTCATTTTAGTTACTTGAGGAGCAGTAGAACGGTAGATCTACTTTTGGAAGGAAAAAAACTTTATTATTCACTCATGAAAGATAGCAATGGATGGATAGCAGGCTCTGCTTTTATTGATTATATTCTGTTTTACCTACGTTAAACTCAATTTGCTGCCACGACAACAAAAATAGGTAGAGAAATTGCACTGTATGGTATATTTAAAAAAATATGAAACAATTAACACGTTTACTTAGAAATAAAAAGAAATAACTTATTTATTTCAAAATTAACCAACAAAGTGAAGTTTTGACTGAAAATTTAAATCAATATGGTTTTCTGTTAGGGAAAATCGATTGGTATCAGTCAAGGAAATTTAGAAACTTTTCAATGTTGAAAATCTTTTTCGTTTGTTAAAAGATTTATCAGACCTTATTTACGTCCTGATGATGAATGTTGATCATTCGAAACATGTCAACTATAGGAGATACACTTCATTGTGTAGACGAAATAACGAGAAAGTTATTTAGAAAAATGGAAAAACTTGTTAAGAAACTGGTAGCAGCTAAGTTTGGTGTCATTTTCAATAATGTATGTGTCAAGGAAGGACTGCTACCAGTCATTATTATATATATATATATATATATATATATATATATATATCTACTAATAATTTCCTTTACCTCGACTACATATAATTAACACTTTGCTTCTTTTTTATCAAGGATTGGTCTATCTTCAATAATACAACATCTTTAAGCCGACGTTTCGTCTATACTTGTAGACATTGTAGAAGGTTCAAAAAACGGTCACTGGGGCAGCACTCTAACTGATTTGAACACAAACCGTTATATGGTTGCTTCATTATAATAGAAAAATACCAAGATAACTATGAATAATTATTAAATAATGTAAAAATAATTACTTTTCATGTTATTGTAATTAAATTCTGCATTGATGTAGGCTTGAAGATATCTACAAATATAGATGAAACGTCGGCTTAAAGGTGTTGTATTAGCTCGATAACAAATAAAAATACAAGTTGTTGTCTGTCTTTGAAGCAACTCAAATGTATCTTCTAATGACGAGGCCATGAAAATATAGTAGTGAGTTTCTTTTTTATTTCTGTGTGTTCTTTTTGTAAAGATAGTTTATATATATACGTGCAGAATTAACTAACTTTGAATAATTATTACTTCACAACCACAGTTACCTATGTGGAAGAAAATCTTCTTAACAGAATGTTAAAATTTATATAAATATTGATAAAAGGGTCGACCGTGGAATAGAAACAAAACTAAATTTTATCGGGACTCGGTCAGTCGATCAAGTATCGAGGTCGATACTTTTATCAATATTTATATAATTTGGGATAATAAATATGGGTTTCTATGAGGATATAAGAAGAACACTGACCGTTTCCCGATAAATTAGTTTTGTATATATATATATATATATATATATATATATTGTTAACATTCTGTGAAGAAGATTTCCTTCCACATAGGCAACTGTGGTTGCGAAGTAATAATTATACAAAGTAAGTTAAATCTGCACGTAGACCTCTTATTATAGCAGTGCCAGAAGTTGGCAGACAGGGCAAAGCCATATAAATTCTGGAGCAGGAAAAGGACTAATTAAATGTCACCTCCTGGCAGCCTATCTCTGACCAAGACAGATAGACGCAATTATATTTTCATTAGTTTTTCTAATTAAAATCATCCGTTCAAACCAAATTCTACTCACTAGCAAAATTATACACTGCAGTTATTATTTTTGTCTAAATAGATATAAACGAGTCATGAATTCACTTTTCTTATTGTTTATATGTTTATTGCTTATATAAATATTATTTTATTTACTACACTACAGTGGTCAGTAAGTATAATAATTTAATAATCATTTGAGGTAGATTAAATAATTTTTCTGTTTTATATTAAACTACATATTTTTAGTACAGAGTTGTACACTAAGTTCTCATATGTTTATAATAGGTTCCCAACGACAAAAATCTGGAGAGAGTCACAATATAATTTTCATTACTACATTATTCGTAAACAATTTTTGAGAAGTTATATTAATTTATACATAAAAAAATGATTAGCTGTTGTTTATTCCCTGACTAGAAGTTATTAATTAGTAAAGGAATAATCAAGCCTAATAAGTAGTACTTGTAATAGCATATTTCAGTAATATGATTCAGACAATGATTTTTGGTTTGATCGCGATTATTATCTTAAAACGAAGGGCATCATAATGGGAACTAATATGGGCTTCCTATTTTACTGATTTCTTCAAGGCCTATTGAAAATATCCTATCTAATTGCTCATTTCTTTCCTCTTCTTTCCTATACTGAGTGTACAACTGTCGCCCCTCCTTTCTGAATGTTGATATCACCTTCCACACCGAATGTTCTCCTTTTGTTCACAATACTCAATAGTACCTCCATAAGCTTAGTTGTCATCCTACTCATATCAAGATATCTTTCCTCATTTCTTCAAGGCCCATTGAAAATATCCTACCTAATTGCTCATTTCTTTCCTCTTCTCCACACCTGCTATATAGACAATTATCTTTTTCATTTGTTGCAATGAGTATATGAGTTAGATCTTTTCCAGCGTTTTTCCCAAAAACATTGCCACTTATCCATCTTATATACTGAATAGTACAACTGTCGCCCCTCCTTTCTGAATGTTGATATCACCTTTCACACCGATGGTTCTCCTTTTGTTCACAATACTCAATAGTACTTCCAAAACATTAGTTGTCATCCTACTCAGGTCAAGACAGCTATCCTCAGATAACAAACTAATCGTATTAATCACATCTGTTACACTTCAAAGGATCGCAGTTATCACATTAAACTTCTGATAAACACATTCTCTGAAAGGGACTATCTCCTTTCTATTATCAACAGTCGTGTCATATCTTCTTAGATGGTGCATTGGCCAGTTCCTATAACAGACCGCAGTTCCTATACACACCTCTTTACAGAAAGCAACAATTTTTGATAACAATTAATTGAAAGAAATTAATAATTGAAAAAAAACATTATAACTCAAATAAGAGTTTATTAATTAAACAAACTTGCCTATTACTTTTTTTTAAATATATAAAATTGACGTCAAAATTATAAAAGGAATTAATTAAACTGATTATTTGTTATTTTACGATAAGTGTTAATAAATTATTATTAAACTCGTTTATAATAAAGTTTATAAACTTATTATTAATAAATTATTTATTATACACGATAATACTAGTAAATTGCAAAATCATCTCTCTAGTTAACTGTACATTTGCTTTTAAAAGCATCTCTCTAGTTAACTGTACTCCGTTGCTTTTCCGGGGCATGTGTATTTGAGCGCCAGCAGTCAAATGAAGGGGTGATCTCCTGGAGAGCTTTGTTGTAGTCAACCCGATGTACCTTGGGGGCAGGTTCTTATATATATATATATATCAATGATCAAACCACAATAAGCAATGGGAAAACAAGACTAAGATCTTTCAACCGTAACAAGCGGTCTTCGTCAGAGTCCAAAACTCAACGGTTTTTGACTCTGACGAAGACCGCTTGTTACGGTTGAAAGATCTTAGTCTTGTTTTCCCATTTCTTATTGTGGTTTGATCATTGATTGTTGTTTCACATGTTTATGTGAAATCTTTATATATATATATATATATATATATATATATTCACTTGATAAACGGAAAGATGATCCAAACTAGACACAATAACAGTTCAAAATTGAAGATAGGTAGCACAGAAAGTAAAAGAAACGCACTAACAGACTCAAATTTTCGGGTAATCAGTCTTCAGGAGAAAAGAGAAAGGGAGACCAAGCACGTTGTAGACGCAACGGCTAGTAACCAACACGGTAACTGCCAGTGCTGCTCCCCGTGCCCGGTCTAGAAGTAATAGAACTAAGAGAAACTTATCTGTATTTCTGTTTATATTTTCTCTTAATTCTATTACTTCAAGACCGGTACGGGGACCAGCACTGGCAGTTGCCGTGTCGGTTACCTGCCGTTGCGTGTACAACATACTTGGTCTCCCTTTCTCTTTTCTCCTAAAGACTGATTACCCGAAAATTTGAGTCTGTTAGTGTGTTTCTTTTACTTTCTGTGCTACCTATCTTCAATTTTGACCTGTTATATACATATATATATATATATATATATATATACTCAAAATAAACTGTGACACATAGACAGAAACATAACAAAGACTCACTTTTCAATATTTCGACCGTAATTGCGGTCGTCCTCAGGAGAAGAAGTGAATTGCTGGAGGGATGACAGTCAACATCCTTTACGGTTTCATTCTTTATCTTATAAAATCGTTAACTGCATTGAAATTGAGTCTTAGTTATCTTTCTGTCTATGTATCGCAGTTTATTTTGAGTTTAATCTGTCCTGCCGGGCCGTTACCGTTTATCGTGTTATATAAAATTATACATATATATATATATATATATATATTATATATATATATATATATATATGGACTAATTTACCACAATGAAACAATTTTGGAAACAATGCTCTAAAGCCTTTCGTCAACACATCGTCAGAGAGCAAGTGAACTAAAAAATAATAAATACTTGTTAAACTGGCTGATTGAAGTTTCCAGAATTGTTGGCAACAAGTATTTATTATTTTTTGTTCACTTGCACTCTGACGATGTGTTGACGAAAGGCCTTAGAGCATTGTTTCCAAAATTGTTTCATTGTGGTAAATTAGTCCATCTATTACATCAAGTGCTATTTTGATTATTATTCATATATATATATATTCAATAATTAATTAATTAAATTCAATTTAATTAATATATATATATTAAAAGAAACGGTCCCGAGGACTTTTTTAAATAAAATAAATTCAAAACGAAGGAAACACACAGAAAGACACAGACATAACTCACATCGATATTTCGACCCTCGTCGTCATCAAGAGGTGTGAAGAGCGAAGAGTCCCGCAGGAAGGCAGGGCGGTGACTGAACTCACCGCTCACCAAACTCAGTGTTCAGTCACCGCCCTGCCTTCCTGCGGGACTCTTCGCTCTTCACACGTCTTGATGACGACGATGGTCGAAATATCGATGTGAGTTATGTTCATGACTTTCTGTGTGTTTCCTTCGTTTTGAATTTATTGTATATATATATATATATATATATATATATATATATATATGTGTGTGTGTGTGTGTGTGTACAAAATATGATCCTATTCCATTCCGACGAGACATTGAAAATTATTAATATTATATTTTTACTGTAAACTATTCCAATGACATAATGGCTAATACATCTATTTCTTTCAGATAAATGGCATCCTGACGAACACTGGGCACAGCGTGTTGTTCACCGTCGACAACACGACACGGATAGCTGTCAACTTTACAGGAGGTCCTCTGTCCTACAGGTGAATGTTACAGACAGAATACATATTATTGTTAGATACACTATTTATTGAGAAAATATTATGCATTTAAGACACAAAAATAATGGTAAGCTCAAATTTTCCTCTCAAATATATATAAAAGTGACACAAAATAATTAATATTGTTAATGCAAAAGTTGCTTTGGTTATAATTATTTATATATTATATATTTATAGAAAGAACAAACAGAAAAGAAGCCACAAAACTTAATAATATATTTTGACTACTCGTCATTAGGTAGAATGATCTAAGTCGTTCTGAAGACACGTGACAACTAACCTCCGTATAAATCAATAGGACAAGTGGTAGTGTGTCGTCATTTTTTGTTGGTGAGGTTAGTATCTGATAAGGCTGTGAAAATATACTATTGAAGTTTTGTGCTCTTTTATGTGTCTAGTTTCTGCGAATTCAACGCAAAATAAAATCAACGTTAAATATTTTGCTTATTTAACAGTTTTATTTAGTTATATATATATATAACGCAACGGTTACTTGCCGTTGCGTCTACAACGTGCTTGGTCTCCCATTCTCTTTTCTCCTGAAGACGGATTACCCGAAAATTTGAGTCTGTAAGTGTGTTTCCCTACTTTGTGTGTTGCTCTTTGTTAATCTCGAACTCGTGTATATATATATATATATATATATATATATATATAATATTGTATATTGGCAGCAGATTCGTTTGTAAACATATTTTATTAATGTAGTCGGCAGCTTCCGCATTTACGACTTTTTTGCTCGTTTTTTCTAGTTTTTATGTTGTTTAATTATGTCTGTTTAACCTTTGGAAAAATTGTTATTGTGTGAATTTAATCTGTTAGATATTGATCTATATACCTGAAGATGATTTCCGAGAAAATCGAAAGCTTGTAAGTATAAAAGTATAATATTATTGATTAAGCTACAAAATTATTTCTTTGATGTCTCTGGGACAACTCCTCCATGAAATCACTCCCTACCAGAAAAAAACTAGTAAGAAAACTAGAAAAAACGAGCAAAAAAGACGTAAATGCGGAAGCCGCCGTCTACTTTAATAATATATATATATATATATATATATAATATATTATATGGTATTGGGAGAATAAATAAAATAGAAATAAATTGAAATTCTGATATATATTTACTAAAGATAATGTGTTAGTTATTATGACCTGAACTGAAAAGTTAACAAGTTGAAATATTGATACAATTAAATTAGAAAATACCTATTTTGCAGGTATCAGCTCAGTCACATAGATGTTCACTATGGCCTCCATGACCAGGCAGGATCTGAACATACCATAAACGGCTACACATTTCCTGCAGAGGTACGTTATTATATGTTTGGTAATAATCATTTTAACTTTATCAAATTTATAACAATTATGTCTTAATTGGCGTATTTTTTCTTCAGATATGTTTGTAATGTATATCATTAAAAAAAATCCAATTTAATATTTGTAGTTCATCCCTATTATATTATTATAATACTATAATAATATGTGGATTTAAATACATATATTTTTAATAACTTAAATATATGTCAGTTAAAAATAAGCATGCATACATATTTTACATATTTTAAATGAAATATACAACTTTCAATAAATTATTTTTAATCATTAGTTGTGCAATACGTAAATGTGTGGTATTTACTCATTCTGAGGTAAAATGGATAAACAAACAAAAGTCTCCACACAAATGAAGTTTTATTCAACGCATTTCGAACACTTAGTGTTCATCATCAGGAAGACACTATAATACAAATTATATCTAATCAGTTACAAAATTAGAGTGAAATAATAAAATTCAATTAAGAGGATTCAAGACATACCCAAGGATGTGGTGGTGACGGGTTAATAAGTTAATAAGCAGTCCAGCTGTCTATTTGTTCACTTAAAAATTACAAAGATGTCATCAACATATCTTCGCCAGATTAAAATTAATTTTGTAAGGGGATGGTTGGATTTGAAAATATGTTCTTCAAGGAAGCTTAGAAAAAGGTCGGCAAAATTAAAGGTTTGATATTAACTTTAATTAATGAACTTAATATCCATATCAAATTTACTATGGAATGTGAAAAGAATAATTCATTAAATTTCTTAGATTTAACTATAACTCGCCATAAAAACTCCTTGAATTTCAACATTTTTCGAAAACCCACTTTCACGGACTCTGTCATACACGCCTCCTCCTTTCATCCCATGCCATACAAATTAAGTGCTTTCCATTCAATGATACATCGTTTGTTTACTATACCTTTAGCTAAAGAAAACCGCGTAAAAGAAATAGACACAATAAAAAACATTGCAATAAATAACGGCTATTCTATACAGTTAATAAACAAGCTATTGTATAAAAAAGAAAGAAGAACTCTTTTAAACACTATTTTTCCTCAAAACTGCTTAGAATCCCTCCCAAATTCCTAGATTACCCTACCTTGTGTGGGAATATCCTCGTTAAAAATTGCTAATATATTAAGAAAATTTAATTTTAGAGTCAGTTACAAAACAAATGGTAATTTAAAATCCTTATTAAACCCTAAATCGAGTTTTTATCCCAGTTCATTGAGTGGAGTTTATGAGTTGTCCTGTAACAATTGTCAAAGTTTTTACATTGGTATGACTGTGCGCTCCTTTGAAAAAAGAACCCGTGAACATTTTAATGAATATTTGCAAAGGAAAAATGACAATAAGAATAATAAAGAATTTTTTTCATATTTTGCGAAACACCTTGTCACACAAAATCACAGCTTTGATCCAAACTTGAACCTTACCATCCATGCGAATAGAAAGTTTAAAGAAATTTGTAATTTGGAAACTTTCGAAATAAACAAAGCATTCATTAATAATCCTTCTGCCTCTCTATTTCTTAAGGATCAAATTCCAAGGTGTCCAAAATTTCTTAAACTGTTCCTAGAATCACAAAGAATAAATTAAAAAAAAAAAAGTTTCTTTCCTCTAAATTAGTGTTTCTGGCCTTCTGTATTTCAGTTAACGGTTTTGAAGCATACCCGACACCTTGTCACTTTATCTCCTAAATTCCTATCCCTCCTCTTTCGCAGCGGATCTATTTCCTATTTGTTGTTTTCACTGGACCAACCCGTCAGCACCACATCCTTGGGTATATGTCTTGAATTCTCTTAATTGAATTTTATTATTTCACTCTAATTTTGTAACTGATTAGATATAATTTGTATTATAGTGTCTCCCTGATGATGAACACAAAGTGTTCGAAACGCGTTGAATAAAACTTTATTTGTGTAGAGACTTTTGTTTGTTTATCCATTTTACCTCAGAATAAATTATTTGTATATATAATAAGTTAGAAATTCCGACAAAATATTTCCAATTTCATACTATAATTTTGTTCCATCATAATTTAATACATTTTTGTCTCCACATTCAACCAGTTTTTCAACGTTTATCATCTTACGTCTAAATGAAATATGTTTTTCTTTGTTTTAAAGATAAAAATATTTATTTTGCGTAACTTCATTTCTGGTTACAGTTTTATATATATATATATATAACAGATTCAACAATATATCGACCATTTTATAGAATTGGTGTGTTCTCTAATCGGGGTTCGGTCAATTTTTTATCCTGGAAAATTGGCCGAACCCCGATTAGAGAACATACCTACTATTATTATATATATTCTTTTTTTTATGATTTTGTTGTGAATTTTTTATTTTGCTTCGTATATTTTCGGTCTCTGTTTATTTATTTTCGTGTTTGATAGAATTCGTCAGTATTCAAAAGGAGTTAATGTTTGATCTACTATATTTAGTTTCTTGCACTGGAAAAACATTTTATGAAAAAAATATTTTAAGAATGAGATTTATGCAGTACGACTGTATCTGGACTAACACATCATCGTTTCAATTAGTAAAGTTATCTACGTTTAAATTTTTCTTGGTTAAGTTAATGGTAGTGCAGGAAGAAATTATGATACCTACAGGACAGTTAATTTTCAAAAGGCTGACCTACCATGTCAATAACTTCAGAAATTATTTTATACTTTCATTTTATCTCAAAAACTAGGAATCTGTTAATAATTTGAACCCTCTAAACTTTTTTAAAATAAATAATCCATAAATAACAAAAATTACCTTTTTAATCTCATGACATCAAAAACAAATTGTGTTAGCTAAACTCAAATTTAATATTAATGAGTATATTATCAAACTCGTTATAATAATTTCATTTTTTGTACAAGAAAATGAAAAGGTTGAGTTATTGTTTTTGTAATCTTTTATTTTAGATTCAAATTGATTTCAACTTTATTATTTTTAGGTTGTAAACTGACTACACTACTATTAGTCGTAGAGTGAACATTGGTTACAGCTACTTTTAGTTTAAATTGAAAACTGATTACGACTATACTTTATTTTATAGTGAATACTGATTACAACTACTTTCCATTTTGATTGCAAACTAACTGTGACTATGTTTTGTTTTATAGTGAATACTGATTACAACTACTTTCCATTTTGATTGCAAACTAACTGCGACTATGTTTTGTTTTACAGTGAATACTGATAACAACTACTTTCCATTTTGATTGCAAACTAACTGCGACTCTGTTTTGTTTTACAGTGAATACTGATTACAACTACTTTCCATTTTGATTGCAAACTAATTGCGACTATGTTTTGTTTTACAATGAATACTGATTACAGCTACTTTACATTTTGATTGCAAACTAACTGCGACTCTGTTTTGTTTTACAGTGAATACTGATTACAACTACTTTCCATTTTGATTGCAAACTAACTGCGACTATGTTTTGTTTTATAGTGAATACTGATTACAACTACTTTCCATTTTGATTGCAAACTAACTGCGACTATGTTTTGTTTTACAGTGAATACTGATTACAACTTTGATTTTAGATTACAAACTGACTACGGTTTTTTTTATTTTTATCTTAGGTATTGATTGACATTATTTTAATTTGCAAGGAATAGAACTTGAATAAGTGTTCACTTAAAATTTCTGTTGTTTATAAGCAAACGGTTTTATGACACCAACGGTATCAACAAACTTTTCCTATATTTGAGCATATAGTAATAAATTGTACTATAGTAATATAGTGCTATATAGTAATATAATATAGTAATAAACCTGAATATCACTGTGTAAAGACTGAGGCATTTTAAGCAAGCTTCCAAGATTTCTTTGTCTATTGCTGACCATATATCTTAAAAGCAAATAAACAACTAAAAAATAATTCATTTTGGTAATAACTTTCATTTTTAAGACTTTAACAAATATTTCCAATGATTTGACAGTTGTAGACTTATCTGCATTTGGAGTGCCCTGTAAAATAACAAGGTGTATTTAGCTACACAAAACCAGTTGAGGGCTAATTGAATTCCCGTGTACCATTCCCTGTTTACTAACCATAAATCCTATTAGTGGAGGCTAGCTGAGAAATATTGATGATGTATGTCTCCAATCCTAAATCCCTGTTCTTCTGCTCCTGTGGATTGTATCATGTCCAGAGACAACTAGTCGAACACAAGAAAGGAAACTATACGGATCTCTACTTGATGGGTAGAACTAGTGTTTTAATCCCCCAATATTTTATTAATTAATAAACAATTAATAAAATATTTTAATTATTAATTTTACATGTCCGTAAAGACTTGTAATTTCCTTTTTTAAATTAAAACCTTTTTCGACAATGCTATTTATGACAACCCAATAAAAATAAAATAAAGTCCTAAAACATATATCTTTATATTGTTCTCTTTTATTGAAGTACTGATGTTGTATTAACAAATTTGTAGTACTAAAAATGTAGTATAAGTTTTACATATGACATTTAATTATTATACTGTAATTGTTATCAGTTAAGTATTTTATTATAAGAATACAATTTAATTTAAAAAAAGATACATTTTTAATACTTACAGTTTGAAACAACGTGTACATCTTACAGTTCATGTTTTCAACTTTTAAACCCTTTGAATAGTCATTGTATGAAAAACAAATGGTTCAGTGAATTAATGGAGCTGGGTAATGTTGATGGGTAAGATATAAAACAGGGGTGCTCATACTTTTTCAGTATAGGAGCTACTTATAAAATGACCAAGCCAAAATGATCTACCGACCCATAAAAGCGAATGTTATTTTAAAATTTATTGAAGATTTTTACCTTACATTACCACTTGGGCCAATATTGCTACAAAATAAGCTCTGATCATGTTTTTGTAATTACCAAATAAAAATAATAATAACAATACATTGACAATGTATAATAATAATAATTAAAAATAAGGATTGACTGTGACCCTGGAACTTTTTTTTTCAAACCTTGTTTGCGATCTACCACTATTGGCCTCGCGATCGACTGGTAGATCGCGATCGACGTATTGGACACCCCTGATATAAAGGAACGATAATAATAAAATAGATTCAGCTGTAAGAAGGAAACATCTAGTAGCAGAATTTTTCTATTCCCACTTAAAAAGTACAAGAAATATTTCAGACTGGTTCAGATTTCTAATAGGTAGATGCTTCTAATGATTGGATAACCTTTGATTCCGTGTAGAATCATCTGTTTTCAACCTGTGCTGTAAATTTACGTTACCAATCAGTTTTTAATAAATATCAGGATTCTTTTTATTTTATGTATTATATTCTCAATGAATGCAAACCTAGACAATTTATGATATTCAGTGATTTGTTATAAACAAAAAAAAAAAAAAATTCTGGAGTGGTCTACACTCAGTTTTACAAAAAGTAAAGGTTTTGTCAGGTAGTGGCAATGCATTTGATTGCAATAGAATAGGGGAAGAAACACTAAGTCTCCTTACTGAATCACGTACTAAGGCAGATGTAAGCTGACGATAGGTACAAAATGTTCGAAATGCGTAGATATTGGATAAAATCTTTTATACGTAGACTTAGTGTTTCTTTCCCCTTTCTTATCATGAATAAATAACACATAATAAATGCTTGCATAGATCCTGAGTTTAATGATTTTTTTTTACTGAAGCTATCTCATATTAAATTTGTAAAAAATGTAATCGGAGAATAACAATGTAGTTAGTTTATTTGAACTAGAAATAACACTGCACATAATATTATTTATGAAATTATTATTTAACTGAATCATTTGCACCAAATAATAAATTGAATAAGTTTATACAGTAAATTATTCTTGATAATACTGCAAAGAGTTTCTAGAAACACACTTAGTCCACTTTTCTTTGCACTGCTAGGCAAAACAAGAACGGGTAATAATTAAGTTAACTGCTTATCAATGCAAACAGCTGTAGTGTGCTATTTACTTATAATACTGAGAAAAAATATATTAACAACTCACAACAAGAAATTTATTGTATGAGTTTCGAACACTTAGTATTCATCATCGACAATATAAACACAAAAATGTGTAACAATATTTGTGTTTATATTGTAAATACACCTGATTTATTGAACAGTATGTTTGAACTGTTTACAGATGTAAATATCCTGTTTGAACAGTACGTGTTCAAACGCGTTGTAAAATGAAATACTTGTGGTAAAGTTTTAATATATTTTTCCTCGGTATCATAAGTTAAACTGGATTTTTTTTTGCTCAAAATCTGTTATATTAAAATCTACTAAACTTCAAATGAATGTACATTTGCTAAAATTAAATAATCATGAAAAAGAATATAATTTGTGTTAATAAATAAAAATGTTAATAAATTTACTATAATAATGAAGTTTGAAAAGAATAATGCTTCACAATTACCATTAATTTAACTTTCTTAATTACATCAATATAATGATAAACGATTCAAACATTATTAAAAGAAAAATTGTTATAAAACTTTTTAAAAAGTATATCTGAACTACTTACAAGAAAGTGTTTAACTAAAAAAAAATTAAAAATGCAAATTTTGCACGTATTATCATGCCAAAAGTATAGATAGTGTCACAGAGCTAAATGTATATTTTTTTGTACAGGACCAGCACAAAATAAAAATAAAAGTTAAAGAAATATATTCTGTTAAATATGATATAATTTTTTTTAAGGTAAACCAAAAAGGTCTCTCAGGTTAAACAGGTTGCCGTTATTTAAAGTTGAGTTTTGTGTTTTTACAGTTACTTATATCAAATAAATTAAACCATTAGCATTTAAAATTAGAATTAAAGTTCCAACTCCAAATTCTCTTGATTTATGCAAAATTTAGGACTATAAATTTAGAAACATTAGGTGGAAACCATATTCACTTAGTTTTCAGCATCAGAGGTGCTAGGAAACCTTGACCCTCCACCCTTTTATAAACAAATAAATAAACTCTTAATTAATATGTCTCTAAATAATGTGGCTGAAATTCTTTTATACTTCATGTGAAACGTAAATAATTAGTTATACAGTTTGTATTTTCTTTTCTAAATTGTTAACTGTAATTCAAAATTTATTGCTAATCTAGTTTTATGAATTGCAAACATATATTTCACCTATTTTCAGCCCCTCTTCTTAACTGTCACTTTTCAGTGTAAACAATTCCCATGTCTACCTCCCTACTATAAACAGACATATCTCCATTACAGTATATATTTATATCTATAAGATACATAATGAGTTCTTAACATATTTTAATTATTTTTGTAGATAACCTGAAGGATGACATTACGTATTCGAAATGAATACTTTGTTTTTAACTATAGAAATAATTTATGTAGAATCCTGTTCAATAATTTCTAAAATTGACGTACTAGAGATAATATAAATTTATACAAAGGTATGATATAAATAACTGTTAAAATGTGTTAGAAAGGAATGCTAGATATAAAAACTTAGGATACACGCATCGATGTTTATGGGGTAAAGCACGAAAATAATTTTTCTCCAATCCCAGTCGAATTTTATGTTGCTTAATCGTAAAGGAAATAATAATTGTTTTACTTTGAAAGGGATGAGTGGTTATGATTTGTTTTTCCAAACAGACAATTAAGCCAAGTTCGAATTCATTGATCAAAATTTGTCTAAAAAGAAGGTTATCCGATGTCAATAGTGAAGTTTTAGCCTCATTTTGCAGATCAGGCCAATTCCAAACAATAATTAAAGTTGGAATGTCAGATGATTAGTCTGTAAAGAAGAAGATAAAATGAGCAACAAATTTGCAAAGTCTTCTGGGAGAAGTGGCAGAATAAGCATCGGCTGGCTGACCGTGGATTAGCAAAATAACATGGAGCCAAAGAAACGGTCTGCAACCTACAACTTCAAGAACCCCCCACTCCACACAATAAAACAATCAATTCATTTAGTCATCAAACAACTCATTTGATCATATATCAAATCCAGACCACTTGTATTGATTTCAATATATATATATATATATATACTTTTTTTCGTTGGAAATACGATCCAAAACGGACAAATATAGTTCAATATAAACAAAGAAACATAGAGAAATCAGAAGAACACACTTACAGTCTCTAATTTTCGGTTTGAACCGTCTTCAGGAGAGATAAGAGAGGGAAACCAAGCGCACTGGATCAGAGACGGTTGGAGACCAACAGTGTTGCCGCATGCGCGCCCGTTCACAGAAAATAAGGTAGACAGGAATCAATTTATAATTAATTTATAATTTATAAAATAAAATAAAATAATGGAATATGAAAACAATAATATATAAAAAAGAAAAAATTGAAAAAATAAGGGAAATTGATACAGAGAAATTGATACATAAACAAAAGTGCTGACTAAGCTATGATGAAATAAAATAAAACTAAGAATACAAATAATAATAACAAATGAAATAATTTAATAAAAAATGTGAAAAGGCAAGGAACTTTTAGACATTATCGCTTTAGATTGAGGCCAGGTGCACTGCGCGCACTTAATAGCCAAATATGGGCTTCTTCGGAGGCTCGTAGTGTGAGATCTTTGCTGTCAGGGGGTATTTGTCGCAGAATCTGTAACCTGTAGCACTCATTAAAAGGGAGACCGTGGCTATTGGCATGTATGGCAATGGGAAGATGGGAGCGGCTATTGACTGAAGCTCTGTGATTGTTCATACGGAGACTAAGCTTGGTGGACGCTTGGCCTATGTAGAACGAATCACACTTGGTACACTCCAAACGGTACACACAGTTTTTGGAGGTACACGAGCAGTCAGTTGCAACAGGATAGAGGGTGTTATGGGGGGGAGCTGTGAAGTGTGGTTGGGGATTTATAATGGGACACGTGAGGCAACCTCGACGTCCGCACAGTTGCGCTCCAGAGGGCAAACTGTTTGCCCTCGTGGAGGTTAGCTTCCTGTGCGAAAGAAAATTGCCAAGGTTGGGAGGACATCTGTAGGATAGGCGTGGCGGATTAGGAAAGGTTTTGGAGGTGGCTGGGGAAGAGGATATGATCGGGAAAAGTTCTTTAATGATGGTACCCAGTCTGTGGATACCTGGGAAGTAGGTTGTTATAAGGTAGGGAGACCCAGAGGGAGAGGAAGAGGAGGTTGATGTAGGATTGTGTGGGGTCGTGGCAGGAACCAGTCTTCTTGTTAGGAAGGGGAGAGGGTAACCTCGCTCTACAAATTTACTTTTTAGGCTATTGATATGTAGGTGTTTATCTTGTAGTCTGTTACAAATCCGGTGAATTCGTATGGAGAGGGATCTCGGAATGGATTTCTTAATGTGGGGAGGGTGGCAGCTATTGAAGTGTAGATATAAATGGGGATTAGAGGGTTTAGAATGGACGGAAGTAATGAGAGAACTATTGTTGAGGGTGATATCGACATCAAGAAAGGTAGTGGATCTGTTGGAAATGTTATGGGTAAAGGAGATGGAAGAGCAAAAAGATTTGAAGTTGTCGATGAAGACTTCTAACTCGGAAATGCCATGGGTCCAGATAAAGAAGATGTCATCGATGAAGCGGGTATACAGTGCGGGAAGAAGGTGGCAGGTTTGGAAAAAAATGCTCATGGCTCACCTTGAAAATAGTTTTTTCCAAACCTGCCACCTTCTTCCCGCACTGTATACCCGCTTCATCGATGACATCTTCTTTATCTGGACCCATGGCATTTCCGAGTTAGAAGTCTTCATCGACAACTTCAAATCTTTTTGCTCTTCCATCTCCTTTACCCATAACATTTCCAACAGATCCACTACCTTTCTTGATGTCGATATCACCCTCAACAATAGTTCTCTCATTACTTCCGTCCATTCTAAACCCTCTAATCCCCATTTATATCTACACTTCAATAGCTGCCACCCTCCCCACATTAAGAAATCCATTCCGAGATCCCTCTCCATACGAATTCACCGGATTTGTAACAGACTACAAGATAAACACCTACATATCAATAGCCTAAAAGTAAATTTGTAGAGCGAGGTTACCCTCTCCCCTTCCTAACAAGAAGACTGGTTCCTGCCACGACCCCACACAATCCTACATCAACCTCCTCTTCCTCTCCCTCTGGGTCTCCCTACCTTATAACAACCTACTTCCCAGGTATCCACAGACTGGGTACCATCATTAAAGAACTTTTCCCGATCATATCCTCTTCCCCAGCCACCTCCAAAACCTTTCCTAATCCGCCACGCCTATCCTACAGACGTCCTCCCAACCTTGGCAATTTTCTTTCGCACAGGAAGCTAACCTCCACGAGGGCAAACAGTTTGCCCTCTGGAGCGCAACTGTGCGGACGTCGAGGTTGCCTCACGTGTCCCATTATAAATCCCCAACCACACTTCACAGCTCCCCCCATAACACCCTCTATCCTGTTGCAACTGACTGCTCGTGTACCTCCAAAAACTGTGTGTACCGTTTGGAGTGTACCAAGTGTGATTCGTTCTACATAGGCCAAGCGTCCACCAAGCTTAGTCTCCGTATGAACAATCACAGAGCTTCAGTCAATAGCCGCTCCCATCTTCCATTGCCATACATGCCAATAGCCACGGTCTCCCTTTTAATGAGTGCTACAGGTTACAGATTCTGCGACAAATACCCCCTGACAGCAAAGATCTCACACTACGAGCCTCCGAAGAAGCCCATATTTGGCTATTAAGTGCGCGCAGTGCACCTGGCCTCAATCTAAAGCGATAATGTCTAAAAGTTCCTTGCCTTTTCACATTTTTTATTAAATTATTTCATTTGTTATTATTATTTGTATTCTTAGTTTTATTTTATTTCATCATAGCTTAGTCAGCACTTTTGTTTATGTATCAATTTCTCTGTATCAATTTCCCTTATTTTTTCAATTTTTTCTTTTTTATATATTATTGTTTTCATATTCCATTATTTTATTTTATTTTATAAATTATAAATTAATTATAAATTGATTCCTGTCTACCTTATTTTCTGTGAACGGGCGCGCATGCGGCAACACTGTTGGTCTCCAACCGTCTCTGATCCAGTGCGCCTGGTTTCCCTCTCTTATCTCTCCTGAAGACGGTTCAAACCGAAAATTAGAGACTGTAAGTGTGTTCTTCTGATTTCTCTATGTTTCTTTGTTTATATTGAACTATATATATATATATATATATATATATATAAACTAGAATTTAAAAAAGAACACATAGAAAGGAAACCACTGAACTCACTACTATATTTCGATGTCCTCGTCTTCAGGAAAAGAAGTGAATCGCTCCAAAGGCTGATAACGACTGACTTGGCGTTCGAACTGAAGCACTCAAACAGTGTAGCCAACTTTCGGAGGAAAGGTAGACAGGGAAGATAAAGAAATAAAAGCCAAATAAAAATTAAAAAAGAAAACATTTAACTAAAATAAAATTAAAAGCTGATAACAACTTAAAAAAAAAAATCAACGATTGAGGTTAAGCCCAGGAGCCGATCTACCACCCAGAAGACTAATAAGTGCTTCTTCTGAAGCTCTCAGAGTAACTTTCGAATTAGTCTGATCAATCTGCCTCAGGACCTGTACACGGAATATATATATATACATAATTGAAGTTAAGCTAGAGAGCACAAGAAAAAGGACTAACACTCACGAATCTCGATAATTTCTGCGTCTTGCCGTCTTCTTATATATATATATATATATATATATATATATATATATATATATATATATATTATATATATATATAATAAGAATAGTTAATTACAATTACTATAATACAATTAATTAATTATGGTTCTTAATTGGAAAGGAATGATAATAATTGAATAAAAAAATATTGTCAGATTTTAAAAGCAGTGAAATTAATTAAAAGGGTTTTACGAAATTATCTGCATCACTGATAGACAATTGTTTAAACTTTAAATAAGATAAGCACCAATTTTACACCATTTAAGCAGAAAAAAAAAATCAAAAAATGTTGTATAAAATACAATTTATAATCGGCCGTGTGTTTTCAATTTTTTTTAAGTTTATTTGTTTTTAAAATATTTTAAAATGTTTGCATTGTCATATTTTATATTTGTATGATCTATTAAATTAAATTTTAGACTTTTGAACGTAGATATATTTTAAGAAGAAACCCGAGAACGTTATTCACGTTGTACTTAATAGCACCGGTTTGGGTTCAAGTGATAAAAAAAGGGTTGAAACAACAATTTCATTTTTTACTTTACTATAAGTAAAGTATAGTGATCGTGAAAAAATTCGATCTCGAGATTTTGACGGAATTACATGTTTTGAGGTTCCAGAAGTCGTTTTATGACGTTTTTACGATGATGTCTGTGTGTGTGGGTGGGTGGGTGGGTGGGTGGGTGGGTGGGTGGGTGGGTGCGTGGGTGGGTGCGTGTGTTAGCATTGCTTGTTACCACGCTACGGTCCAGAATCTTTGATGGATCAAGTTGATATTTTACACAAAAATGGGCCTCATAAAGGCGAAGATTCCTATTGTTTGGGAAGAATTATGCATGATGGGAAAGTCACTTTTTTTGCCAAAAACCGTTTTTTTTAAAACATTTATTTCTCCTAAACTAATAACCCTAGAGTTTTGAAATTTTGACATTATATTTGAGGTTACAAACGGAACAAACGAAAAATATATTCAGAATTTTAAAAAAACAGGAAATATTTTTTTTTCAATAAAATGTAAAAATTTTGACTTATAATTCAATCTCAAACCTTGTGAGAGCGATACAAGCCATACTGTTTGACGGACAATAATGAAACTATGCCTGTAAATAGAACATTATGTGTAGAATGAGTTGAGATATTTTTTTTCAAAATTACATTCACTAATGGGGCGTTACAGTCCGATAACTGTTTTCAGAAATTGTTTTTTTGACGCTAAACGGCTGATTAACAAATAAAGAAAATTGGACCAAAAATGGAACAAAAAATTAGCAATTCATGAAAAAAAAATCATGAAGTTTGAATTACGGGAAAGAGCAATAACGATATAAAAACTCTTTGTTTACCCTAGACTAAGAAATCACCTGCTATACTTGTCAAATTTTTTGTATTTTTTTACATTGTTTACATTGACTTAGAAATTTTTTGAGCGAATCCACTGAGATAAAACTGATTTTCTTAAGGAACAGTTTTAAATTGTATATTGAATTATATGAGATGTAAGGGGAATAATATTGTGCAGGAAAATGATAACACTCACTCAGAAAAAAATCGTATATATGTTAGTTGACAAAGGGGAAGGAAAATGATCTTATTAAATACTAAAAAGCTAATTATTATTATTATTTTAAAGATTAAAATTCCCAGTATGATAATTATAAAAGATCCAAAAATGTAAATGATAATTCATAATCTGAATCTTTCGTTTAGAGATTAATAAATGTAATTATCGTACATCCTTAATTAACAAATCACCTTAAAACAACATTTTCTTCGCAGTTTAAGATGTTTTTCAGAGAAAAAAAGGGTATTTTCCTGTTTTAAATTTAAAAATTTTACTTTAATATTCAATGAAGAAGGATGTCAACTAAAGTAAGAAATCTACTGGCTGTTTGAACGAAAGCCATTCTCTTGTAGGAGAATAAATCGTTTCAAGAAATGTTCACTTTGGTTTTTCAAAAATGTTATTACTGCTGTAGTTATACTAATGAAATTATTTGCAAATAATAAATTATTTGTGATGTACAAAAATAAGCTTATAAAATGATATGTCCTTCAATCACTATCTGTACTACCTCAGGAATGAAAGGCTAATAATTATATCCCATTTAGATGTTTACGTTATGCTTAAATGAGACGTTATGTTTTATATACTCAAGAAATTTGACATTAAGTTACTTATAGTAAAGTAGAGTGTAGGCCACTCCAGATTTTTATAAATAGTTTCTTGTTTAAAAGCAAAGTTTTTTTAACTTTCTTACATTTAACCTCAACCAAAAAAAAAAAAAAAAAAAGATCGTTTGTTATCTTTAGGGACCAGGTTAGTCCAGTGGCAGCTACTCGCATATCTGTGAGATGGTAGACCTGGAGTTCAATACCTATTCTACCTCTCGTTTTATTCATGCAGTAGATGAATAAATTGAGTGAATAAAATGCATTGGAGATGTCCTCAATGCAGAACGTCGTCTCTTGGAAAGCAGTCAGTCCTGGGCCTGTATGATGCCAGGTACTCATTAAAGATGCCTACTTTATACATGCTTGAGTTATTCAAAATAGATAAAATTTAGGACTCCCGATGTAAGATGTTGATTGTGTCGTCTCATATACAGCGTGTACTTTTTTGTGACACAATCACTGCAACATAACCTAATCTAATCTTGTTATTGGATTATGTTTGGATATATATTAAACAAATACTCATACAAGGAAATATTACAATTTGTAAGAAAAGATTACATTTTGTTGTTTGTAGACTTCAATAATTTTGTTTTTTTGAAGTCATTTACAATGGTTGTATATTGTATCTTTAATGTTTAAAGGTTAAACAGGTTCTATTTAAAGCCCAGTGCTTCCCTTATTACACGGTAGGTTTCCCTCTTAAAAACGCTTTTAGTTCACATGGAATTTCATTTTGCTTTAATTAGTTTATTATATAACTAATATGCATTTCAAAAAAGGTAATTAAATAATATTAAAAAATAATTCCTTTATTCTATCTTTAAGAAACAATGAACAACAAAATGTAGTATTACCTTTGTATTATGCATCAATGCCACCCTTTGAAATATACTGGTATTAAGATAATTAAAATATATTGAAAATACTCTCAACATCTTTTTAATTAATTACCTTAAAATCATCACAATACTTGTCCATTTTATTAAACATCATTCGTAGGGGTGGAGGTAAGGGTGGACGGAGATGAAGTAATTAAATGAGTTTTAATTAATTAGCTCTTAGAAAAATTCTAAATTATATTACATTACTGAAAGGACTTTGAATAAACTGACTGTACCAAAATGTCATTAACCATTTCATTTTAATCAAATAAATTTTCAAATATTGTATAAATCAATTATTAAATATTTAATTAACTTCATTTAATATAATTATAAAGTAAATACAGTTCATAAATTAAAAGTTCTATCGTTTATTTTTTGTAAAAATTATATTGTTTTAACAATTTTCATAAGAATATATGGGTTCAGAATGTTGTTTTTTTCTATCATGGTAACACAAAGCTTCAAGTAATAGTTTAATCCTAATGTGCACTTAGTATCAATACAGGAGCTTTTAAAACTGTATGGAGGCATTACAAACACACACAATCACTCTCTATATAATCAAAGTCTGAATTTATCCTCAGTAAGAAATCAGAAAAATGACTAAGATCTTTCGACGAAAAGAGTTGACTCTGACGATGACCGATTCTTTTGTTTGAAAGATTTGAGCAATTTTTTTTTTCAATTCCTTTCTGTTGTTTAGACGTTGATTTTTATTTAACCCAGTTATTGTGAAAACACTATATTATATAAACAATAATATTAACCTGTAGAGTTATTTCTTTGATGTCTCTGGGACAACTCGTCTATAAAATATCGCCCAACAAAAAAAAAAAAAAGAACTAGTTCGAAAACAAGCAAGCACTTGTAAGAAAGTCGTGAATGCGGAAGCTCGTGTTCATTTAATGAATAATGTCTAAAAGAAAATCTGCTCCCAATATGCACTTATATATATATATATATATATATATATATATATATATATATATATATTAGGTAGGTAGCAGATGTTCCTTAAGGTGATTTTTATTAATGAGTACCACATTTTTTTGCATTCATGATATTTTGACTCAAGGATTCGATTTTACATCTCATTTCTTGGAAATGGGAATAGCCGAAAAGTGAGTTGACCAGCTGAAACGTTTCATGAGTTCAAAATAGTCTTGTTACACTTACATTGAGACTTACCTGTCTTTTATTTCTTTCCCTGATCTATTTCCCCAGTAATATCTTTATATATATATATATAAAGCTATATATATATATATTATATTTATATAATATATATATATTTATATATATATTTATATATATAACAGCTAGAGAACACAAGAAAAAGGACGAACACTCACGAATCTCGATAATTTCGGCGCCTTGCCGTCCTCAGGAGAGTAGAAAGAAAGAACAAGTATTGTGATGTAAAGTGAGTTTACATCGGCCAGTGGACGCATTTACGTCTCCGTTCCTTCATTCTTTCTCCTTTTATTTTCTTTCTTTCTACTCTCCTGAGGACGGCAAGACGCCGAAATTATCGAGATTCGTAAGTGTTCGTCCTTTTTCTTGTGTTCTCTAGCTGTAACTTTAATTATTTGTCCGTTTTCAATTCAAAGTATATATATATATATATATTATATATATTCCCATGTCACCCATAGAGCTTCCGAAGAGGCATTCATATGCCTCCTTGGGGCTCGTTCTCCTCCTGGTCTCAACCTGTACCGTTAATTATTTTTTATTTTTATTATTATTATTTTATTATTATTATTATTAGTTTACTACAAGTAAAGTATAGTGATCGTGAAAAAATTCGATCTCGAGATTTTGACGGAATTACATGTTTTGAGGTCCCAGAAGTCGTTTTATGACGTTTTTACGATGATGTCTGTGTGTGTGTGGGTGGGTGGGTGGGTGGGTGCGTGTGTTAGCATTGCTTGTTACCACGCTACGGTCCAGAATCTTTGATGGATCAAGTTGATATTTTACACAAAAATGGGCCTCATAAAGGCGAAGATTCCTATTGTTTGGGAAGAATTATGCATGATGGGAAAGTCACTTTTTTTGCCAAAAACCGTTTTTTTTAAAACATTTATTTCTCCTAAACTGATAACCCTAGAGTTTTGAAATTTTGATATTATCTTTGAGGTTTCAAATGAAACAAAGGAAAAATATATTCAGAATTTTAAAAAAACCGGAAATATTTTTTTTTCAATAAAATGTAAAAATTTTGACTTATAATTCAATCTCAAACCTTGTGAGATCGATACAAGCCATACTGTTTGACGGGCCAAGAATGAACCTATGCCTATAAATAGAACCTTATATGGAGAATGAGTTGAGATATTTTTTTCTAAAATTACATTCGCTAAAGGGGCGTTACAGTACGATTTGTGTTTTCAGAAAATGTTTTTTTGACGCTAAACGGCTCGTTAAAAAAAATGAAAATTTGACCAAAAATGTAACAAAAAATTAGCAATTCATAAAAAAAAAATCATGAAGTTTCAATTACGGGAAGAGCAATAACGATATAAAAACTCTTTGTTTATCCTAGACAAAGAGATCACCTGCTATACTTGTCGTTTTTTTTGTATTTTTTTACATTGTTTACATTGACTTAGAAATTTTTTGAGCGAATCCACTGAGATAAAATTGATGTTTCTAATGAAAAAATGAAAATATATTATTGATTTATAAGAGATGTAAGAGGAATAATATTGTGCCTGTAAATGATAACACTCATTAAAAAAAAATTTGTATATATGTTATTTGACAAAGGGGAAGGAAAATGATCTTATTAAATACTAAGAAGCCATAAAATTCCCAGTATAATAATTCTGTTAAAAACCAAAAATGTAAAAGATAATTCAAAATATAAATCTTTCGTTTAGAGATTAATAACTGTAATTATCGTACATCTTTAATTAACAAATCACCTTAAACCTACATTTTCTTCGCTGTTTAGGATGTTTTTCAGAGAAAAAAAGGGTATTTTACTGTTTCAAATTTGAAAATTTTACATTAATATTCAATGTAGAAGGATGTCAAGTAAACGATGTAAGAAATCTACTGGCTATTTGAACAATAGCCATGTTCTCTTGTAGGATAATATTTCGTTTCATGAAATGTTCACATTGGTTTTTCAAAAATGTTATTACTGCTGTAGTTATACTAAGGAAATTATTTGCAAATCATAAATTATTTGTGATGTACAAAAATAAGCTTATAAATTGATATGTCCTTCAATCACTATCTGTACTACCTCAGGAATGACAGGCTAATAATTATATCCCATTTAGATATTTATGTTATGCTTAAATGATACGTTATGTTTTATATACTCAAGAAATTTGACATTGAGTTACTTATATTAAAGTAGAGTGTAGGCCACTCCAGATTTTTTTTTATTTTTTTTTAATTTATTATTATTTATTTTTTATTATTATTATTTCGTATTTTATATATTTTTTATCTTGTTTTCTAAATAAATATTGGAGGGATTTCTATTTTTCCTCTCCTCCGCTGGGGAGCAGCATTGCGGTGGTTCCACGAGTTACTCTGGAGGCCAGTAGCAGTTTGCTTCTCAACGCGAGTACTTCGCACTTCTTCCCGATGACGACGGATGTCGAAATATCGAAGTGAGTTCTGTAGTGTCTTTCTGTGTTCTTTTCTATGCGTTAAAGTGTTTATTGTCCACACGGACCTTTTATTTTATTCGAAGTATATATATATATATATAATATATATATATAGTAAACTTACTTATCCTTATGAAGAATGCCACTTTTCCTACTCCTACGTCTATTAGGTGTACCAGAAAATTAGTTTGAAAATTCATTTAGTTTGAGATCAAATCATTTAATTAGATGATCGGGAACGTCGAACAAAAAAACACACAGAATTAAAACAGAAACTTACTTCTATATTTCAAAAACCTCGTCATCAAGAAAATAATCAGCAAATCTTCTTGTATGCAAATATTGTTAAAAGTAGCAGCAGCTTCTAATATTTGATTTAGAGATGTTGACACTATGTTATGATAGAGGAGACATAATGGCAGTATATCTTTTGTATATATTTTATGTTTACTAGTAAAGCCTGTAACTTTTTTTTATCACAGCTGAAGAAAATGTGTTATTCATAACCGTCGGATTTTGAACAAATTACATAGCACATAGGATATTAAAACTTTGAACATTGATAAAGAATAACGCCTTATATTCATAAAAAAGTTTTTGTATTAGGCAACAAGATAAATGAGAATAAACCAAGTGAGACCGATCTTCAATATTGTCTCTTGAATATTGGCATAAGCAATTTTTATTTTTCAAGGCCTATCCAAACTTTGACAAAATTTCTATGTAGCTCAAGAGTCATTGTGTTTAATTATTTTACCAGTTTTTTACTATATTTCCATTAATCTTCTCGCCAATAATGATTTCTTAGATATTACATAAAGTTGCAGTAAAATTTAAGTCAACCTTGTTTTGTTTGGCAGTTTCATAAAGTCCATAGATTAGAGCAGACTGCAGGTTGAACAAATATATGTTTTGTGCCTAAACCGTTTGGTTTTCTTAACTACTTTATTATAGCAAAGAGTGTTTATTTTATAATTCATGAGTGAGTAATATTTTCAATTATTTGAGATAAATTGCATTTATTTGTATTTGGAAATACAGCGTTGAAATTTATGGAGAAACTATCTTGAAGTTTTTACTTTTGTTCGCATAAAGAGAACAAATTTCATTCAGGATTAATATGTATCAGGGGGAAATGAGCCCTGTTTGAATGTTGTTTGTAACGTGAAGATTGACCACAAGAAAAGGGTAGAAATTAAATAAAAACTATAGGTTTACTGTGACATACACTATGTAATTCAAATAAACACATTAACCCGACAAGGTCTGTCGCAGACTGACCAGTTTGAGTAGTGGAGCACTCTAAAGCCACAAAACTCAACAAATGTTATTTGCCTGTTTAAGACTTGTCACATGAAAAATGCTCTGTAGCATTGTGACCATGTGCAGTAACCAGAACAAATAGCAAAATCAAAATAACGAAGAAGAAATAGTCAGGAAAACTAACGAACCAATATAAAATATGAGCTAATTTATTAACTAACACAGACAAGTTAGTCAATTTTTTTTGAAAAAACAACATAAATGAATTATGTATGCATAAATAAAAGTTAAATACATATGTATATGAAGTTCAATGATAATAAATAAACTTCCATAAATTGAAACACACTTAAAGTCCCTAATTTTTAGTATATCCTGCTCCTGGGATTAACTTCAATCGTTAATTGTTCCTTTATTTTATTTTAGCATCTTTTACTTACTTAGTTTCATTTTTTATTTTTATTTTTAGTTCTAGTTTGGTTTTTTACAAGTTTTTTTGTTGTTTTTACTTTACAATAAGTAAAGTATATTGATCGTAAAAAAATTTGATGGATCAAATTGATATTTTACACAAAAATGAGCCCCATAGTAGTAGTAGATGATCTTTATTGTTTAGGAAAAATTATGCATTACGGAAAAGTTACTTTTTTTTGCAAAAGCCAGTTTTTAGAAAACTTTTTTTTTTCTCTTAAACTGCTAATTCTAGAGTTTAAAAATTTTGGTGTTTTTACAGACAACCTGTGATTATTCATACGCAGGCTTAGCTTAATGGAAGCCAAAGCCTCATAAAAAGTGTCACACTGGATGCAATCCAAACAGTAAACGTAGTTACCAGAGGCACAAGAGGTCTTGGAAGAGATCGGGTAGGTGCGTTTGGTAAGGAAGGAAGTAAATACGTGATAGGGCACGTACGACACCCACGACGTCCACACTGAACCAGGCCACCAGCAGTATTGGGAGGCTAGGGAGAAGAGATATGAGAAAAGATACGAGTAGATCTAAGATTGGCAGGTTTGTGGAAGGAAATAGGAGGTGTCTCTCTGAAGACAGAAGAAGTACAGGTGGAAGAAGAAAGTATAGGGAAGAAGTCTGATGGCTGCGCCCAGCCTATGAACACCAAGAAAATAAGTGATGATAAAGAAAGTAGAGTCACTACGATCCCTAGGACCTGAATTATGATGTACATCAGGAATGACTACACAGTCATTAATGAGCTTAGGAAGATAACCTCGGGCAGAAAATTTCTTTTTTAATAGGACGATTTGGAAAGAAGGTAATTTAAACTGCTGCAGATTTTGTGAATACGTATGGAAAAAGATCTGGGAATGGCGTTTTTTACGTGGAAGGGATGACAACTATTAAAGCGAATAGTAAACTATTGCTGGGCATTAGTTTGCTTGATATGTACAGAAGTAGAAAGATGACCATCATTGTAGGCGACATTGACATCTAAGAAGGAAATGAGGGCATTGGACACCTGGTGGGTAAAGGAAATGGATGAAGAGATGCTTGGACTGATGTGAGGAACAGATCTAACTCTATGTCTACCATGGAGTCACCTGAAAAAATGTCATCTATTTAGCGTAAGTTAAGGATGGTCTTCTAACTACATCGACAGTTATATATGCAATATTTCTTCCAGATCGCTCAACAGTGATGAACTCAGTGTTCTTTCGAAGGGGCAAAGTTTCAGTCCTGTCCCTAGGGTAGATCATGTTTCAATTTTAGAGGATATACAAATGTTTTGTAGATCCTTTTCGTTGGAAATTCTATTGGAAGTCACATAATTGTAACTCCACCTGTCACCCCATCCATAGATTTTTTTGTTCATTTAGCTGATTTTGTCCTTAGGCATTACGCCTTCTGTTTTGATGGTAATTATTGCCTTCAAATCAGGGGCACTGCTATTGGCACGATCTTGGCTCCATCCTTTGCAAACCTTTTCATGGTGAAGTTGGAATAAGATTTCCGTGTAACTCGCAGTCTCCTTCTCATCCTTTACTTACGCTATATAGATGATATTTTTTTCATGTGGCTCCATGGTAGACATGAGTTAGACCTGTTAATATATATATATATATATATATATATATAATACGGTACTGTTTTCTTGACCACAAAATTACTAACAAACACTTTTTCTTCTTCTCAGAAATTGGTCACGGTAAATATATGGAATCACCTTTATGCCAACGTTTCGTCTTTATTTTAAGACATCCTCAGGGCTATAAACTAACAAAAAAACAATAAACAATGAACATTTGTCATTTCTACTTTAGAAACATCATAACAAATTGAATTTTTCAATTTGTTATGATGTCTCTGAAGTAGAAATGACAAATGTTCATTGTTTATTGTTTTTTTGTTAGTTTATAGCCCTGAGGATGTCTTAAAATAAAGACATAACGTTGGCATAAAGGTGATTCCATATATTTACCCTGACCAAATTCCGAGAAGAAGAAAAAGTGTTTGTTATATATATATATATATATATATATATATACAAGAAAAACTACTGCTTGCATATATATTTAAACTGTATATATTAATTACAGAACATTTTAATTTATTCAGTCTTCCTTATAATTAGTTATAAAGAACGCTGAATTATCTGTCTTTTTAGTTCGTAAAATTTTTGTTATAATTACATTTTGTTGATAATTTGTAAGTAATATACTTCGATTATTGTTTAAAATACTTCATTATAAGTACATTCAAGAAGTTTGACAAGTTTAGATAGCCTATTCATTTTACAGCCTCTTTAGGCAAAGGAATAAAAAAAATGTTATCTTCAAGTCGTTTCAACAAAATTGATCCAAAAATTTAGTTATGAAGTTTAATGAACTTTGTGAGAGCGGAATGAAAAGACGAGATCTCTACTCGACCCCCCAAGTTGAAAAAGATTTTTGGCTTAAAATAGTTACTTATTTTCTACCTTGAATCACTCTTTAATCTTTCCTTTCGCATTAAGTTGTTTATTATATTTTTTTTTATTTAATAAAATACCAAGCTAATTTAGTTTTTAATTAAAACATTCAGATTTTTTATTAATTAGCTTTTAAAAAAAACTTTTACTGTGTTAAAATAAAAGTTGAATAAAAAAAAATTTGATTAAACGAGATATGCTGTTTACAAATAGAAATTCCTAAACGGATATAAAGTTATTATTAAATGATAGTGTTAACCAGTTTTTCTCTGGAAGAATGTATATACAAAAACTAATTTCATACAGAGGTAAAACGATAATAAAAAGTTTGCATACAAAAGAAATTTTTGATTCAGACATCATGTTTTAAACACTTTCTGTTTATTATCGTTAACTTTCTACAATAGAAATTACAAATTAAAAGTTAAAAATATAAACCAGAATTATATAATAAGTTAAAAATTAATTTATTTGAAGTAAATTACATGCTTGAAGATATTTTCTCTCTTTAATAATGTATTTATGATTTTCATTGAATTGAATACATTGTATATTAATATAATTTAATCAATAGTTATAATTTATTCAAAATCTTTCGTTTTTTGGTGGAGTTAGAATGACATGTATCCAAGAAACATCGTTTTAAGGGAGGACCTGCTGATGTCTCATGCGAATATATGGTATGTGCATTGGTGCGAATATTAAAATTATGCTCAACTGAGAAACGAATGGTCTTTTTATAGATACTTTAATGAATTACGGTAATTTGTGTTCTTTCTTTAGTTCAAGGAGTTGATGTTTCAATCTCGGTTGCAACATTTATTTTTGTTTATACAGTGGAACCTCTACATACGAGATTAATTCGTTCCCGGATCTTGCTCGTATCTAGAATTTCTCGTATCTAGAGCGAATTTTTCCCATAAGAAATAACTGAAAACCAATTAATTTGTTCCCGGCCTCCCAAAATCATTCAAGTTAACCCTAAATAACTATGAACATATCTTCCTGATTACTAAAAACACATTCAAATAGTGACTGAACATAAAAATACAGTAATAAGATAAATAAGAAGATATTAACGAAATAAAATGCGAGTTTATTATGAGCATTTATTATGAGCACTTCCACTTAAAACTAAAGTTAACTTTATGAAAAACTAAATTTTTTTACGGCACTAATTTATTTATGCACTTTTTTCTGCTTTTTTTTCTTTTTAACATTACTGTATCAGTTTCGTAACTGATTCTCGTAACTTGGCCACCTAGCAGAACTATCTGGAAATTCTCGTAACTTGGATTTTCTCTCGTATGTAGAGCATGATTTTTGCTCGAAAGACCTCTCGTATCTCGAGTTTCTCGTAAGTGGAGTAGCTCGTATGTAGAAGTTCCACTGTATTACTGAGCGAATGACATAGTCAAGCCCTCCCATCGCTGATTCCTCAAGGAAATATTGCTCCTCCCATTGATTCTACATTCGGAGTACTAAATTTTTCCTATCTCTAGTGCATTTAGAATAGGAATCTTTAACGAGTGCCTGATATCATTCATGCACTGAATTCAAGCTCGGAACCGAAGGCTTGACGTCCTTCCCGAGGGACGACGTACTTAGATTTATTCACCTCTTACGTGAATAAATCGAGGGTCAGTGTAGGTATGGAACAATGGACCAACCAGTTCAGACGCCAGCTCCTTGCCACTGAACTAACCTGGCCTCTTCTGCAACACTTGTTAGTAGTAACCAGCAAATATTTTTCTGTTTAGCTATTATTTCAAAAATGTACACTTCATCTCAGATACCGTTGTAGTGCATGCACTAACAAATATATTAGTTAAAGTATGTCTTCATGGGGAATCAAATCACTAAAGTATGAAATAAAAAAATAAGTTTCCATCACTTCTAGATTTTCACAAAAGTCATAACATATAAGTGTAAGGTTGAAATATAAAAAACGATTTTTAACTAATACACGACAAGAAAATCATATCAAATTTGTAACAAGTCCTATTAGCAAATTTGTATAATTCCTTATTTATAACAAAATATAACTTATTTATAATAACTTTGTATTGAAAAATAGAATAACTATGTTAACTCATACGTTGATATGAGGGTTACCAGACAGCATCAAAATCCGGACCAGAACATTTACATAAACATATGAGGCAAAATGTTTATTCCATTATTTATATTAAATTTGTTAACTACTATGTTACTAACAATAAGCAAACTTTTAGTATTACAATATTAAGAAAAATTGGAAAACATTTCCTTCTATTGTTTCAAACAAAATTACTATTACTTAATTGAAAAAAACACACTCTAGAATATTATAAATGTATACGTATATTTTTTTTTTTAATTTTGTAGTAGCTTCTGAGCTCTGTATTCACAATTTTTGCGCTAGTGACTCCCATCTTTCCTGAATATTTCTGATTTCTGGCTGGAGTAGGAATAAGATCTACCCTTAAAGACATAGTGTTTAAGAGATTACCAGCTGCTAACTTAGGCTAATATATATCAACGTCTATACTACAGTAAGAAAACACAAAAACGTCTAAAATCTTTTATCCGAAACTAGCTATCTTTGTTAGAGTCAAAAAAGATCTTAGTCTTAAAGTTCAGTCAAGAAAGATTTTAGTCTCTTTTCTAATTCCTTACTGTGATTTAGACAGATTTTTATTTGATCGGTTTATTTTGTAATCATGTTACCAAATATATATATATATATATATATATATATATATATATATATATATATATATATAAATAAATTCAAAACGAAGGAAACACACAGAAAGACACAAAGACACACAGAAAGACACATTTAATATATAAATCAAAATATTAAAACGGTCAAAACCGGACTGATATATAAATGAAAAAAGACAACAAATAGAAGAAGCGAGAAAACTCGCTTTTTTTCGCTTCATCTATTTGTTGTCTTTTTTCATATATATATCACTATTTTTCTTTTTTATCGAGGTTTGGTCTAGCTTAAATAACTCAACACCTTTAAGCCGACTTTTCGTGATATATTTGGTGTTGAATTATTTAAGCTAGACCAAACCTCGATAAAAATGAAAAAATAGTGTTAAATATATGTGGTCGAGATAAGGATGATTGAATGGAATATATAGATAAAAATTTTTAAAAATTTAAAATAATTTAACGTAAGATTTGAATATTTTACAAGCTATAGTTGTAGCTAACTTGAAAAGGAAAGAGATAACTTAAAAAAAAAAAATCAAAAAGTTTTGACAGGTCGTTATGGCTTGTGCTAGTTTGAATCAAAAGACCCGAATTTTTTTTTTTAAATTGTAAAGGAACATTTCATAGAGAAGAAAATTTCATGCACTGGTTTTCCAGGAACTAACATAAAATGTTTATCACAGTCGTTCCTGATAGGTGATGGTGACCTGTGATAAACTCACTAAACCGTCATGTATTTTCTATATCAGTTCGGTTAGTATGATGTTAGTTTAACAGATATTTAGTTCTTTACCAAAAATCTCTAAATACTTTGCCTTTGTAATTAATACACTCCATTTTCTTTAGTCTATACACTTTATTTAACATATTTTCAAATTGTTTTTTGACTTGGCTATGATCTTCGACTATTTTTTTTTTTATTGTCAGAGAACAGCATGCTTCACTTGAAGGCACCACATGCATCAAAATCTTTAATGTTACACAATAATTTCCATTATGTTACGTAAATATAGCTTAAATATATAATAATTTAACAATAATAAAATAACTATAATGATAACAGAGTAATTGCTATTAGAGTATACAGATAATACAGGCTACTATAATTTAATTCAGTAAATTAAAATATTTGTTAAACACTTCGGTACCTTCAAATAATTAAATGATAATAGCCTGTATTATCTGTATACTCTAATAGCAATTACTCTGTTATCATTATAGTTATTTTATTATTGTTAAATTATTATATATTTAAGCTATATTGATCTTCGACTATTCATGTTCCTTCAAACATCATGTTAGAACTAGCTATTCTTATTCACATACCCAGAAAGTGTTTCTTCTTCAGCATTGAATTTCAATCAAAGTTTCTTCATTAGCATCACTAACTTCAAAAACCACCCAGAAGGAAACACTTCAATCTTATAAAATAACAAAATAATATCATTGATGTTATAATTACAAAATCGTATGTTTTTTGCTTCATTTTTTCAGTGTACTACTTCATTAATAACTTAAAAAATACATTTCGGTTGTCATTGTTTTTTCTCAAATAATAACAAAATCAAATATAAAAGATTTTTTTTTTAGTATATATTAACCAAATTAGAACTTAAATTAAAACTCTGGATCATAATTTAAGACATAAATGAAGATAATTTAATCAACAGGTAATTAGCTTATATTTTTTTATAATAGTAATATGAATTTAATTTAAATTATTAATTTTAATTTGATTATTATATTAATCTAATAACAAGGTAATTAATTAATTAATAATAATTAATAATTAATTATATTGCGGGTAATCGAAGGAACATCTTAATTCTAATATTAAATTGTAATACAAATCCTTCATACAATCATGTAGAGCAGGGCTTCTTAAACTTTTTTATATAGCGACCCCCTTCAAGCTTAGGAAATTTTAAACGACCCCCTCCTCCATATAATGAAATATATATTAACCGTAGATGTAGATGTAATATCGCACTATTTTACAATGTAAATAAAATAAGGATTAAAGAATACGTACCCATACATTTCACATATATATAATTGGAAACCACAATAGTATTTTGTATGATTTTTATTTGTATTTATATTTGTACGTAGTGTGTATACTAATTTTAAAATTTTATTTATAATGATTGAAAAGTATGAGATCTTTGCGACCCCCTTTCAGTAGTCTCGCGACCCCGCTGGGGGTCGCGACCCACAGTTTAAGAAGCCCTGATGTAGAGGTTAATCGTTCTTGATTAACGACGAGCTACTCGTTTCACACGCTGTGAATCTTTTATCAGGACTAGTCTTACAAGATAGCATATAAATTCCTATAAATCAAATAACGCTATATCCCTATGTTTTATATTATTTATATTAGTTTTACTAATTATATTATAAGTAGTCACAAGCCAGTCACGTTTAAGAAGCTAATGATTTTCTGTAAATTATAAACTAATTTTCTGCAAAAACCAATACTAATTACCTTTTATCCATAGAAATTATGGATTAGTTCTTTTATTTATTTATGATGTGAATTTTAACATTAACAATCATCAATTAAAACTAGTTGGTATGACATAAAATACATAATTTATTTAAAATCTATTTATTGTTAATGGTATATAAGTTTTAATATTTTAAATGATTTTTACAGCAGACATTTTATTATTACAAGATAGCCTAGTAATATTTTTTTATATAATAACAGTAGAGTTATTTGTTAAGTTGTCTATGCATATTTGATATTATGTTTTAATATTTATTCGATGTATGATGCTACATATAACTTGTTGCAGATTCAAATTTTTGGTTTCAACTCGCAGCTCTATTCAAATTTTTCAGACGCTGTAAATAGAGCTCAAGGCATTGTCGCCATTTCAGTTTTACTTCAGGTAAGTTGATAAAAAAATAATACTGTTTTATTAATTTTTTTTTTGCTAATTTTAAGAATAAAACTTATAATTGTAACTTATAATTAATAATCATGTTTCTGTCTATTATTTCATAGCATGCATTTTTTGTGATAGTTACATAATTTAATGACAGAAATAAATAGCTTTAATACATGAGTAATAAACTAAAATTAATTTTTTTTATTATGCACTTCTGAACTAACCAATGTAATTATTATAATATTAGGAAGAAACACTAAGTCTCTACACAAATGATTTCATTCAACTTCGTCTTGATTTGAGCGCGTAGTTGTCATCGTTGGTTTACAACTAGATTATAAAATTTGAATAGAAAATATGAAATTGAATTTAGAAAAACAACAAAAATATCAAGTAATGTGTAAATACAAATGAGTTACATACCTAGTTAGTTGTAAACGCGTCGACATTGGATAATAATATGAAAAATAGAAAAACTGTCATGCCTCTTATAATTCTGCTGGAGTTGTCGGACCGGTTTCAGACGTTTCCCATCTTTGAAAGGACGTTGGATAAAATCTGTTGTGGGGTGAGCTAATGTTTCTTTTCCTTATTTCAATTATGAGTAAATACACAGATTAAATGGCTGTTTACCTCGTTACTTAACCAGTAAATACTGCTTTGTTGATAATGAGTGAATAAACCCATAGATAGCTACAACTTATTATATCTCTTACTAGGTTGAGCTGCTACTGATTGAGATTGTAGTAGTTCAAATAACGACATAGAACAGATAATGCCGTGAATTGAAAAACATTTATTTAACAAAGTTGAATTATTCCATCAGTTTATTCACTCTATATTAACTGTTTTATATTGAAAAATTTATTTTTCTCCAGTCTATTTCGGTAAATTTTACATTACTACAGTATACCTTACTGCAATGTATTTTTATAAAGTTTTTTCTGATATGGCTATTCTGAAATTAACTTTGTAGTCTTATCTCAAATCTATTGAAAAATGTAAAACTACGACGTGTTTAATGTCCTCGTTTATTCTACAAAGTCCTAGTATATTCTATAAACTAGTATATCTATATACCAGTATATAATGGTATATATATATATATATATACTAGATAAGGCAGTATATATATTATTAAAAAGTCCTCTAGTAGCCCCAATTACATATATAGCTATCAGTTGTTACTTTTAAGGAAACAACAACAAAAGGTTGCTTCTTTAGGAGTAGTAATTATGTCTCATTTGTTATTTCGTTCTCGTTTTAGTTATAAGTAGAAGAAATTACTGGGTCCATTTTATGGGAAGGGTCCTAAAAATGTGTCAATAAAGTTTAGTAACTATTTCCTGATATTAAACAGGCATGAGAACGATTGCTTTAACTTAGTCATCAAGGGACAATATGTACAGGATTTGTATTGTATTATGTGTAAAATAATGAGATCGGCTCCCAAACTAAACTCTGCAGTATGAAAGGTGCCCACATTAAACTCCACTGTCGTTTATCCTGATTTTTTTTTACACTCAAGCCAAAGATAATTTTAGTAATATGTAATCATATTTTAGTAACTGACCGGGCTAGCCCAGTAGCTGACTAGTTCTTCTCTGGACTTGTAGGTCCTTGGTTACATATGCACTCTAGTTCTGGACTTATTTATGTGGACAGTGTAAAAAAAATCTGAGCACATCATCCATCGGAAAAGATGTTAGCCTGTAGAGGTTATAAATGTATTATAACCTGTACTTTTGTCATATACTCGTTAAAGATCCTTACTCTTAATACATGCGTATTGTTATTACCACTGAAGTTAGTAAGATTAATATTAGAATTAGAAAAAACCGTCATACCTCGTAAGTTGATATCGGAGATGTTGGAGCGCTTTCGGATCTTGTCCATGTTCGTTCGCAACTAATCTATGGGGCTATTGTCGAGAGGTTTTATAGTCGTGTCCACTGCTGTCTAGATATTGTTATTTCAAATTATGGCGTATTTTTGAATTTATTTAATTATTATCTAGTCTAATTCTTTTATAGTTCTTTTTATCGTCATATTGTCCGTCCAGTCTTCTTTTTATTTTTGTTATTGGTTTGAATAAGATATCGGATTGGTGGTTTATCTGTTCGTTTATTAAATTACCCAATTTTTTATGTTTATACATTTCTAGTTGTTCTGTTAAAACGGAAAAAAAAGGACAGAGACATAATATAACAGAACAACTAGAAATTTATAAACATAACGAATCGGGTAATTTAATAAACGAACAGATAAACCACCAATCCGATATCTTATTCAAACCAATAACAAAAATAAAAAGAAGACTGGACGGACAATATGACGATAAAAAGAACTATAAAAGAATTAGACTAGATAATAATTAAATAAATTCAAAAATACGCCATAATTTGAAATAACAATATCTAGACAGCAGTGGTCACGACTATAAAACCTCTCGACAATAGCCCCATAGATTAGTTGCGAACGAACATGGACAAGATCCGAAAGCGCTCCAACATCTCCGATATCAACTTACGAGGTATGACGGTTTTTTCTAATTCTAATATTAATCTTACTCTTAATGCACTTGATTAGCAAAATTTGGAACTCCAACTTAGAATCATTTATCTGTGTTATCACAAAGGGCCTATCATTGACCTAACACATTTGCTTACCTAATATGTCAGTAAATCTAAAAAAAATGGCTAAGGCAAAAAGATAGAAATTCTGGGGAAGGCATTGATAAACATCTCATCTCTTTATATATTACCATAAAAATATATGTTATTGGAAAATTGATTTAAGGAAACTAAAAATTTTTCTTTGTAAAATAATTTGTATTGTAATACTTAGTTTTTCTGTTTCAAAATTTATGCTTCTGCCCATGAAAAAGGTTTTAAATATAGACCGAAACTTTGGCAATGAGAGTTTAATTTGAACCTGACGAACTGACCGAGTCCCGATAAACTTTAGTTTTATATATATGCGGCTGTTAATGAAGATGTTAATGTTGTGTAATAACGTCAAGCAAATGTTCTGGCTTCTCACCACGCAACAGAGTTATGCATATTTTTAATCATAATCTCAATTTTATTACCAATAAATTGCATATGACTTAATACATCATAGTAATTTAATAAATAACATACATTTTTTCATTCAGATATTGATATAAAAAATAATATTAGAAAAAATAAAACAAACAAATCAAATATGAACAAGAAATCATAGAATTTAATCACTAATCATATCCAATTTCTTAAATTAATTTGTACTCAATATTGAGATAAATTTGTAGCTTTCTACGTCCTCCTTAAGGCTTGCACACACAAAAAAAGTAATAATAATATTATAATAATCACCTGAAATAAATACGCAAATAATAACCTTTCATCTTATGATATTCAATGTATGTAGTCCTGTATTGATCTACTGCCGTGTACGTATGCCTTTCGACCAAACCACGGAATAAAACAGACCGGGTCGATGTTTTTTACGTGGTGCCCTTTAGTCATACTGTGGAATCCCAGCAGACCACTGCTGGCAGTCCACAGCATGCCCAAGGTGGACCTCGCGGAGGCGGGCGGGCTCCACGACAGACATCACTCACAAATTTTATCACAAAGCACTGAATATTCTCCTTGGAAAAAGTAATAACTTGGTTAGGACTATGATTGGTATTACTATATTCAATTTTGCAATCCCCAAACTCCTTTAACTCTTGCAATATTGTATACAAATTTCAAAAACTGACTTTTATGCGTTGGACTAAAGTCTTTATCATATATGGTTACCATAAATCTACCAACTTCTATTTTAAGGGTAAATCTAGCGTGTTGGTACCTAGGACAAACCTCAAGGACGTGACTACCGTCTCCTGAGGGGCACCACACTCATCACTACCTCATCGTCCTTTTTCTTAAATCTAAATAAATATGTTTTAAAATCACCATGGCTTGTTGTGACTTGGGTCAACTACTGTATGATATTCAACTTCTTTATCCTGAGTCTTCCTTTAACAGTTGGGAAGAAAACACTTGACAATCGTCCTGTGTTTCCATGTTCCCACCTATGCTCCCATATATCAATTGTCCATTTGTGCAACTCCCTCCTTCTATCCTCAGTATCAACAGCCCTATATCTTATCCATCGCGGGGAAGACCTCTTTGTAGCCTAAAAGACTCAAGCCTCATTTGGGCTACAATGTCCACTGGCATTTTCCCTGCCGCAACCTGCAATGCCAGGGTAGAAACTGTTTAACGCGCCTTTATGACTTGTATTAAGGCACGCCCCTGTTATGATTTGTAAAAGTTTGTAGTCAAAAGTTTGTAGAATTTGATCCTGAAATCTTTAGTTCTATGGAAATACGCGCTAGCTATTAGCCCATATAGAGCAACGACGATTGTACACTGAATAATTTTATTCTATTATGCAAGAGGTGTGATCCAACAATAGTTGCTTTAAGATCATGATTTCTGATGCTATTAGATAATACTTGGTAACTATGCTTGTACATTGAAAATAATTGCCAATGCTATTATGCTTGAGATGATGCATAATAGCATATATCATAATAGCATAGCAAACATACTTGCTATGAAATCACTATTTCATAGCAAGTGAGCTATTAACCAATGCCGGGTAACTTTGATTGTACACTGAAAATAAGTATTTCATTCTATTATGCTTCAGATGGTAGTCTAACCATAGTTGCTTGGAGATCATGAATTCCAGACCAATACCGGGCAACCATAATAGTATACTGAAAGTGTGTAAGTCATTCTATTATCCATGAGATGGTATTGTACTATACTTTCTTAGAGATCATGCATTCCGGAGCAATTAGCTAATACCAACGCTATTAATGATTGTAGATTAAAATGAGTAACTATTACATTTATGCATGAAATAGTGTTCTAACCATACTTGCTTAGAAATTATGTATTTGGAACTCTAACTAACTAAAACTAATCAGTGACGTAGCAAGGGGCGCGGGAGGGGCCATCTACCCCAGGTAGCACATGCCAGGGGGCAGAATTTTGAGGGGGTAAAAAAGAAATTAAAAAAATAATAATAATAAGCAAACAGACAATCTAAACTTTTATACCAAAGTTGGTTTCAAAGGTCATATTTTTTTTTATGTTTCATATGTAACATATGTTTAATATGTTTATGTTTCAACAGTAATGTTAGTAAATAAAAAATAAATGTATTTTAAATTTGTCAAAAGTAGTTTTGTAAAACGGTTGAAAGTTTAATATATTTATTTGAGCAGTCAGTTAATATAATTTAATCATTTTTTCAAGATTTGAATTATCCATTTTTTTTTGAAAAATTTTCATTTTTTTTCTGACGACTCTATATCTATACGAGTACTGTAATAAGCTGAAAATCTGGGACTAATTACAGCAGTCTAAAATTATATCTTGACTGTAATTCTATGAAAATAAATATTTTAAGGATTTTGTTGAATGTCGAAGTTTAATAGCGGTCGTGTGAAAGGGAGGGGTGTGTCAAATCTGACCACTCAAACTAATCAACAACGACAATAAAGTGTCATTCCATTATTACCATATTGGCTAATAGAAATCTATCCCACTTGAAAAATACAGGTTTTTTTCATAATTGCACTGTATGGATGCGACACTTTTATAAAATTTATTAACGAATTGAATGTTAGCTTTTGATCAGGTCAGTAGTTTGTGGCAATTAAATGAGCTTGAAATATACTGCTTATAAGTGGTTTATTGGCTCTTAAGTTAATTTGAAGCTATATGCGATTTGTTATGTGTCAGATTCAAGAAGTGAAACCAATATAACTAACACTATTGTGACTAAGGAAATTAAATGTTATAAAGAAAGAAAAAAAGTTTTGTCTTTGAAGTAAATTTACTAAAATGATTTTATCAGAAGTTAATTATAACGGAGATTAATATGAGTTGCGATGACGTAGTAGCTCATTCAAACGAGGTGCATTGACAATAAAGAAAAAGTAGCCTAATGGGCTGACTGCATGTCTGCTAGCCATAGAGAGAGGCCTTCGTCGCCTCCTAATAACAGAGATATATTAATGTTTTCCTTTGTGTTGACACGCTATAACCCTAGCACCCTATCTATATCACTTTTCGAACCTCTTTGTCTTGACTCTCATGTATCTTTATTTAGAATTATTTTATAACTCTAATAAATATTCTTTATACAAAATATTTAAAAACATTAAAACTAAGATTCTATTTTGAATCTAGGAATAAATTTGTTTAACTGAATAACATTTATGAATATTGTTAGTACTGAAGTTAGTATGATTGATATTAATCACAGAATAAACCGTTAAACAGCATATAATGCTGTTGGAGTAGTCCGACCTGCTTCAAGTGTTACTCACCTTCGGAGACGTTCCCCTTTCGAAGATGAGTAATGCCACTACCGGTCGGAAAACCCCTACAGCACTGTCGAGTCATGACAGTTTATTTCGTTTTTAATATGAATCTCTGTTACATTACATTATAAATCTCTTTTCGTCTGACTACTGTATTAGTTCTTCTTCAAACTAGTTTAATAGTATCTTTCTAACTGAAGATGTAGTTATAACGAAACAATACTTTCCTCCAATCGTCGCTTTGCAGGTGCGCTTCGTGTCCCTATATCTTTTCTCCTAATGACCAGGTATAGAAGAAATTAAAAACTGTGTGTTTTTCTATTTACTATATACGTATAGTTTATTCTAAAACGTTTCTTGTTCTTAAAGGATTGTTTTTTTACTAAACAATCTTTTATATATACTTTTATATATACTAAATAATCACAATAAACACATGAAGAAACTAATCACGTAATTAATTAATCATCAATTAATGATGTAATTAATCATCAATCCCTAGTTTCTTTCCAATGATATAAATTTGAAAGGCTTCAGAGCATATTTTCTGGGTTTTCTGCTTTTCCCTTGTGGCCTATACTTTCATCTATATCAATGATCAAACCACAATAAGAAAATGGGAAAACAAGACTAAGATCTTTCAACCGTAACAAGTGGTCTTCGTCAGAGTCAAAAACCCAACTGAGGGGTTTTTGACTCTGACGAAGACCGCTTGTTACGGTTGAAAGATCTTAGTCTTGTTTTACCATTTCTTATTGTTGTTTGATCATTGATTGTTATTTCACGTGTTTATGTGAAATCTCTTTTTCATCTATATATATATATATATATAATGATCAACAAAAAACGGTCCGGCAGAACATATCACACCCAAAATAATAATAAAATAATTTTTGATATATATTATATACATATATATTATAATCAATACCCTTGATTGCACGTACTATTTTTCAAGTATTTTTTCAACTACATAAAAAAGCACACCAAAAAACTACATAAAAAAGGTACTTGTAATCAAGGATATTGATTTTAATACATGTATAAAAGTAGGTCTGCTTCCTAGTTATATATATATATTTATTTATTTACTCTTCTTTATATAATCTAGGAGGTCTCAGAGCTTATTTTTTCTTCATTCTGATTCTTCCTACGACATTTTGTCTCATATACATATCTTAGGTGTTGCTGGTCTGAATACTGGGCGGTGACTGAGTGTCGGCTTGGCGAGTAGCTGGTGGTTGGTCACCTAGTCAGAGGCGTATAAAGAAGACGAGAGAGTTTTGAAACAAATAATCCGCAGGAATGTTAAATGTAATAACGAAAATGAACGTCTTCAAGTCCATATTTATTATAAAAGTAGAACCACCGCTAACCTGATAATGAAAAATAGCCCTGATGCAGTTATCCCGGAGATGCAAAAGGCCAATGTCATATACGAATATATCTGCAATATCGGAGATTGTGAGCTCCTAGACAATTCAAAATATATCGTATGACATCGACCACACTCTCACGACGACTGACAATGCACTTCAAGCAGGAGC